>CAJGYO010000007.1:148098819-148615997 GCA_904845875.1 Miscanthus lutarioriparius | reverse complement strand
CCGTCATCTTCACTATCAAGCTTAGGTGGCCGAAACGTGTGCAGGCCTTATTCCCTCCGACACACTCGCAGTGACAGCCACACACCACAAGCGGTTGGTTGTGGTCTCGCAAGAACTATAAAGCTCCTGGAGTGTACAACCATTTAGTGCGCGGCAGCATTGAGAGATAAGAGGTATTCTAACCTCACTAAACACTAGGTATAAATCTAGAGCAAAGCAAAAGCGGTGGTCTAACTAACCTAAACACTTCAGAAAGCACCTACGCTTAATCACCAAATATATCACTAAGCACTATACATATGGAGAGCACTAAAATGGTGTATCAACACTCTTGATATGTTTCTCGCTTTTCTCTCCCTCAAATGGCTTGGTTGGGGGGTCTATTTATAAGCTCCATGGAGAAAGTAGCCATTGCGAATAAAACTCGGGCTATCCGCTACCGAATCCGCCGCTTTCGCCCCTGATCGACGCGATCCGGCCGTCCCGACCATTGGGCCTTGTGCGTTGATGCTGATCGCAGGACAGGCCGAAGTCCGTCATCATAGACCAGACGCGTCCCGGCCGCACGGCGCCGCTCTGAAACCTCTCTAGACTTGATTCGGACGCCGCACTTTGTGCGCCTGTCATCCAGCTGCCGCATCCGGCACTCATCGTTGTTGTTGCGACGATGAACAAAGAAGTCCGTGGTGTCCCGCCACTGCCTCACTCGGCGTCCGGTCCCTCGCCGCCTTTCTTTGCCGTTGCCGAAAGCAACCGGACGGACGCTGTCTGGGTCCTTCTAGGCCGTCAGGTCACCTTTGAAGAGCTTATTTCTTCGCGATCTTAAGTCCGGTTTGGTTCCCATCTTTGTTCTTGACTTTGCTTGATATCTTGGGTCTTCTCTGTGCTTCCTAGGGTCTTGCTTATGGTGTTGATCGTCGGATCATGATGTCGCCTTCGCCCAAGTCACGCCTTTTCACCCTATTGAACTACAAAAACAATTACTTACAAATTTATTAATCTAATTTGGTTGTGTTGGTCATTAAACACCAAAATCCAAAATATATGGGTCTAGGGTCTATTTTCCTTACACTATGGTTGAAAAAAAATCATGTGTTAAAATTGTCAGGTGGACAGACTCGAACAAATAACATAGGTTAGAGTCCATATAAAATAAATCCCATGCATATAAATTCGAACACGGACACACGATTGCTTAGCTTCTTGTACGGATAGGCGCGCTGACGTACTGTACGCATGGATGTGGGTTGCATTTTTACTAGAGACAAATTAAAGTTTGGTGCCGCTTACAGAGGTCTATTCCGAGTAGATATAAGAAGACCATTTCAGCCGTTTTATTTTGACTTGGTGATGAGAGCATCTTTAATGCTGTTGTCCGTTTTAAATGTATATGACAAGGTTGTTGTTTTTCTCATTCGGTTAACTATTTGTATTTTCTATAAATATGTGCGTACATAGACAAAATGTACGTAGGAGTACAAGACTTGCTCAAGTAGTTTATATGACAGATCTAGTGTGCTACCCTTGGATTTGTCCGTTTGAGGAAGTTACCATCGCCAGACTCTCATACTAGTAAAAATGAACAATTTAAAGCTAACATTGACACTTTGACAATAACGAAAGAAGTTCTGCGTGTAAAAATAAAACAACAACATCATCCCAAGAGTTTGTTTATGGAGCATGGCCAGCAATACCGACAAACCGTAAATTTTCTGCACCCTCCTAACTCTCTAATTAGTCCCTTTATACACTACTTTTTTTTTTGCTAGTTCCACTTTGTCGGCCATCCATCTCATTCTCTCTCTCATTTTGAGTCCAAGCTCACGATACAGGATGGGTCCCACATATCAGGTGTCTATAGTTTAGATATGGAGCGTGAGTAGTTATGACATATGAGTAGTTTGTGCAAAGTGAGGGGCGATAGACAGAGCCCTCAAAAATAGCGAGTGGGTTAGAGATGGTTTTAAGACATTTTGCTTAGGATAGAGAGTGGGGTTGGAGTCTGTAGACGATGCTCAAGTACATTTAGATGTATATATATAATAACCATCTCAGCAACATTACATCTGAGACACAATTAGCTGCAAGAAAAGAAAACCCCTCTCACTGAGCTGCAGCTCAGCAACTGTAGTACAACAGTAAGGTTTGATTAAGCTCACATCCTTACTTGTCTGATTGTTTTAAAGACGTGCTCCGGTCCAGCGTGTACGTCTTAAACTTATACGTGCCCGGCGTACCGGCAGCGTCGGCCTGGATGACGTTGCGTTTGCCGCGCTCTGAGCAGCTGTTCTCGGCGAACTTGAGGCTGGCGCTGTGGAGTCCCTTGCTCTTCTCGTCGTCGTTCCACTCGGAGGCGTAGTAGCTCTCCTCGTCGGCGGTGGCGCTGGCCGGGAAGAACATGGACCCCCACTGCGGGAAGTGCACGAACACCACGGGCAGCGTGCACGCCATGATCATGATGCCCATGTACTCCAGCCCCCTGGCGGTGGAGTAGGTGGAGGAGGTGAAGAAGAGCAGCTGCGTGAGCCCCGCGCCGAAGTTGCCGCCGGCGCCGGTCATGCCGGAGATGATGCCGAGGGAGCGCCGCGAGACGAAGGGGATGACGCCGAACATGGCGCCACAGGCCGCCTGCGCGCAGAAGGAGAAGAGCACCATGGCGACGACGGAGACGGGGAGGGTGCTGGCGCGCCCGAGCCAGAGGCAGAAGAGCGCCGCCGGCGGTCTGGAGGATCCAGATGTTCCAGAGGCGCGCGCATGCCCCAGTAGCGCGCGCCCATGTCGGAGAGGATGCCGCCCATGGGGCGCGCGCGACGATGTTGGCCATGCCGAAGCATGCGGCGATGGTGCCGGCGACGCGGAGGTCGAGGTCGAAGCGGTCGTACATGTACTCGGCGATGACGTTGTCGGTGGTGAGCTCGACGCCCATGCTGTAGCCGTAGAGGAGGACGAAGATCCAGGTCCGGTAGTTGGTGACCGCGTACCACATGACCTTGGAGAACTTGTCCTTGTTGACGTTGCCCTTCTTCTGCAGCGTCCTGAGGTTGCCATCGGGGAGGTCCTGTCCGAGCGTGAGCACCAGCACGCCCATGACGACGTGCATCAGCCCGGGGACGAAGTAGGCGAGCCGCCACGCCGTGAATGGTGTGGCGCCGCACTTGCGGATGGCGTCGTACACCAGCGGCATGATGAGCTGCGTGGCGCCGCCGCCCATGTTGCCCCAGCCCGCGGCGAGCCCGTTGACGGTGCCGATGATCTTGCTGCTGAACATGGTGCTCATCCAGTACTGGCAGGAGACGAATGTGGCGAGGAGAAGCCGATGAGGAACCGGACGACGATGTAGCCCGCGGCGTCGTCGATGAGCGACATGCAGAACACGGTGGGCGCCGACAGCATGATGAGGAAGGCGCAGCCGTAGCGCGGGCCCAGCAGGTCGCAGACGGCGCCCATGGCGAGACGGGAGAAGATGGAGCCCGACACTGACGCCACCCCGGCGTTGCCGATGTCGGCCTTGGTGAGGTTGAGGTTGTCGCGGATGATGGGGACGAGGGCGCCGCGGCGAAGGTGGAGACGAAGCAGGTGAAGAAGGAGATCCAGGAGAGGTGGAAGGTGCGCATGTGCGGGTTCGCGAACGAGAAGAGACGGATGCTCTTCGCCTTGTGCTCCGAGTCCACAGGCAGGTCGAACTTGCTCGCCACAGCGTCGTCGTGCTCCTCTGGCGCCGCCGTGGAGAAGGCGAACGCCGGCTCCCGACCCGTCATCCCGTGCAGCGAGCTCCCAGGCGCGCCAACGGCCTCCATGCCCGACGCCATTGCTAGTGCTTTTGATCCTGCAGTAGAGCTAGAGCAGTTTGGTTGTTGCTTACTGGAGCTAGGTAGCTGCTTGTGCTTGAGGTTGAGGATGAGCATCGTTGGGGTACGTATTTATAGTGAGCTGGGGTGGGGTACATGGTTGACATTTTGGGCATCTCGATCACTCTCGAGCCTGGCCTGGGAAAAGGAAAACGAAAAGAAAGAAAGATTAAGCTGCTGTGCCGGTCATGGACATGAAGGGTCATATCAATAAGCTTCAAGCTCAGCTGAGCTGAATTAACAAGGCAATTATTGGATCTGACGGAGTCATCAGTGCAGCGTTAATCTAAGATTGGCTAGCTGGATTGCTGGAAGAGGAAACACGTTGAAAGCTGGAACTGGAACAGGCAAATCAAAGAGATGTGGGAAGTCGTTATCTGGCATAGATAATTAGCAGAGAGAATGCCTGGAGATTAGTAGTATATTGTTAGGAAAGAAATGGATTCCTCGTCGCCGCATCACCGGAAGAGGAATATGACCTTGGTGGGCTTGGCCTTATCCCGTGGGATCACCCAAGGATCAGAATCTTCTTATTGGTAGCTAGACTTTTTTGGTGATGCGGCGTCCAGAATCCAGCAGCAGCAGACAAAGCGAAATCGGGGTCGATTAAAACCACTCCTCTTCGCAGGCACGAGAGAGTTCGAGCACCGGTGGCTCCTCGTCAGCGACACGTGTCTTCGTGTATATTTTGCAAAAGACCATTTAGCTTTTAGATAGTCAACCCGCCACCCACCTTGTCCCTTTAAACAGTAAACGTCAATTGATAGCCTAACCATTTTGCTGAAAATCCCTTGACATTTTGCAGAGAAACCCTCCACAGAGGCGTACCCCAAGTCTCCAACCCTAGCGTAATGCCCTTCTCATATCTGATCTCTCCTCTCTCTCTTTTCTCTCCCCCACGCCCGCCAAGACTACAGTGCTACAAGGCCGCCTCCCCTCACGGCAACCCGTCGTGGCGGCGGATCTATGTTCATGGTAGAAGTGCGGCCGCACCCACAAAAATTTAGAAAACAAGACTATGTTCAGTTTTTCACCATATATACACCCATATGGTAAAAAATCTATGCACCCACGAGGCCAGCGCACCTCCCTTGATTTTGCTCTAGCTCCGCCCTGCCCAGTCGGCTGGAGCGCGAGGTCCCATAATTCGCTTATCACCGTCGCCGCCTCGCCTGCCGCGAGCTCCTCTCCTCCGCGACTCTCTCACGTCCCTTTCCCCCTTCTCTCTTTTCCATTCGTCTATCTATTCCGTATAGAGGCTTGGGAGGTGGCTCGGGCGCCGTCGCCCAGCTCCAGCGTGCCCATCGTCTCCGATGTAGATCGAACTCCACCAGGGCCCGATATACTCCGACTGGCACCGGATCTAGGCCTCTCCACGCTCGCGACAAGCTGCGCCACCACGGAGGCCCGGCTCCCGCATTACCCATGGGCCGCATACACCGTGTCTTGCCTCTCTCCTCTCTCTCGTAGCCATCACCTCCCTCCACTCTGCGAGATCCAGTGGCGGGCAGATCCGGTGGCGCAGGAGGTCATCCCCAACGCGGCCTCATCCGTGCCCTGTGTGATTTGCATCGAGGACGAGCACACCGGGGCTAGCGAGCATGGAGGACCGTGCCTTGTCGCCTAGACGAGGAGGTCATCCCCAACGTGTAAATCTCTATCATCAACCTCGTGACCCGACTTCAACACCTTCGTCATCCCACACCGAGGCATGCGGCGGTCGGGACCACCAACCTCGGAGTGTGTGGGTGGCCGAATCCATCAAGCGGGCAGGCGACCATGTTACGCGGGCTGGCCGGCATGTCCTCCTTGATCTTCGTCGACTGGCACCATCGGATCCGCCAGATGTGAGATGCTCGCACGCCGCCTCCTTCCACGTCAACTGCTATAGCTGGGTCAATCCATTACTCAAATATATTGCGAAATAGATGTTGCAGATTACAAGTAATCTTCTGCAAGTTGCAACAAACGCCCGAAGTCTAAGGCTTGCAACAACGCTGCGTCCTAAAGGTCCTAGAGGATTTATATTCTAATCTGATTTATTACTTGCAAACAAGTGTATGTAACCAACTTGGATTTTTGTTTACAAAATTATTGAGTCCTTTGCTGGTCTGCCCATGTCATGTAACTTGTGAAATGGTTGGTGTCGGTGCAGAATGTGACCAACTAGTGAATATTTGTAGTTTTGCCGTACGTTGTGATCGGAGGTGGTTTAGCACTCAATGACACGGGGATTATCTTTGGATCGAACAACGTGCCCTACGTCCTGCTTTGAGTCGGTTGGTGACTTTATTCCCGAGCCCAAGTGCTCAAAGTTTGCGATGGGGTTACAAACGAGAAGGAGAAAGGAGGGGAAGCAAAAGGTCCGATCGGGCTCCGGTCGGAAAGGGTCGGAGAGCGGCGGAGCTCCACTCTGAGCTAAGTGTTCAAGCGTGTGCTTGAGGTCCCGAACTTGGTGGTTCCGTGGTTGTGAGCTAGTGAACTTGGTCGATCTGATGAATCTAGTGAACTATTATAGATGAAGGGATGGCTTTACAAGTGAGAGGGAGAGACTACGCTTGCTTCTAAGCCTTGTTGCCTACGCCGGTGGGTACAAGATAATGGTAGGTGCCCACAACACTGTTGGTGCCCACAACACTGTTAGTGTCACTGTAGAATGTCAGATGCATGTGGGAGCTTGTGTTGCCTTCTTCAGGAAGGGTAGACGTCGGTACCTACAAAAATCTTCGCTCGATGCCCGAAGCATGCGAGGAGCTTCACCACGTTCACTGGTATGGTAAATCCCGCGCCCACAACACTATTGATGCCCGGAGGCACATGGGGGGCCTTACCATATGGAGTTTAACGGCACCCACAATCTTCAGAGAGAAATATCGGCGCCTACAATATTGTTTGTGCCGTATGCGGTTGTAGAGTACTGTTTCTTGTAGGCGTCATGGTATAGTCCCCAGTACCGTGGTTTGACTTGTGCGCCCACAGCTTTGCTTTCTCCGTTCGTCCCTCGTTCATTCCGGAAGCGGGCGTCCCTTGGTCGATGGCCCCAATCGGCTCTGTCGCGCCCGGTCGGAGAAGAGCGGTGAGCGGGGGTTCTGCGAACCTCGGTCGGAGACGCTGGGTCGAGTCGAAGTAGCGTTTGGGCTAGGCCTTCCGATCGAGAGGCTTGTCACGGGGCGCATCGGAGTCCAAACAGTGCTCCGGTCGGAGAGGTGGGCCGAAGTAGTCGATGAGCGGGCGTTGTTTCTCTTTGGCCAGACCTTTCGGTCGGTGACTGGGCCGCCCCTCCGGCCTGTTGTTTTAGACTCCTAGGCCGAGCCTTGGCGTGGAAGCCGGTCCCTAAGGGGTTTATGAACCCGACGAGAGCCCCGAGCCTCCCGCGATTCGAGCAGAAATCATCCGGGATTTTTTGTTTTCACGGCCAGGTGCTTGAAGCGCCATGTGTAGCTCCCGGGGCGGTTCGGGCGAGAACCATCTGGGGGATGTTCGGTTAGCGGGCGTGTGTGCGTGTTTTTTAGTTTGAGACGAAGTTTTATCAACCAAGGCGTCATTGTGCAGCGGAGGTGGTTTTAGTCGCTCGAGAGATTGGGTGAGAGGGAGCTCACGAATCCTGGCGTCGGTGCGCGCCGTGGGATCTGGTGAGGTAGTTAGTTTGGACGAGACAGAAGCTTCGATCCCGGCGTCGGTGCGTGCTGTGGGATCGGGTGAGTCGGAATCACGGGCGAGATCGGGTCGTGGATCCGGGTGTTTGAGCGCAATGGAAGCATAGCCGGATGGAGCAATATCGGGTTGTAGACCCAGTGTCTTTGAGCGCAATCGGATCGTAGCCGAATAGAGGCGAGATCGGTCGCAGACCAGTGTGTCCTTGGAGCACAGCCTGGAAGCATAGCCGGATGGGGCGAGATCGGGTCGCACCAGTGTCCTGGGCCGCAATCGGAAGGGGGCGAGTTCGGGTCGCAGACCTAGGCTTTTCGTGTCTTGAGCCCCGAGCCTCGTTAGGCTTTAGTAGGGTCAATGTGAGTTATGTGCGTTACCCCATCCTCGGTTCCTCACAACCCGGAGGGGTCGAGTTTTGTCGCTTGTCCCGATCGCTTGGCTCGAGTGGCCGCGCCGATGAGCTCGCTAACGGTGTGATTGAGCGGAATCCGGGTCCGTCGTTAGTGATGGGGTCGGCATAGCCCTCTTGAGACATTCCACTACTCCTTTACCTACAACCCGGTAGATGCCTAGGTCGTTCCGGAGACCGACCTGGGTGGCCTAACGGCCTCCCCTCGATGGAGATTCTGTGGGTTTGGCGAGAGGTTCAGGATCGAACGAGAAGGTTGAGATGACCCAGTCTACTAGACCGGGCGAGGGCCACACAGGGCTCATCTACGATTTTCTCCCCTGGCTCTGTTGGTTGATCATGTCGAATGAGGCAACCGCCGCACAGTGACACAATATGGAGCGTTGTGATGCATTTCGCTGCACGTGCGATGCTTAGTTCCCGAGCCCCCGGGCGGTTCAGGGCCCGAATTATTCGGGAGGCACGGGCGTATGAAATGAATGCACGTATGGATGTATGAATGAGTCATATAAGGAAAATAGAGGAGGGTTGGTGGTGTTATCTCGATGTCCTGAGTGACGGGGTTCGAGACGGAGTCAGCATGGCCTGCATGAGGCGTCCCTTTGCTCCTTACCTATCGCTCGGTGTCTATCCTGGGCGATCCGATCGACTCAGGGGGGCCAATGGTCTCTCCCGGTGGAGATCTTGGTTTGGGGGTTTTTCCCAAGTCTGGCCTGGGGAAGTGGGGAGTCGCCCGCGTGTGGTGGCACTTTGGTTCTTGCACCCAACATGTGGTAGTAGTTGGTCGTGCGATAGTGGTGGGCCATGCCTCAGGCCATGTCCCGTCTGATCAGGAGCCGTTCCGTCGGGCAGGGCATGTCTTATCGGTCAGGGTGCGTCTCATCTGCATTAAATGGGAAAGAGAGAGAGAGTTTCTCGCTCTACCGTTTTGCCTTCTCCGATTGGCATGCCCTTCCCAACCGCTGTTCTCCTTTTCCTTAAGTAGGAGAAGGGAGAGGGTTTTTGCTCTATCTTTTTGCCGGTTCCCCATCTGCCGCCGCCTTTCTTCTTCCTTCTTGCCGGGAGCGTTCCTAAGGGCCGCGGTGGTTTCTAGGAAAGAAAGGGGAAAGAGCGAGGGAGAGGAGGAAAACTCACAAATATTTTTGTGATCTCAGAGCGCAATGTCGGACTGGAGGTCGTCCAATGTGAGGGAGTCGGTGTTGAGGTCCTTCGTCGCAAAGGGATTTCTTCCGCCGAAGGAGGTGGCGCACTGGAGGGTTCCTAGGCGGGAGGAGTCCCCGCAACCTTGGCCCGGTGAGGTGGTTTGCTTCCTCACCTTCCACGAGCGTGGGCTGGGGTACCCCGTGCACTGGTTCCTGTGGGCTCCTTAACGAGTGGGGTCTGGAGCTACAGCATCTTAATCCGACGGGGGTCCTGCACATCACCGGTTTCATCACCGTCTGCAAGACTTTCCTCGGGATGGAGCCGCACATGGATTTCTTCCGGTGGCTCTTCTCCCCGAGAGCCTTGACGGTGGGGGATTCGGCCGAGATCGCGTCGGTGGGGGTTTTCGCCCTGTAGAGAAAACTGGCCGTGGGTGACTCATATCCCGCATACCTCCACTATGACTCCAACCAAGGGTGGCATGGGGAGTGGTTCTACATCAGGAATCTGGCAGTGGCGCTGTTCCCGGTGTTCACTGGTGGTAGGCCGAAAAAACAGGACAGTTGGTCGTGGGGCTGCCCAAAAAGGAGAAGAATAAGGTGGGAGTCATCGAGGAGGAGCTCCGAAAGCTCATGAAGAGCGGTCTTAACGGGGTGCGGGTGTTCCACACCCTATACCGTCGCCGGGTCATGCCGTTGGGGGAGAGGACACGGACGATGTGGATGTACGATGGCCCGTCGGACCCGGACCGTGCGTCACCGGAGGAGCTGTCGGACGACGAGGTCTGGAGTCGTGTTGGCCGGGTGTTGCATCTAAAGCCCAGAGAGAGAGTCGAAGGGAGGCCCGTGCCTTTCAACTCCTCGATCGTGTCCTGCCTGGTATGTTTAGTCCGTACTTCTTCCTCTGCTTTTCCTATATATTTTTTTGATTGGGAGTCACACGTTTCGCAGGGGCTTGGTAATTACAAGTCCCGGCCGCACCTTCCCTAGGGCCCGAAGGGCGTGGCCAAGCAGGCCACCCAGAACGAGGCGGCAGATGCCAGGAAGAAGAAGAAGGCTGAGGTGGCCCATCGGAAGTATGAGAAGGAGAAGGAGGTTGCCCGTCGGGTGAAGGCCGGGGAAGACAGGGCCGATGTCGAGCTGGAGCTTCAGTCAAAGGATTCCACAGAGGTGGATGACATGTCTTCGACCGAGCGGGAGGAGAGTCGGGAGGTCATTGTGACCTCGGAGGGGCGTCGTGACCCTGCGGCGATGTCCGCTGGTGGTGAGCAGGAGGCCGCGCGGCGTGCGTGGCTCCGTGCCCAAGCGCTGCTGGCGAAGCCTTGACGCCGTTGGCGAACGAGCGGCAAAGCGGACGCGGTCACTGCACCCTTCGGTGGCGTCATCGGTCCCGTCGCTGCCTGCAGGGGACGTGGCCGAGCGAGTGGGGTGGTCCGAGGAGCGAACTAGTGCTTGTGCGTTGTCAGGACTGGCGCCAACGTGTGGCTCGCAGCCGGGGGAGGCCCCGCCCGCCACGAATGCGGTCGAGCAAGCCAGGCGGTCTGAGGGGCAGACTGGCACCCGAGCATTGTGCGACTCGCAGCCGGAGGATGCCCCGCCCCCTGCTCCGGTAGGGGAGTCCCGAGCCGACGGTCATGGCGACCCGCCGGTCGGGCAGGAGCAGGTTGGGTCGACTCCGTCCCTAGCCGGAGTGAGGGGGCGCAGGTCGCAATGGGAGCGGCCCGTGCCTCAGAGGGGCCCATCGATGTCGGGTCATGCCTTGTGAGTCGTCTTGATGTTCCGGTATGTTTTTCTTTGTTTCTTTTCAATCTTTTGTTGTTGAGTCCTTTCGGTGTGCGACTTACCTGCATCTTTTTGTTAGTGGCCGGGCGATGACAGGGCTGAGCATTGCCCCAACTCCCGAGCAGGAGACTTGGAGGCCCACCCTATAGCGTGCACTGTGGGCGGCGATGGGGGAACAGGTGACGGCGACAAAGCCTTCCCTTCCGAGGGTGGTGCCCCGGTCGGGTTGTCGATGCACGCGGTGACGGTGGCGATTTTGGTGGCGATCCCGGTGCTGACAGTGGAGGTTGCGTCGAAGGTGCCCTCACAGCTCCTCCTCCACCAACAACCGGTGAAAAGAGGAGAGGGAGACCGAGCTCCTGCCTCACGGGTGGAGGGCTGCATGGTTCACCCTCGTGGTTCGGAGCCAAAGGCGCCGGGGAAACCGCGACAAGGGACGGAGGGTCGGAACGTCCGACGGCGGTCCATGTAAACGAGGTGGTGGACATCCCGTCTGACGATAAGGCGGATGATATGGTGGGGCCGCCGGCGTCGTTGCGGGAGCTGGCGGTGGTCCAATCGGAGGTTGGGCCCTCCGCAGTCGTCGGGAGGGTGACCTAGAGTGGCCCATCCCCGAGGACCCGGCCAAGGTGTGGTTCATCCTCTGGGATTCCTAGGAGTGTCGCCTGGGACATCCTTGGGGGAGTAAGGGCACGCCATGTGTCCGAACTTGCCACCCTATCCGCTGAGCTTCGGGGGACATCTGCAGGAGCGGGTTAAGTCCGCTCATCGCTTGGTCGAGGTCGACTGCAGCTTCTGCGGTGGAGGTGAGTTTCCCATACTTGCCCTTGACCTCTGAACCTTTTGTTGGTTGCCTTAGCATGTTTGTTTTTCATAGAGACCGAAGGGGACGTCGTCCCACAAGTCTCGCTTTCTCCAAATGGAACACGCCCAGATGGCTGAACTTGAGCATCAGCTAGCGTCCGCCCGTCGCGAGTCCTAGGACCGAGCGGTCGAGGCGACTGCGGCGCGGGTGGAGGGGCAGCGTGTTGCCGAGCGGGCGGCTGCCGCTAAGCAAGGGCACGAGGTGGCGAAGGCCCGTCAGGCAGAGACCGAGGCAGGGTTGCGGACATCCCTGGCGAACACCAAGGCGGCGCTGCGAGAGTCCTTGGCGGCCCTTGAGCCAGAGCAGGCTGCTTCGAAGTCGGCACGGAAAGCCACGGAGGCGGAGCGAGAGGGCCCACCGGAGGTGGACCAGGAGGTGCTCGCGCTCCGAAGCCGAGTGATGGGGACGGAGGACGAAAGCGCCCGGCTGTGCGAGTAGGTGGCTCGGCAGGCAAAGGATCTCGCCACCCTCGAGAACTTCCATGTCGGTACGTATCTTTTCTGTTTTTTATTGTGCTAGTTTTTCTTCAGCCTGTTCCTAAGCTTGCCGCTCTTCCTTCAGAGCTAGGTGGAAAGGTGAAGACGCTGGAGCGGGACCTAGAGATGATTAAGGGGACCTTCAGCTAGAATGCAGAGAAACTGGCCAAGTCCCATGAAGAGCGACGTGCTCTCGAGGGGGATCTTGTCCAGATCCGCAACGTTGCCCAGCTGGTCGTCTCGGAAGTCCTTGGGTCGGCGCCAGGCACTAGCACGCCCGCCATCCAGCTAGCGGAGGTCCCGGATGCGGTTCGGGACCTTATTAAGAGCGGGCTGTTCTATGAAGCGTCGGGGGTGCTAACTTCGGTGGCGACGCACCACCCGAACCTAGACTTTGCTGCTATCTGCAGTGGATATGCTGAAGGCTTGAGCATGGAGGACATCCAGACGATCGGGGAGGGCTTGCTACCACACGCAAGGTCGGTGGCAGATCAAGTCCTAGCCCAATGGGTGATGGACGTTCGGCGTGAAGACATGGCCAGAAGCATGCACGGGGAGGACGCTGCCCAGCTTGTGGATGGCGCGGAGCCTAGGTCAGAGGTGAACGTCGCCCTGGTTCTGACCGAGCCGAATGTCGTGCCGCTGGGGAGTGAGCAGCCCGTGCCCTCGTCGGTCGCACCGACAGTAGATGCCGCCGGGCCGGTCCAATAGCTTGTAAAATATAAGTAGTTTTAGTGAGCGTAAAAGTTTAAATTTGTGGGGGAGCCCCCGTGTGAACGTTTTTGTGTATTTGATGACTACCATCGGTTTCATTTTTTGTGATGGAGTTACTCCGTTCGGGGGAACTTGTCCCTTTCGTTCCTTCGTTTTACCTTAGCATAATTTTGTTTTATATTCTTTCTTTTTCATACCTGCCCATTCGTCCTGTAGGCTGCAACCTTGGGAGCCCGAGGCGTGGCCCGCGAGGCTCAGCTGCTTGTAACCGTAGGCAGAGGTGGGGTGCGATTGGTCGGAATATTTTAAAGCAAAGTTTACGTAAGGCAATTCAAAGGAACGAACTATCCTTTTGCTTGGGTAGGAAAGGAGTTTTACCATACAACATTGAACGAAAAAGAGTGGTAGCAGTGCATCCTCGTGGAGCCCCCGAGCGCCCCGGGCCGAAGGTGTTTTGGGTCGGGGCGTTCTATAGGAGCAAACGCTAAGTAGAAAAACAATAAGACTAAATTCTAGGGGAGGAAAACGACATAGCTATTCCAGGCGCTGGTGAGAATGTCGTCGTTGTCATCCTTCAGTTGATAGGCGTCCGATCGGATTACCTCGTCCTTTAGTCGTCCGGACCCTTGCTCGGTGCGCTCCCTTCGCCTTTTTCTGCCTTCGGACCGCCAGCTTGTCGCAGAAGGCGCTTGAGGAGCTCGCAGTCCTTGTAGAGGTGTTTGACAGGGTAGTCATGGTTGGTGCACGGGCTCTCCATGAGCTCGTGGAAGTGGCCCGGAGGGTCCTGCTGGGGTTGTGTGCCCGCACGATCAGCTGTGGCGACCAACGCGGAGTTGGCCGGTCGGCGGCAATTCTTTTTGTTCTTTTTCCCCTTCTATGTGGAGGGGCCCTCGTCCTAATCCTAGCGCTTGGCCTTGCCCTTGCCCTAGCCTCCGTCGGAATGGGACTTTGGTCACTGCTGCGTGTGTCTCGGTTTGGTCCGAGCCGCACGTATGCAGGCGGTCGGTGTGGAGCGGTCGTCAAGTCAAGACGAGGTGGTAACGCGACCTCCTATGCCGCGCTTGACGATCGTAGCGGCGATCGGGTGGAGCGACCCATCTGCTGCGTCCCCGATCCCCTGACGGGGAGCGAGGGCGCGAGTCGGTGTCACGATACGGAACACTCCGCTTGTTGAATGGCGGTGGTCTCCACTAGTGCTCGGAGGTTTTGGTGGATCGCCTGTTCACGAGGGTCGTTTGGCTCAGACAGGCTGCGCAGAAGTATCACCGCGGCGGCGATGTTCTGATTGGCCCAAGCAAAATGCGGGGGATCGTCCCCCCTGTCCATGGTGTTGTGCTGGACCCAATGGGCGTGACCCCGAGCGCTGCTTGCCGGTCTACGCGCACGGGGCGCAACGTGGTGTGCCGAGCGTGCTGACGCAGTCGGTGGCTGATGCAGCCACCATTGTCGTGGTTCCGTGCCGTGCCCCCGTGTGGGCGCGGGGGTCTCTGTGCGAGGATCCGGAGGGGTGTGAGTATGTAAGGATTCCGTTACCACTGGTGGCTATCCCAGGGCATCCACCATAGCGCATTCCCGGGACGAACGGTGGCTAGGTGCCACGTCACCGATGCTAGAGCCGTCACTCTCAACATCTTCGTCCATGAGGTCGTTGAAATAGGTTGGAGCGCAGCTCGCCATTCCCATGAATTTGGATGTGAAAGGAGGCGGCGTCAGTGTTTCTCGGAGCCCTCGGGCATACGTGTCCGGGGAGGACGCGAGGCCGTAGGGGATCCGGTCGTGCGGTGGTCGCGGTACGGACAACGCGGTCCCTCCAGATAATTGACAAAAAGCAGTAAATAGCGAGTAAATAACCGAACGTATATTACTCATAGTGGAGTTTGAGCAGAGAGTTTGCTGGGAAAGAAGCGCAGATGCCGCGCCGTTGAAGTCATCGTTAAGTCCTAGAGCCGATGGAGGCGACCCTCCAATGGGCACCGGGATGATTGCCTCCTCGCGGAGCCATAGTACGCCGAGCCGGTTGGCGAAGAAGTCCAGACTTCCGAAGAGGAAGGCCTGGGATGGCTCGAAGACGGGTGGAACCCACATCCCAATAGGTGAGAGTGTGGGAAACTCCAGCGAGCCGAAGCGAATCGTATCGCCCGAGCCCGCCACGGTGAGGGTGGCGGAAAAGTGGGCCATCCGATGACCAAAAAGTGTTGAACGTCTGATGTCTTCCCCACGACGGCGCCAAGCTGTCGGTGCGAAGAATGTGACCAACTAGTGAATATTTGTAGTTTTGCTGTACGTTGTGATCGGAGGTGGCCTAGCACTCAATTACACCGGGATTATACTGGTTCAGACAACGTGCCCTACGTCCAGTTTGAGTTGGTCGGTGACTTTATTCCTGAGCCTAGGTGCTCGAAGTTTGCAGTGGGGTTACAAACGAGAAGGAGAAAGGAGGGGGGAGCAAAAGGTCCGATCGGGCTCCGGTCGGGAAGGGCCGAGAGCGCAGGGAGCTCCACTACGAGCTAAGTGTTCAAGCGTGTGCTTGAGGTCCAAACCTGACGGTTCTGTGGTTGTGAGCTAGTGAACTTGGTCGATCTGATGAATCTAAAAAGACTGAGTTATGTTGAAGGGAGTGCATCCCCTTTTATAGATGAAGGGATGGCTTTACAAGTGAGAGGGAGAGAATCGTTTGCTTCTAAGCCTTGTTGCCTCACTGTTTTGGTGGGTACAAGATAATGGTAGGTGCCCACAACACTGTTGGTGCCCACAACACTGTTAATGTCACTGTAGAATGTCAGATGCATGTGGGAGCTTGCGTTGCCTTCTTTAGGAAGGGTAGACGTCGGTACCTGCAAAATACTGTTCGATGCCCAAAAGCATGCGAGGAGCTTCACCACGTTCACCTAGTACAGTAAATGCCGGCGCCCACAACACTATTGATGCCCAGAGGCACGTGGGGGGGCCTTACCGTATGGGAGTTTAACAGCGCCCACAATACTGTAGAGGAAATGTCGGTGCCTACAATATTATTTGTGTCAGGGCGGTTGCAGAGTACTGTTCTTGCAGGCGTACAGGGTATAGTCCCTGGTACCGTGGTTTGACTTGTGCGCCCTGGCTTTGCTTTCTCCGTTGGTCCCCTGGTTCATTCCGAGCGGGCGTCCCCGGTCGGATGGCCCCAGTCAGCTCTGGTCGTGCCAGTCGGAGAAGAGCGGTGAGCAGGGTTTCTACGAACCCCGGTCGGAGATGCGGGGTCGGAGTCGAAAGTAGCGTTTGGGCCAAGCCTTCCGATTGGAGAGGCCGTCCGGAGGCGACTGGAATCCGAAGCGAGTGCTCCGGTCGGAGAGGTGGGCCGAAGTAGTCGATGAGCGGGCACTGTTTCTCTTTGGCCAGACCTTTCGGTCGGTGACTGGGCCGCCCTTCCGGCCTGTTGTTTTAGACTCCTGGGCTAAGCCTTGGCGTGGAAGCCGGTCCCCGAGGGACCCCGTGTTTATGAACCCGACAGTTGGTTATGCATGGCAGTGCATTGCGCTTCTGCAGCACTCCAGGAAGGGATGTTTCTTTGAGGACATACTTCATTATCTTAAAGAACAGAGATCCAAGCGCATACAGCCGCTCTGCTGATAACAGATTGAGCCATGTCGGCCGTGTAACATGCCGCATCGAACTACTACCCTCCTTTGCTTACGCTGGGAGCTAGCTTGTTGTGTTTAAGGCACTAATTTTGTGTTGCTTGGGGAATGAGGACCCCAGGTGGAGACATCCATGGCCAAGTTGCTGGATACCATGATGTGTGAATTTCCATCAAATTCAGTTAAAACACTTCTGAGTTATGCGGCCATATTTGTGTTCTTTGATATATTTCACAAGATTTCATAACTACACAATTACTTCTCATAGGCATAGGTTTCATAACTACACAAATACTAATCACAGGCATGTTTACTTGAGCAATAGATTAACATAACGGGACTACAGATGTTCTTTTGTTCGGATTATGTTGACAAAAAAATACAATTTATTCTGTAGTTCTAATCCCCTATAAGTAGTTAAATGTAGTTTGTGTTTCTAGGGCACCTAGCATTAGCTAGCTTATGTGATCTAATTTAAACAGGTGTACCCAGTTCCTGTGATGGGTGGAGAGATGTGTCTGCTCTATAGAAACCATTTCCTCCTGTACGGCACCAATGGTTGCTTCTCAAGGGATAAAAATAGGTAAGCAGCTTTGTTTAATATCTGTGTGCCCATGATGCCTAGATAACTTGCTGTTATTTTGTTTAGTGACATAACTAATTATTGCATTTATCATATCCATAGCTGTATTGGGATGCTCCTGCTGAAATGAAGATCATGCCTATAGCCCAGTTACCCCATTGCCGTGGTCAGTAAGTAGTGCTTGCTTTTTAGAATCTTGAAACTCACATTTTATAGACTGAATTTATTCTACACTATTTTGAAGTGTAATGGACTTCTTTCTATACCTGCAGATTGCAATATGGCTATTTACTAAGTTAAGATCTAATCCAAATTTGCAAGGCAAAGCTTAGTATATTAACCATTTTCTGATTTTATTTTTGTCTTCTTTAGTTGCGTTGATCACTACCCATTGAAATATTTACGTATTTTCCTTTGCTACCAAAATGTGTAAGCAGATCGTGTAGTGCAAGATGATGAAATATTTGTTTACTTGGTAAATAATGCTTTTGAGAAAATACTTAATCACCAAACTTAGTATATTAACCATTTTCTGATTTTATTTTTCTTCTTCTTTAGTTGTGCTGTTCACTGTCCATTGAAATGTTTATTTAATTTCCTTTGCTACCAAGATGCGTAAGCAGATCCTGTAGGTGCAGGATCATGAAATATTTGTTTACTTAGTAAATAACGCTTTTGAGAAAATACTTAATCACCAAAAGAGGCCACAACAACCAAATGACAGATTAATTGCTTTCAATTATTATCCAGATATATGCCACTAGCCAATTATTTTATTGCCCTGTCATAATCTATGCACATCATACATTATGCCCTTTTCTATTTACAGAGTAGTCCATGATACCTAATCACCAAAAGAGGAAGGCTACATTGCTATTGCTTTTGCTTCTACTGGTTGCATCTAGTTGTTTATGTGCTCAAATCGTGATCGATGTCTGATGTTCAGCGTCAAGGAAACTTGCCACTATGATGATCGGCTGTCTTTTGCAAACCTCATGGCTGCTAGCTGTGTAGTTTGCTGTTCTAAGGTACCAGCTAAGGTGTTCGATAGTCATTAATTCCTGATTGTAGTGTATAGCTCAATAGTACCATAAATGTAATGAAGGGTTGTGTAATATATAGCTGAACATAACCGTAAGAGCTACCGTACACATACAAATCATGCTATATGTCGTGACATATGTTTGATCTTACGTACCAGCGCTGGTGATGGTGGCAATTACTATATATTAATGATTATAATGTATATGTGACTGATATCTTAGCTTTACCATATCTGATTATGGAGCTGTGTATGTCGTAAAGGCTAGCTTTTATTCTTCAAATCATGGTAGGGCGCCCGAAGGGCCCCTGATGTTCTAGTAAAGTAAAAATGCCCACACATACTGCTGGTCAACTCAAGACGACGATCGGCAAAAACTTAAACTGGCTAGCTAGCTGCTACGCCCAACAAGTTTCATTATTCATACATACTGTATCTGCATAATGCAATTATATGTGTCTATATCAGTTGTCAGTTTCCTTAATTAGTTACCATGTGTATGTGTTAAAATTATCTTTTTACAGTAACAAGCTAAGGTGAAATCGGTGCTCCTCCAGCTAGCTGCAATCACCAGTACATTGGTGCTTTCTCTTGGCGCCACATTTTTCTTTCACCGGCGGTTCGAAAAGAGCAAGCGTCACTAGAAATAAAACTGTGGGTCCAGATAATGAACCGCTAGTGTAAAATTATTTTTACTGGCTGTTTTCATAAGTTTACCGCCAGTAAAAATACATGATTTCTACTGGCGGTAGCGTTAAGAAAATAACAAGTAAAAATGTATTTATAGTGGCAGTTTTCATAACCTAGCGTCACTGCAAATAGACGCCGGATATTAAAAATTAAGTACTAAAATTTAATTTTTTTCAAACGACCTCAGATGGAGAAATTACCAAAATAAAAGTTGTAGATCTCGAAAAGTTATAGAACTTTATTGTTTACAATATTTCCATTTCAAATTATTTGATGTTTCAAAATATTGTTTGAAATTCAATTTTTAAATGGTTGAAGAACTCTGGTCTCTCTTTTTAATTTCCGGCTAAAACTTATAACTAGTCTTTCTCCCTCATACTATCTTCAAATTACTTAATTTTTTATAAAATTTTGTAAAATCATGCTCTATCAATTATTGTGTTCATACATCTAATATTTTGGTCATCTTTTTATTTGAACATTTCAAAATTTTAGTTTAAAAAAGACAACTTCAAACAGCATTTTGAAATATCAAATGATTTCAGCTGAAGAAGTCATGAACAAAAAAGTTGTAGAACTCATAAAGATCTACAACTTTTATTTTGGTCATTTCTTCATCCGACAAAGTGGTAGTAAACATTGTTCACAAATGACATATCTCTTATATAGTTTCATAAACTCTGTGAGAGATTTATGAATTTATGAACAATATCGACTACCACTTTGTCGGATGAAAAAATGACAAAAATAAAAGTTATACACCATGATGAGTTCTACAACTTCGTTGTTGATGACTTTTGCAGCCGAAATCATTTGTTGTTTCAAAATCTTGTTTGAAGTTCTCATTTTTTGAAATTCAAAATTCAAATTGTTCAAACCAAATCACATGAAAAGATGACCAAAATGAAAGTTGTAGATCTCGATGATTTGTAGAACTTTGTAGTTGACAACATTTTCATTTGAAATCATTTTATCATGGAAAACTACGTTTGAATTTCTTAAATTTAAAATTTGAATTTTTCAAACGATCTCGGATGGAGAAACAACCATAATGAAAGTTGTAGATCTCGAAAAGTTATACAACTTTGTAGTTGCTAACTTTTTGATGTAAATTCGTTTAGGGTCTCAAACAATCAATTTAAACTCGGTTGAGGATAATACGAGGAGAAAGAAAATTTATTATAGATATAAGTGAGTGTAAGGTGCAGTGGTTAGAGAGTATCGCGCGAGCGGGAGGTCGCGGGTTCAAATCCTGTGGGCTGCGAAGTGCGCGAAATCCTGTGGGCTGCGAAGTGCGCGAAAAATGTCGTGACTTCTGAATTCGACGGAGCAGGTGGGGGCCTCTCTGGATTAAAAAATGCTATTTTTTAGCCCGATTTATAATTTTTGAAAATCATTTGTAGTGGCGTTTTTCTTAAGAAAACAGCCAGTGTAAATTATTTGTAGTAGCAGCCGTGAAGTTCACGATTTTTACTAGCCTTTGTCACTGACGGTACTGACAGACGCCTATAGAAATAGCTTTGAAGCCGTCGGTAATGAGCTCTGCTGTACTAGTGAATCATGCAGTCATCCATGCTAATGAATAGATTTAATAACCATCCAATAATTTCAACACAACACTTTGATATGCTTGTGATATCTGATCTCAAGCGTTGCTTAGATAAATTTGTTGGCGTGTTATCCTCTGTCAGAGTTAATGAGAGGATGACGCGCAGTGTACGCGTTTACTTAGCTAGCTTATTACCAGGCGTCGTGAAGTAGACAGCCGGCAACAGTTAGAGGGGTTAAGTAGACTTTTTTTCCCAAAAGATCGAGAATTATAGGAGGATAAAGAAGTTGGCGTCAACTTTGCTGTCACTGGAGTTGAGTGTATGATTTTGATTGAGCTCCCAGCTTCTTGGAATACAGCAGCTGATGCTGATGCCTAATAACGATGACAAAAGCCAAAAGGATAAGAAATTGCGGCTGCCTCCATCCAAAAGCCAGAAGACACCCTTTCACCGTTGCCTAATGAGGTTCTTCAGCGTGTCTGTTGCATGGACAGTTGGACACCAAGAACAACTTGCATCCATGCACACCGTCTAAAATGAGCTAATACAGCTCGTCAACAATATACAGGAAGCAACCTGAGACAGTGTCGATCCATATAAGCTGCCCAGAATGAATTGCTGTCATTCTGAGTCATCATGTACCTAGGTACTCTTCTACGAGAATCACGTCATAGTAGTAGGGACTGACAGTGTAATTATAGGTTATGGATGCACATATAGGTTAATTACACGCCGGAACGCCATATATGTCAACCAATTTTTGCCGCTATATGGATGCTTTAGACTAGGATTGGGGTATTTAAAAAGTTTAGGAACCTAAATTTGCAGTTTCCATGCATTAATTTGATTACTACTGATGGTTCTTAGCCACAAAACCAACGGCAAAAATCTTTTTTTTTCAGAGACAAAAAACATAATCCGTCACTAGTGAGTATTTGTAGGAACTTGGACATCATTTGTATGTCTGTCGTAGGGAGAATGGGATATATATCAGCAAAGAATTTACAAATTTCACAGTCAGCAACGGTGGCCCTGTCGGCAACTTAGCAAGGTCTGACTGTACACTACTACCAACTTGTAATAAGTAAAGAAAAAGTACATATACGTACGTACACCTGCCTGTCAACCAAGTTTATTTGCAAAATTTTATTAGAAAAAGAAGGTTTGTGAAACTTGGACGAACTAGTTTGGATAGATGTATCATATGTAACAACACAAACAGCTGCTAAACAGGATAATTATGAAACATGCATTACATCTTTAATTAATTGGTTGAATCGTCAAATGGCCTTGAAAGCAACAGCTTGTTAATTTGTAGACGATCGAACCAAGAATGAATCAAGGAAAGGATCATCATTTAGAAGTAGCACTATATAATTATGTAAGTACATAGTGCATGCACTTTTTCGACAGTATTGATCATCATATATAGTTAGCTTATCTTATAAAACGGCGTTTGACAACCCTGATAAGTTCAAAGGGTCACATCACTACGGAAGTCGGCAGCTACAGATCGAGCAAGCCATGACATTATAGTTTGGAATTTCACGATGGTTTTCGATCCTACCGGTGATCTCCATCCGGTAAATATCCACATCGGTAATTTCGTTTTAACCGGCCGGATGAGATTCGTACGGATTTTCAATCTTTACTCAAAATTCAACGTAAAGTTTTAAAACTTTCAGTGGTTTTCCTTCCTGTGTGTGGGGTCGTCCCCGGCCCTCCTCCGGTGTTTGTGTCGCTATCATCCGTAGACCGAACGCTGGAGCTTCATAGTGCTGATGGTCGTCGTCGTCAGCATGGAGCACGATTACCATCACGTCTGGCTGTAAAAAACTGCAAGAGCCAGCAGAGCTGCAAATAAACGACTTCTGCATTCGTTTAATTGACCCCACCCCCTTAGACATGATGTCGTCGTCGCTCCCGATCGATTTTTCACAATCAATGCAAACACAAAAATGCAAGTTGGAGAATATATGTCGATTTGTTGTCGTCCCTCCGGCCGATTGTTCACACGCAGCAGTGAACACAAGATGCGTATGCAACTATTTATTGTGCATCCATCCTCTGATGCCTGTGAAAATGGTTGGAACGTGATGCCCTCTCAGGCTCACGGTTTCGTGTTAATATAGCCAGGAAGAGCTCCTGACGTGGCGGTACAACTTGTACAATAAGAAGAAGCTAACTACTTTTGGTAACTCTAGATTACATCACAAGATTACATCAATCAGGAGATACCTATCCTATCTAACCGAAGTCATGATACTTGCCTTCACCCGCAATCCAAACCTGAGCGCACAACCAATCTTCAGGAGATATCAATCAACCAGATATTGCGGTCATGTGATCCTATTGGATATTCTTAACATCCCCCTCAATCACAACTTATCAGCGAGGTTGAGATTGTCTCTGAATATGACCATTTGCTTCTCTGGAAGAGGCTTAGTGAAGCCATCGGCGATCTGATCCGTAGTGCTGATGAATCTGATATCCAGGCGCTTTGCTGCAACTTGTTCGCGTACAAAATGAAAATCGATCTCTATATGCTTGGTGCGTGCATGAAATATAGGGTTAGCCGATAGGTACTTTGCGCCAAGATTATCACACCATAAACGGCGCGGGGCTGATGCATCAGGGCGCGGCAGCCCCATGTACCCGGCCTCGCTTCCCTTTCTCTCTGTCTCACTCGGCCCGTTTGAACCGGCTGGAGAGAGGAGCCACGCCATGAGCCGCCCTGCGCCCGCCGCCACGCCACCACCACGCCGGGCGAGCCCGCGCCCGCCACCACTCGCGCCCGCCGCAGCCGCCCCCGTCCGGTGAGCCCGCGGCGCCCACGCCCGACGCTCCTGCCCGCCACGCCGCCACCATGCCGCGCCCGAACGGCGAGCCCACGGCCACCACGCCCGTCGCGCACCGCCCAGCGCGCCTGCGCCAGATGCGCCCCGCCCGGCGCTCCCGCCCACCGCGACCCCAGCCACCGCGCCCACCGCCGTGTGCCAGTCCTCCCTGACTCCATCTCCATCTCCCCCTGTCTCATTGTCTCCCTTACTGCCGCTGCCGCCCCTCCATCCCCCCACTGCCGTGCGCCGCCCGTCCCCGTCGCCGCCTCTCCATCTCTCCACCGTCACGTAATATTTGCTTGCATTCCAACGTTTCATTCCCCATTTAATTTGTCCTTGACACTTTCAAGAAAGTTTTTTCTTGTTCAAGTGATCCAAGAGCACACACTTAGGGTACGAGCCCAATTAATTGATGATTTTCATTAAAAATATCTAAATGTACCTTTGAATTCGTCATAATGTTTCTCCCAGCTGATTCTTTACCATGCACGACCTCCAGTATGGCATTGTTGATGTCCACTTATACTTATCTGCAAGCTAGGTATACACACACATATATGTCGACACAAATGTACTTATCACTGGTGTCGCTCTCACCTGTCAGGTATATATACAATGATCTTGTATTATTATTGTTCATGCACCCCATATATAGTTCATTTGACTTTGCCTATCTGACCCACTGCAGCCTGTCTTGTTTGCTTGCTAGCCTCAAACTAGTTGTCATTTGATTGGGCCGGGCAATTAATATCTCCAAGTGCACATTTCATCTGGCTCTTCATGTTGCTCAATCATGTCATGACTGATAAGCCACTGGATAGGATGTGGTCTGTGGATTGATCAGTTCCAACAAGATCCTGAGCTGTCCTCCCAAGCTGTTTCACTGTTTGTTTAATATAATGCAACTTTTCCATGGACTTTGGGCTGCCTCCAATCGTTGGTATCTCAAAGTTTTGTTTGAATGCTTCTGGTACTCGACAGTTATACTTAGCTGAATTTTGGTTTTGCCATTATGTATATGTCACAGAATGTGTTAATTAGTTAAGGTCTGGCCAGGTAGTCTAAGATAAGCTGAAAGTTAAGTTTCACAGGAGTTTTAGAAGAAAAACACCTAGGTCTAACAAAATTATTAAGTGAACACCTGAAATTATAGACCTCCGCCACTGCACCCGAGGCCCGCTGCCGGACCTTCGCCGTGGCCCCCAAGCCTAACCTCCGCCGCCACCCCTCCGCAGCGCCTGATCCGTGCCCGCGCTGCCGTCGCGCCTGGAATCTTCTCAACTCTGGCAAGCTTTCTTCCCTAACTCTGGCGCCGTCACCCAAATTTTGTCTTTGTCCTTTCATAGAAAAAAAATTATTTGATCTAATTTGTGATTTGTGCCGTCATGTGTTAAAACTGTATAAAACACATGACAGTCAGGTAGACAGACTCGAACGAAACATAGGTTAAAGTCCATATAAAATAAATCCCATGCATATAAATTCGAACACGGACACACGATTGCTTAGCTTCTTGTACGGATAGGCGCGCTGACGTACTGTACGCATGGATGTGGGTTGCATTTTTACTAGAGACAAATTAAAGTTTGGTGCCGCTTACAGAGGTCTATTCCGAGTAGATATAAGAAGACCATTTCAGCCGTTTTATTTTGACTTGGTGATGAGAGCATCTTTAATGCTGTTGTCCGTTTTAAATGTATATGACAAGGTTGTTGTTTTTCTCATTCGGTTAACTATTTGTATTTTCTATAAATATGTGCGTACATAGACAAAATGTACGTAGGAGTACAAGACTTGCTCAAGTAGTTTATATGACAGATCTAGTGTGCTACCCTTGGATTTGTCCGTTTGAGGAAGTTACCATCGCCAGACTCTCATACTAGTAAAAATGAACAATTTAAAGCTAACATTGACACTTTGACAATAACGAAAGAAGTTCTGCGTGTAAAAATAAAAACAACAACATCATCCCAAGAGTTTGTTTATGGAGCATGGCCAGCAATACCGACAAACCGTAAATTTTCTGCACCCCTCCTAACTCTCTAATTAGTCCCTTTATACACTACTTTTTTTTTTTGCTAGTTCCACTTGTCGGCCATCCATCTCATGCTCTCTCTCATTTTTAGAGTCCAAGCTCACGATATAGGATGGGTCCCACATATCAGGTGTCTATAGTTTAGATATGGAGCGTGAGTAGTTATGACATATGAGTAGTTTGTGCAAAGTGAGGGGGCGATAGACAGGAGCCCTCAAAAATAGCGAGTGGGTTAGAGATGGTTTTTAAGACATTTTGCTTAGGATAGAGAGTGGGGTTGGAGTCTGTAGACGATGCTCAAGTACATTTAGATGTATATATATAATAACCATCTCAGCAACATTACATCTGAGACACAATTAGCTGCAAGAAAAAAGAAAACCCTCTCACTGAGCTGCAGCTCAGCAACTGTAGTACAACAGTAAGGTTTGATTAAGCTCACATCCTTACTTGTCTGATTGTTTTAAAGACGTGCTCCGGTCCAGCGTGTACGTCTTAAACTTATACGTGCCCCGGCGTACCGGCAGCGTCGGCCTGTATGACGTTGCGTTTGCCGCGCTCTGAGCAGCTGTTCTCGGCGAACTTGAGGCTGGCGCTGTGGAGTCCCTTGCTCTTCTCGTCGTCGTTCCACTCGGAGGCGTAGTAGCTCTCCTCGTCGGCGGTGGCGCTGGCCGGGAAGAACATGGACCCCCACTGCGGGAAGTGCACGAACACCACGGGCAGCGTGCACGCCATGATCATGATGCCCATGTACTCCAGCCCCCTGGCGGTGGAGTAGGTGGAGGAGGTGAAGAAGAGCAGCTGCGTGAGCCCCGCGCCGAAGTTGCCGCCGGCGCCGGTCATGCCGGAGATGATGCCGAGGGAGCGCCGCGAGACGAAGGGGATGACGCCGAACATGGCGCCACAGGCCGCCTGCGCGCAGAAGGAGAAGAGCACCATGGCGACGACGGAGACGGGGAGGGTGCTGGCGCGCCCGAGCCAGAGGCAGAAGGCGCCGCCGGCGGTCTGGAGGATCCAGATGTTCCAGAGGCGCGCGCGCATGCCCCAGTAGCGCGCGCCCATGTCGGAGAGGATGCCGCCCATGGGGCGCGCGACGATGTTGGCCATGCCGAAGCATGCGGCGATGGTGCCGGCGACGCGGAGGTCGAGGTCGAAGCGGTCGTACATGTACTCGGCGATGACGTTGTCGGTGGTGAGCTCGACGCCCATGCTGTAGCCGTAGAGGAGGACGAAGATCCAGGTCCGGTAGTTGGTGACCGCGTACCACATGACCTTGGAGAACTTGTCCTTGTTGACGTTGCCCTTCTTCTGCAGCGTCCTGAGGTTGCCATCGGGGAGGTCCTGTCCGAGCGTGAGCACCAGCACGCCCATGACGACGTGCATCAGCCCGGGGACGAAGTAGGCGAGCCGCCACGCCGTGAATGGTGTGGCGCCGCACTTGCGGATGGCGTCGTACACCAGCGGCATGATGAGCTGCGTGGCGCCGCCGCCCATGTTGCCCCAGCCCGCGGCGAGCCCGTTGACGGTGCCGATGATCTTGCTGCTGAACATGGTGCTCATCCAGTACTGGCAGGAGACGAAGGTGGCGAGGGGAGAAGCCGATGAGGAACCGGACGACGATGTAGCCCGCGGCGTCGTCGATGAGCGACATGCAGAACACGGTGGGCGCCGACAGCATGATGAGGAAGGCGCAGCCGTAGCGCGGGCCCAGCAGGTCGCAGACGGCGCCCATGGCGAGACGGGAGAAGATGGAGCCCGACACTGACGCCACCCCGGCGTTGCCGATGTCGGCCTTGGTGAGGTTGAGGTTGTCGCGGATGATGGGGACGAGGGGCGCCGCGGCGAAGGTGGAGACGAAGCAGGTGAAGAAGGAGATCCAGGAGAGGTGGAAGGTGCGCATGTGCGGGTTCGCGAACGAGAAGAGACGGATGCTCTTCGCCTTGTGCTCCGAGTCCACAGGCAGGTCGAACTTGCTCGCCACAGCGTCGTCGTGCTCCTCTGGCGCCGCCGTGGAGAAGGCGAACGCCGGCTCCCGACCCGTCATCCCGTGCAGCGAGCTCCCAGGCGCGCCAACGGCCTCCATGCCCGACGCCATTGCTAGTGCTTTTGATCCTGCAGTAGAGCTAGAGCAGTTTGGTTGTTGCTTACTGGAGCTAGGTAGCTGCTTGTGCTTGAGGTTGAGGATGAGCATCGTTGGGGTACGTATTTATAGTGAGCTGGGGTGGGGTGCATGGTTGACATTTTGGGCATCTCGATCACTCTCGAGCCTGGCCTGGGAAAAGGAAAAACGAAAAAAGAAAGAAAGATTAAGCTGCTGTGCCGGTCATGGACATGAAGGGTCATATCAATAAGCTTCAAGCTCAGCTGAGCTGAATTAACAAGGCAATTATTGGATCTGACGGAGTCATCAGTGCAGCGTTAATCTAAGATTGGCTAGCTGGATTGCTGGAAGAGGAAACACGTTGAAAGCTGGAACTGGAACAGGCAAATCAAAGAGATGTGGGAAGTCGTTATCTGGCATAGATAATTAGCAGAGAGAATGCCTGGAGATTAGTAGTATATTGTTAGGAAAGAAATGGATTCCTCGTCGCCGCATCACCGGAAGAGGAATATGACCTTGGTGGGCTTGGCCTTATCCCGTGGGATCACCCAAGGATCAGAATCTTCTTATTGGTAGCTAGACTTTTTGGTGATGCGGCGTCCAGAATCCAGCAGCAGCAGACAAAGCGAAATCGGGGTCGATTAAAACCCACTCCTCTTCGCAGGCACGAGAGAGTTCGGAGCACCGGTGGCTCCTCGTCGCGGCGACACGTGTCTTCGTATATTTTGCAAAAGACCATTTAGCTTTTAGATAGTCAACCCGCCACCCACCTTGTCCCCTTAAACAGTAAACGTCAATTCGATAGCCTAACCATTTTGCAGAAAATCCCCTTGACATTTTGCAGAGAAACCCTCCCACAGAGGCGTACCCCAAGTCTCCAACCCTAGCGCAATGCCCTTCTCATATCTGATCTCTCCCTCTCTCTCCTCTTTCTCTCCCCGCCGCCGCCGCCGCACCACAGTGCTCGCTGCGCTCACCTCCCTGCTGGCCGCCGTCGCTGGCAGGGGCGGATCTATGTTCATGGTAGGGGGTGCGGCCGCACCCACAAAAAATCAGAAAACAGTGATTATGTTCAGTTTTTCACCATATATACACCCATATGGTAAAAATCTATGCACCCACGAGGCCAGCGCACCTCCCTTGATTTTGCTCTAGCTCCGCCACTGGTCGCTGGAGCGCGAGGTCCCGCAATTTGTTTATCACCGCCGTCGCCCTGCCCGCGAGAGCTCCTCTCCTCCGCGACTCTCTCTCTCTCTCTCTTTCTCTCACGTCCTTTCCCCCTTCTCTCTCTTTCCATTCGTCTATCTATTCCGTATAGAGGCTTGGGAGGTGACTCGGGCGTCGTCGCCCAGCTCTAGCGTGCCCATCGTCTCTGATGTAGATCGAACTCCACCAGGGCCCGATATACTCCGACTGGCACCGGATCTAGGCCTCTCCACGCTCACGGCAACTGCGCCACCACGGAGGCCCGGCTCCCGCATTACCCCACGGGCCGCACACACTGTGCTGCCTCTCTCCTCTCTACTGCAGCCATCACCTCCCTCCACTCTGCGAGATCCAGAGCTGGCAGATCCGGTGGCGCAGGAGGTCATCCCCAACGCGGCCTCATCTGTGCCCTGTGTGATTTGCATCGAGGCCGAGCACACCGGGGCTAGCGAGCATGGAGGACCGTGCCTTGTCACCTAGACGAGAAGGTCATCCTCAACGTGCAAATCTCTATCATCAACCTCGCTGACCCCGACTTCAACACCTTCATCATCCCTCACCGAGGCACGCGAGCGGCCGGGACCTCCAACCTCGGAGTGCGTGGGCGGCCGGATCCACTGGCGGGCAGGCGACCTTGTTACGCAGGCTCACCGGCATGTCCTCCTTGATCTTCGTCGACTGGCACCATCGGATCCGCCAGATGTGAGATGCTCGCACGCCGCCTCCTTCCATGTCAACTGCTATAGCTAGGTGAATCCATTACTCAAATATATTGCGAAATAGATGTTGCAGATTACAAGTAACTGCTGCAAGTTGCAGCAAACGCCCGAGTCTAAGGCTTGCAGCAAACGCCTGCGTCTAAAGGTCCTAGAGGATTTATATTCTGATATGATTTATTACTTGCAAACAAGTGTATGTAACCAACTTGGATTTTTGTTTACAAAATTATCGAGTCCTTTGCTGGTCTGCCCATGTCATGTAACTTGTGAAATGGTTGGTGTCGGTGCAGAATGTGACCAACTAGTGAATATTTGTAGTTTTGCCGTACGTTGTGATCGGAGGTGGCCTAGCACTCAATGACACAAGGATTATACTGGATCAGGCAACGTGCCCTACGTCCTGTTTGAGTCGGTCGGTGACTTTATTCCTGAGCCCAAGTGCTCGAAGTTTGCAGTGGGGTTACAAACGAGAAGGAGAAAGGAGGGGGGAGCAAAAGGTTCGGTCGGGCTCCGGTCAGAAGGGTCGAGAGCGACAGGAGCTCTACTACGAGCTAAGTGTTCAAGCGTGTGCTTGAGGTCCGAACTTGGCGGTTCTGTGGTTGTGAGCTAGTGAACTTGGTCGATCTGATGAATCTAAAAAGACTGAGTTATGTTGAAGGGAGTGCATCCCCTTTTATAGATGAAGGGGATGGCTTTACAAGTGAGAGGGAGAGAGTACGCTTGCTTCTAAGCCTTGTTGCCTATGCTGGTGGGTACAAGATAATGGTAGGTGCCCACAACATTGTTGGTGCCCACAACACTGTTAGTGTCACTGTAGAATGTCAGATGCATGTGGGAGCTTACGTTGCCTTCTTCAGGAAGGGTAGACGTCGGTACCTGCAAAATACTGTTCGATGCCCAGAAGCATGCGAGGAGCTGCACCATGTTCACCTGGTATGATAAATCCCGGTGCCCACAACACTATTGATGCCTAGAGGCACGTGGGGGGCCTTACCATATGGGAGTTTAACGGCACCCACAATACTGTAGAGGAAATATCGGCGCCTACAATATTGTTTGTGTCAGGGCGGTTGCAGAGTACTGTTCTTGCAGGCGTATAGGGTACAGTCTTGGGTACCATGGTTTGACTTGTGCGCCCTGGCTTTGCTTTCTCCATTTGTCCCCTGGTTCATTCCGAGCGGGCGTCCCCGGTCGAATGGCCCCAATCGGCTCTGGTCGCGCCAGTCGGAGAAGAGCGGTGAGCAGGGTTTCTGCAAACCTCGGTCGAAGACGCGGGGTCGGAGCCGGAAGTAGCATTTGGGCTAGGCCTTCCGATCAGAGAGGTTGTACGGAGGCGACTAGAGTCCGAAACGAGTGCTCCGATCGGAGAGGTGGGCCGAAGTAGTCGATGAGCGGGCGCTGTTTCTCTTTGGCCAGACCTTTCGGTCGGTGACTGGGCCGCCCCTCTGGCCTGTTGTTTTAGACTCCTAGGCCGAGCCTTGGCGTGGAAGCCGGTCCCTGAGGGGTTTATGAACCCGACAGGAGCCCCCGAGCCTCCGGGCGATTCAGGCAGAATCATCCGGGGGATTTTTGTTTTCACGGCGGGTGCGCACGAGCGCGCCCGCGGGTGTAGCCCCCGGGCGGTTCGGGCAGAACCATCTGGGGGATGTTCGGTTAGCGGGCGTGTGTGCGTGTTTTTTAGTTTGAGACGAAGTTTTATCAACCAAGGCGTCGTTGTGCAGCGGAGGTGTTTTTAGTCGCTCGAGAGATTGGGTGAGAGGGAGCTCATGAATCCTGGCGTCGGTGCGCGCCGTGGGATCTGGTGAGGTAGTTAGTTTGGATGAGACAGAGCTTACTGATCCTGGCGTCGGTGCGTGCCGTGGGATCGGGTGAGTCGGAATCACGGGGCGAGATCGGGGTCGTGGATCCGGGTGTTTGGAGCGCAGTCGGAAGCATAGCCGGATGGAGCAATATCGGGGTTGTAGACCCAGTGTCTTTGGGCCTTGATCGGATCGTAGCGAATGGGGGCGAGATCGGGTCGCGACCCAGTGTCCTTGGAGCACGATCGGAAGCATAGCCGGATGGGGCGGATCGGGGTCGCAGAGACCAGTGTGTCCTGGAGGCCTTGATCGGAAGGGGCGAGTTAAAGTCGCAGACCTAGGCTTTTCATGTCTTGAGCCCCCGAGCCTCGTTAGGCTTTAGTAGGGGTCAATGTGAGTTATGTGCGTTACCCCATCCTTGGTTCCTCACAACCAGAGGGGTCGAGTTTTGTCGCTTGTCCCGATCGCTTGGGCTCGAGTGACGCGCTCAGTGAGCTCGCTAACGGGTGTGATTGAGCGGAATCCCGGTCCCTGAGGGGTTTATGAACCCGACAGGAGCCCCCGATCCTCCGGGCGATTTAGGCAGAATCATCTGGGGATTTTGTTTTTTCCGGCGGTGCGCATGAAGCGCGCTTTCCAGCAGTGAGCTCCCTGAGCCCAGGCGGTTCGGCGCGAACCATCTGGGGCATGTTTGGTTAGTGGGCTTGTGTGCATGTTTTTTAGTTTGAGATGGAGTTTTGTCAACCAAGGCGTCGTTGTGCAGCCGAGGTGTTTTTAGTCGCTCGAGAGATTGGGTGAGAGGGAGCTCACGAATCCTGGCGTCGATGCGCGCCGTGGGATCAGGTGAGGTAGTTAGTTTGGACGAGACAGAGCTTACTAATCCTGGCGTCGGTGCGTGTCGTGGGATCGGGTGAGTCGGAATCGCGGGGCGAGATCGGGGTCATGGATCCGGGTGTTTGGTGCGCAGTCGGAAGCATAGCCGGATGGGGCAAGATCGGGGTCGTAGACCCAGGTGTCTTTGGAGCGCAGTCGGATGCGTAGCCGAATGGGGCGAGATGAGGGTCGCAGACCCAGGTGTCCTTGGAGCATAGTCGAAAGCATAGCCGGATGGGGCGAGATCGGGGTCGCAGACCCAGGTGTCCTTGGAGCGCAGTCGGAAGGGGCGAGTTCGGGGTCGCAGACCTAGGCTTTTCATGTCTTGAGCCCCCGATCCTCGTTGGGCTTTAGTAGGGGTCAGTGTGAGTTGTGTGCGTTACCCCATCCTCGGTTCCTCACAACCGTAGAGGCTAAGTTTTGTCGCTTGTCCCGATCACTCGGGCTCGAGTGACGCGCTCGGTGAGCTCGCTAACGGGTGTGATCGAGCGGAATCCGGGTCCGTCATTCATGACGGGGTCGGCATAGCCCTCTTGTGACATTCCACTACTCCTTTACCTACAACCCGGCAGATGCCTGGGTCGTTACAGAGACCGACCCGGGTGGCCTAACGGCCTCCCCTCGATGGAGATTCTGTGGGTTTGGCGAGAGGTTCAGGATCAAACGAGAAGGTTGAGATGACCCGGTCTACCAGACCAGGCGAGGGCCACATGGGGCTCATCTGCGATTTTCTCCCCTGGCTCTGTTGGTTGCTCATGTCGAATGAGGCAACCGCCGCTTCGTGACACAACACGGAGCGTTGTGATGCATTTCGCTGCACGTGTGATGCTTAGTTCCTGAGCCCCCGGGCGGTTCAGGGCCCGAATCATCTGGGAGGCACGGGCGTATGAAATGAATGCACGTATGGATGTATGAATGAGTCATATAAGGAAAATAGAGGAGGGTTGGTGGTGTTATCTCGATGTCCTAAGTGACGGGGTTCAGAGAGCTCCAGTCGAAAATGTTCGACCGGGACCCGTGCTCGTCGTTCGAGACAGAGTCGGCATGGCCTGCATGAGGCGTCCCTTTGCTCCTTACCTATCGCTCGGTGTCTATCCTGGGCGATCCGATCGACTCAGGGGGCCCAATGGTCTCTCCCGGCAGAGATCTTGGTTTGGGGGTTTTTCCTAGGTCTGGCCTGGGGAAGCGGGGAGCCGCCCGTGTGCGGTGGCGCTTTGGTTCTTGCGCCCGACATGTGGTAGTGGTTGGTCATGCGATAGTGGTGGGCCATGCCTCAGGCCACGTCCCATCTGATCAGGAGTCGGTCCGTCGGGCAGGGCACGTCTTATCGGTCAGTGTGCGTCTCATCTGCATTAAATGGGAAATAGAGAGTTTCTCGCTCTACAGTTTTGCCTTCTCCAATTGGCGCGCCCTTCCCAACCGTTGTTCTCCTTTTCCTTAAGTAGGAGAAGGGAGAGGGTTTTCGCTCTATCTTTTTGCCGGTTCCCCATCTGCCGCCGCCTTTCTTCTTCCTTCTTGCCGTGAGAGTTCCTAAGGGCTGCGGTGGTTTCTAGGAAAGAAAGGGGAAAGAGCGAGGGAGAGGAGGAAAACTCACAAATCTTTTTGTGATCTCGGAGCGCAATGTCGGACTGGAGGTCGTCCAACATGAGGGAGTCGGTGTTGAGGTCCTTCGTCGCGAAGGGATTTCTTCCGCCGAAGGAGGTGGCGCGCTGGAGGGTTCCTGGGCGGGAGGAGTCCCTGCAACCACAGCCCAGTGAGGTGGTTTGCTTCCTCACCTTCCACGAGCGTGGGCTGGGGTACCCCGCGCACTGGTTCCTGTGGGCTCCTTAACGAGTGGGGTCTGGAGCTGCAACATCTTAATCCGACGGGGGTGCTGCACATCACCGGTTTCATCACCGTCTGCAAGACTTTCCTCAGGATGGAGCCGCACGTGGATTTCTTTCGGCGGCTCTTCTCCCCGAGAGCCTTGATGGTGGGGGATTCGGCTGAGATCGCGTCGGTGGGGGGTTTCACCCTGTAGAGATAACTGGGCGTGGGTGACTCATATCCCGCGTACCTCCCCTGTGACTCCAACCAGGGGTGGCATGGGGAGTGGTTCTACATCAGGAATCTGGCAGTGGCACCGTTCCCGGTGTTCACTGGTGGGAGGCCGAAAAAACAGGACAGTTGGTCGTGGGGCTGCCCAAAATGGAGAAGCATAAGGTGGGAGTCATCGAGGAGGAGCTCCGAAAGCTCATGAAGAGCGATCTTAACGGGGTGCAGGTGTTCCACACCCTATACCGTCGTCGGGTCGTGCCGTTGGAGGAGAGGACACGGCCGATGTGGATGTACGACGGCCCGTCGGACCCGGACCGTGCGTCACCGGAGGAGCTGTCGGACGACGAGGTCTGGAGTTGCGTTGGCCGGGTGTTGCAGCCGAAGCCTAGAGAGAGAGTCAAAGGGAGGCCCGTGCCTTTCAACTCCTCGATCGTGTCCCGCCTGGTATGTTTAGTCCGTACTTCTTCCTCTGCTTTTCCTATATATATATATTTTTTTTTGATTGGGAGTCACACGTTTCGCAGGGGCTTGGTAATTACAAGTCCCAGCCGCACCTTCCCAAGGGCCCGGAGGGCGTGGCCAAGCAGGCCGCCCAGAACGAGGCGGCAGATGCCAGGAAGAAGAAGAAGGCCGAGGTGGCCCATCAGAAGTATGAGAAGGAGAAGGAGGTTGCCCATTGGGTGAAGGCCGGGGAAGACAGGGCCGATGTCGAGCTGGAGCTTCAGTCGAAGGATTCCACAGAGGTGGACGACATGTCTTCGACCGAGGGGGAGGAGAGTCGAGAGGTCATTGTGACCTCGGAGGGGCGTTGCGACCCTGCGGCGATGTCCGCTGGTGGTGAGCAGGAGGCCGCGTGGCGTGCGGTGGCTCCCGTGCCCAAGAAGCGCGCGGCGAGCGCGGACACCGTTGGCGAACGAGCGGCAAAGCGGACGCGGTCACCTCGCCCTTCGGTGGCGTCGTCGGTCCCGTCGCTGCCTGCGGGGGATGTGGTCGAGCGAGTGGGGTGGTCCGAGGAGTGAACTAGTGCTTGTGCATTGTCGGGACCGGTGCCAACGCGTGGCTCGCAGCCAGGGGAGGCCCCGCCCGCCATGAATGCGGCCGAGCAAGCCAGGCGGTCTGAGGGGCAGACTAGCACCCGAGCATTGTGCGACTCGCAGCCGGAGGATGCCCCGCCCCCTGCTCTGGTCGGGGAGTCCCGAGCCAACAGTCACAGCGACTGGCCGGTCGGGCAGGAGCAGGTTGGGTCGACTCCGTCCCTAGCCGAAGTGAGGGGGCGCAGGTCGCAGCTCGGGAGCGACCCATGCCCTGCAGGCCCGTCGATGTCGGGTCATGCCTTCAGAGTCGTGCCGATGTTCCGGTATGTTTTTCTTTGTTTCTTTTCGATCTTTTGCTGTTGAGTCCTTTCAGAGTGCGACTTACCTGCATCTTTTTGTTAGTGGCCGGGCGATGACGGGGCTGAGCATTGCCCCAACTCCTGAGCAAGAGACTTAGAGGCCCACCCTATAGCGTACCATGGCGAGCGACGGGGGGAACAGGATGACGGCGATGAAGCCTTCCCTTCCAGGGGTGGTGCCCCCCGGGTCGGTTGTCGGTACGGCGGCAGCGATGGTGGCGATTTTGGTGGCGATCCCGGTGCTGACGGTGGAGGTTGCATCGGAGGTGACCCCGCAGCTCCTCCTCCACCAGCTGTGGCGAAAGAGGAGAGGGAGACCGAGCTCCCTACCTCACCGGGTGGAGGGCTGCATGGTTCACCCTCGTGGTTGGAGCCGAAGGCGCCGCGGGAAACCGCGGCCGGGACGGAGTCGGAACGTCCGACGGCGGTCCATGTAAATGAGGTGGTGGACATCCCGTCTGACGATAAGGCGGATGATATGGCGGGGCCGCCGGTGTCGTTGCGGGAGCTGGTGGTGGTCCAATCGGAGGCTGGGCCCTCCGGCGGGCTATCGGAGGGTGACCTGGAGTGGCCCTGCCCTGAGGACCCAGTGAAGGTGCGGTTCATCCTCCGGGATTCCTAGGAGTGTTAGCTCTGGGACATCCTTGGGGACCAAGGGCATGCCATAGTGTCCGAACTCGCCACCCTGTCCGCGAAGCTCGAGGACGTGCAAGAGCGGGTTAAGTCCGCTCATCAGTTGGTTGAGTCGACCTGCAGCTTGCCGCGGAGGTGAGTTTCCCATACTTGCCCTTGACCTCTGAACCTTTTGTTGGTTGCCTTAGCATGTTTGCTTATCATAGAGACTGAAGGGGACGTCGTCCCGCAAGTCCCGCTTTCTCTGAATGGAACATGTCCAGATGGCTGAGCTTGAGCATCAGCTAGCGTCCGCCCATCGCGAGTCCTAGGACCGAGCGGCCGAGGCGACTGCGGCACGGGTGGAGGGGTAGCGTGTTGCCGAGCGGGCGGCTGCCACTGAGCAAGGGCTCGAGGCGGCGAAGGCCCGTCAGGCGGAGACCGAGGCAGGGTTGCGGACATCCCTAGCGAACACCGAGGCGGCGCTGCGAGAGTCCTTGGCGGCCCTTGAGCCAGAGCAGGCTACTTCGGAGTTGGCACGGAAAGCCCTGGAGGCGGAGCAGAGGGCCCAGTCAAAGGTGGACCAGGAGGTGCTCGCGCTCTGAAGCCGGGTGATGGGGTCGGAGGATGCGAGCGCCCGGCTATGCGAGTAGGTGGCTCGGCAGGCAAAGGATCTCGCCACCCTCAAGAACTTCCGCGTCGGTACGTATCTTTTCTGTTTTTCGTTGTGCTAGTTTTTCTTCAGCCTGTTCCTGAGCTTGCCGCTCTTCCTTCAGAGCTGGGTGGAAAGGTGAAGACGCTGGAGCGGGACCTGGAGACGATTAAGGGGACCTTCAGCCAGAATGCAGAGGAACTGGCCAAGTCCCATGAAGAGCGACGTGCTCTCGAGGGGGATCTTGTCCAGATCCGCAACGTTGCCTAGCTGGTCGTCTCGGAAGTCCTTGGGTCGGCACCAGGCACTAGCGCGCCCGCCATCCAGCTGGCGGAGGTCCCAGATGCGGTTCGGGACCTTATTAAGAGCGGGCTGTTCTATGAAGCGTCAGGGGTGCTGACTTCGGTGGCAACGCAGCACCCGAACCTGGACTTTGCTGCTATTTGCAGTGGATACGCTGAAGGCTTGAGCATGGAGGACATCCAAACGATCGGGGAGGGCTTGCTGCCACATGCAAGGTCGGTGGCAAATCAAGTCCTAGCCCAATGGGTGATGGACGTCCGGCGTGAAGACATGGCCAGAAGCATGCACGGGGAGGACGCTGCCCAGCCTGTGGACGGCGCGGAGCCTGGGTCAGAGGTGAACGTCGCCCTGGTTCTGACCGAGCTGAATGTCGTGCCGCCGGGGAGTGAGCAGCCCGTGCCCTCGTCGTCGCACCGACAGCAGATGCCGCCGGGCCGGTCCAATAGCTTGTAAAATATAAGTAGTTTTAGTGAGCGTAAAAGTTTAAATTCGTGGGGGCGCCCCCGTGTGAACGTTTTTGTGTATTTGATGACTACCATCGGTTTCATTTTTTGTGATGGAGTTACTCCGTTCGGGGGAACTTGTCCCTTTCGTTCCTTCGTTTTTTACCTTAGCATAATTTTGTTTTATATTCTTTTTTTTCATACCTGCCCATTCGTCCTGTAGGCTGCAACCTTGGGAGCCCGAGGCGTGGCCCGCGAGGCTCAGCTGCTTGTAACCGTAGGTAGAGGCGGGGTGCGATTGGTCGGAATATTTTAAAGCAAAGTTTACGTAAGGCAATTCAAAGGAACGAACTATCCTTTTGCTTGGGTAGGAAAGGAGTTTTACCATACAACATTGAACGAAAAAGAGAGGTAGCAGTGCATCCTCGTGGAGCCCCTGAGCGCCCCGGGCCGAAGGTGTTTTGGGTCGGGGCGTTCTATAGGAGCAAACGCTAAGTAGAAAAACAATAAGACTAAATTCTAGGGGCGGAAAACGACATAGCTGTTCCAGGCGCTGGTGAGAATGTCGTCGTTGTCGTCCTTCAGTCGATAGGCGTCCGGTCGGATTACCTCATCCTTTAGTCATCCGGACCCTTGCTCGGTGCGCTCCCTTCGCCTTTTTCTTCCTTCGGACCGCCAGCTTGTCGCAGAAGGCGCTTGAGGAGCTCGTAGTCCTTGTAGAGGTGTTTGACAGGGTAGTCGTGGTTGGTGCACGGGCTCTCCATGAGCTCGTGGAAGTGGCCCGGAGGGTCCTGCTGGGGTTGAGTGCCCGCACGATCCGCCGTGGCGACCAACGCGGAGTTGGCCAGTCGGTGGCAATTCTTTTTGTTCTTTTTCCCCTTCTACGTGGAGGGGCCCTCGTCCTAATCCTAGCGCTTGGCCTTGCCCTTGCCCTAGCCTCCGTCGGAGCGCGGCGGGAGCGGCATTTGTTGGAGGTTTTGGATAAAGGCCCGCGGTCCCAGGCCATCAGGGCTAGGACTTCGGTCACTGCTGCGTGTGTCTCGGTTTGGTCCAAGCCACACATATGCAGGCGGTCGGTGCGGAGCGGTCGTCAAGTCAAGACGAGGTGGTAACGTGACCTCCTGTGCCGCACTCGGCGATCGTAGCGGTGATCGGGTGGAGCGACCCATCCGCTGTGTCCCCGATCCCCTGACGGGGAGCGAGGGCACGAGTCGGTGTCATGATACGGAACACTCCGCTTGTTGAATGGCGGCAGTCTCCACTAGTGCTCGGAGGTTTTGGTGGATCGCCTGTTCACGAGGGTCATTTGGCTCGAACAGGCTGCGCAGAAGTATCACCGCGGCGGTGATGTTCTGATTGGCCCAAGCAAAATGCGGGGGATCGTCCCCCATGTCCATGGTGTTGTGCTGGACCCAATGGGCGTGACACCGAGCGCCGCTCGCCGGTCTACGTGCACGGGGCACGACATGGTGTGCCTAGCGTGCTGACGCAGTCGGTGGCTGATGCAGCCACCGTTGTCGTGGTTCCCTACCGTGCCCCCGTGTGGGCGCGGGGGTCTCTGTGCGAGGATCCAGAGGGGTGTGAGTCTGTAAGGATTCCGTTACCACTGGTGGCTATCTCGGGGCATCCACCATAGCGCATTCCCAGGACGAACGGTGGCTAGGTGCCATGTCACCGATGCTGGAGCCGTCACTCTCAACATCTTCGTCCATGAGGTCGTAGAAATAGGTTGGAGCGCAGCTCGCCATTCCCACGAATTCGGATGTGAAAGGAGGCGGCGTCAGTGTTTCTCGGAGCCCTTGGGCATACGTGTCCGGGGAGGACACGAGGCCGTAGGGGATCCGATCGTGCGGTGGTCGCGGTACGGACAACGCGGTCCCTCCGGATAATTGACAAAAAGCAGTAAATAGCGAGTAAATAACCAAACGTATATTACTCACAGTGGAGTTTGAGCAAAGAGTTTGCTGGGAAAGAAGCGCAGATGCCGCGCCGTTGAAGTCGTCGTTCGTCCTAGAGCCGATGGAGGGCGCCCCTCCAATGGGCACCGGGATGATTGCCTCCTCGCGGAGCCACAGTACGCCGAGCCGGTTGGCGAAGAAGTCCAGACTTCCGAAGAGGAAGGCCTGGGATGGCTCGAAGACGGGTGGAACCCACATCCCAATAGGTGAGAGTGTGGGAAACTCCAGCGAGCCGAAGCGAATCGTATCGCCCGAGCCCGCCACGGTGAGGGTGGCGGAAAAGTGGGTCATCCGATGACCAAAAAGTGTTGAACGTACAGCGTCTTCCCCACGGACGGCGCCAACTGTCAGTGCAGAATGTGACCAACTAGTGAATATTTGTAGTTTTGCCGTACGTTGTGATCGGAGGTGGCCTAGCACTCAATGACACAGGGATTATACCGGTTCAGACATCGTGCCCTACGTCTAGTTTGAGTCGGTCGGTGACTTTATTCCTGAGCTCAGGTGATCGAAGTTTGTAGTGGGGTTACAAACGAGAAGGAGAAAGGAGGGGGGGAGCAAAAGGTCCGGTCGGGCTCCGGTCAGAAGGCCCGAGAGCGACAGGAGCTCCACTACGAGCTAAGTGTTCAAGAGTGTGCTTGAGGTCCGAACCTGACGGTTCTGTGGTTGTGAGTTAGTGAACTTGGTCGATCTGATGAATCTAAAAAGACTGAGTTATGTTGAAGGGAGTGCATCCCCTTTTATAGATAAAGGGGATGGCTTTACAAGTGAGAGGGAGAGAGTACGTTTGCTTCTAAGCCTTGTTGCCTACGCTGGTGGGTACAAGATAATGGTAGGTGCCCACAACACTGTTGGTGCCCACAACACTATTAATGTCACTGTAGAATGTCAGATGCATGTGGGAGCTTGCGTTGCCTTCTTCAGGAAGGGTAGACGTCGGTACCTGCAAAATATTGTTCGATGCCCAAAAGCATGCGAGGAGCTTCACCGTGTTCACCTAGTACAGTAAATCCCGACGCCCACAACACTATTGATGCCCAGAGGCACGTGGGGGGCCTTACCGTATGGGAGTTTAACAGCGCCCACAATACTGTAGAGGAAATGTCGGCGCCTACAATACTATTTGTGTCAGGGCAGATATTATGGCAGCAGCTTCAGCTGTTTGGAGCAGGAATTTCAACAATTTTGAGCTTCTCAACTCTGCCTTCATCACTCTCTTACCAAAAAAAGATGATGTCACGAGCATCAGGGACTACAGACCAATAAGCTTGGTGCATTCCTTTGCCAAACTCATAACAAAGTTGCTCGCTAATAGGCTTGCTGGTCGTTTGGATCGCTTGATCACACCAAACCAAAGTGCTTTTATCAAGGGTAGATTCATCTTGGATAACTTCATGTTGGTTCACACACACTACAAAGTATCTACATCAACAAAAAGCAGGCTCGCATTCTCCTAAAGTTGGACATCACTAAAGCTTTCGATTCGGGTTTCACGGCCTTTTATTTTGGAAGTGTTGCGTACGTGGGTTTTGGAGTGCATTTGGTGTGACATCATCGATGGGCTGTTAGCCTCTTCATCCACTCGAGATCTGTTGAATGGCTCTCTGGGAGAGAATTAAACATCGCCGGGGCTTAAGACAAGGAGACCCGCTCTCCCCAATGCTCTTTATATTGGCCATGGATGTTCTCTGTCTTTTGTTTCAAAAAGCAAATTTGAAGAAGAACTTCTCCAACCCACAGCTAGAAGGAATATAAAACACGGATCTCCTTATATCTTGATGACGTGGTCATTTTCCTTCGACCCTCGGTGAGTGACATCAGAATCACCCTAGATTTGCTTTGCGATTTTTGGGGAGGCTTGGACTCCGAACCAATATCTGAAAAAAGTAATGTCCTTCCCATTCGGTGTTCGGAAGAGGACCGTGTAGTCCTGCTTGCGCATCTCCCTGCCAGATTTCTGAATTTCCTTGCAAATATCTGGGAGTGCCTCTCTCTCCACACAAGGTGACAAGAGCCCAAGTCCACCCTATCATTGATAAAATTGGCGACAGATTGCCGGGGATGGAAAGGCGACACGCTCACTAAAGTTTGGTAGGAAAATTTTGGTACAATTTGTTCTCACCTCTATGTTAATATATCGGCAATGGCCTGGATCTTCCTTCCGGTCTTTGAAAGCAGTTCATAAGATCGGAAGGGGTTTCTTGTGGAAGGGAAGAAAAGATGTGAGGGGTGGTCACTTGTTTGGTTGCTCGCCCCAAGGTAACCGTCCTCTGGAATTGGGGGGCTTGGTATTTCACAATTACAACAGCTAGGGTGGGCACTAAGAATGAGGTGGCTCTGGTTGCTCAAAAGCGGGCACGACAAACCATGGAATTTTTCCCCATTCAAGTGCATCACTCTGTCGAACCTTTTTCTCAACGTGCCATATCTTACGAGGTCGGCAATGGTAAGAATACACTTTTTTGGACTGATAAATGGCTACATGGACGAGAGTCTTGAAATGCTTGCTCCACTCTTGTTCAACTCTGTCTCTAGCCGTGCAAAAGAAAAGAAACGAGTGTGTATGACGCTTCTTTGATGGTAGATGGGTTGCGGACATAAGAGGTGCCCGCACTTGTGGGTGTTTTGACCTGAATTTCTCGATCTTTGGGACTTCTTTGGCTGAGGTGGTGCTACAGCTGGAAGTGGATGATTCTCACATTTGGAGGTTCTCTTCCACGAGGAAAGTACTTAGCTAAGTCGGCTTATGAAGCAATGTTCATAGGGGCACTCATTTCAAACCACAGGAAAGAATCTGGAGGAGGCTGGGCGCTGGAAAGTGCCGGTTCTTTATGTGGTGGTTGCCCATAACAAATCTTTGGACGGTGATAGACTTGCTAGGAAGGATTGCGCATCGAGCAATGTCCATTATGTGATCAAGAGGAGGAGACGATTAATCACCCGCTTGTTTCTGTGTGTTCTCGCACCAAGTTTGGTTCATTGTCTTCCAACAATTTGGACTGCAGTGTCTTGCCCCACAACACAGGGACACGCTATTTGATGAGTGGTGGGAACAGTGAACACTAGGGTGACTGATCTTGTAAAGCAAGGCCTGAACTCCTTGGTTATCCCGGTGGCTTGGGCCATCTGGAATCCACGAGAACATTGTGTGTTTGATGGACAACAACTTTGAGCTGTATGGGTTGCTCTGTTCTATCGAGGTTGATCTATACATGTGGGATATGGTCAGGGCTCGAGGTATTTCTCAACTCCTCGCCCTGCGACCTCCTAGTTGATCTTTTTTTCCTGGTCATGGGTAGTTCTGGATGTAATAGGTGATCTAGCGTGTGTGTTTTTGTTGGAGTTTTTTGTCCGGTTTTCTCTCCTTTCAAAAAAAACCGGTGTACTACCTGGGTGCTTTACCCTTTTTTTCTTAATATATTGATCTGCAGCTCTCCTGCGTGTTCGAAAAAAAATTTGTGTCGTAGGCGGTTGCGAGATCTCTGTTCTTGCAGGCGTCTGAGGTATAGTCCCTGGTACCGTGGTTTGACTTGTCGCCACAGGCTTTGCTTTCTCCGTTGGTCCCCTGGTTCATTCCGAGCGGGCGTCCCCGGTCGGATGGCCCCAGTCAGCTCTGGTCGTGCCAGTCGGAGAAGAGCGGTGAGCAGGGTTTCTACGAACCCCGGTCGGAGATGCGGGGTCGGAGTCGAAAGTAGCGTTTGGGCCAAGCCTTCCGATTGGAGAGGCCGTCCGGAGGCGACTGGAATCCGAAGCGAGTGCTCCGGTCGGAGAGGTGGGCCGAAGTAGTCGATGAGCGAACCTTTGTTTCTCTTTGGCCGACCTTTTCGGTTGGTGGTCGGGCCGCCCTTCCGGCTGTTGTTTTTTAGACTCTGGGCTAAGCCTTGGCGTGGAAGCCGGTCCCCGAGGGACCCGTGTTTATGAACCCGACAGTTGGTTATGCATGGCGATGCATTAAACCTGCAACTCTCCGAAGGATGTTTCTTTGAGGACATACTTCATTATCTTAAAGAACAGAGATCCAAGCGCATCTGGCCGCTCTGCGATATGATTGAGCCATGTCGGCCGTGTAACATGCCGCATCGAACTACTACCCTCCTTTGCTTCTGTTGGGAGCTAGCTTGTTGTGTTTAAGGCACTAATTTTGTGTTGCTTGGGGAATGAGGACCCCAGGTGGAGACATCCATGGCCAAGTTGCTGGATACCATGATGTGTGAATTTCCATCAAATTCAGTTAAAACACTTCGAGTTATCACGGCCATATTTGTGTTCTTTGATATATTTCACAAGATTTCATAACTACACAATTACTTCTCATAGGCATAGGTTTCATAACTACACAAATACTAATCACAGGCATGTTTACTTGAGCAATAGATTAACATAACGGGACTACAGATGTTCTTTTGTTCGGATTATGTTGACAAAAAATACAATTTATTCTGTAGTTCTAATCCCCTATAAGTAGTTAAATGTAGTTTGTGTTTCTAGGGCACCTAGCATTAGCTAGCTTATGTGATCTAATTTAAACAGGTGTACCCAGTTCCTGTGATGGGTGGAGAGATGTGTCTGCTCTATAGAAACCATTTCCTCCTGTACGGCACCAATGGTTGCTTCTCAAGGGATAAAAATAGGTAAGCAGCTTTGTTTAATATCTGTGTGCCCATGATGCCTAGATAACTTGCTGTTATTTTGTTTAGTGACATAACTAATTATTGCATTTATCATATCCATAGCTGTATTGGGATGCTCCTGCTGAAATGAAGATCATGCCTATAGCCCAGTTACCCCATTGCCGTGGTCAGTAAGTAGTGCTTGCTTTTTAGAATCTTGAAACTCACATTTTATAGACTGAATTTATTCTACACTATTTTGAAGTGTAATGGACTTCTTTCTATACCTGCAGATTGCAATATGGCTATTTACTAAGTTAAGATCTAATCCAAATTTGCAAGGCAAAGCTTAGTATATTAACCATTTTCTGATTTTATTTTTGTCTTCTTTAGTTGCGTTGATCACTACCCATTGAAATATTTACGTATTTTCCTTTGCTACCAAAATGTGTAAGCAGATCGTGTAGTGCAAGATGATGAAATATTTGTTTACTTGGTAAATAATGCTTTTGAGAAAATACTTAATCACCAAACTTAGTATATTAACCATTTTCTGATTTTATTTTTCTTCTTCTTTAGTTGTGCTGTTCACTGTCCATTGAAATGTTTATTTAATTTCCTTTGCTACCAAGATGCGTAAGCAGATCCTGTAGGTGCAGGATCATGAAATATTTGTTTACTTAGTAAATAACGCTTTTGAGAAAATACTAAATCACCAAAAGAGGCCACAACAACCAAATGACAGATTAATTGCTTTCAATTATTATCCAGATATATGCCACTAGCCAATTATTTTATTGCCCTGTCATAATCTATGCACATCATACATTATGCCCTTTTCTATTTACAGAGTAGTCCATGATACCTAATCACCAAAAGAGGAAGGCTACATTGCTATTGCTTTTGCTTCTACTGGTTGCATCTAGTTGTTTATGTGCTCAAATCGTGATCGATGTCTGATGTTCAGCGTCAAGGAAACTTGCCACTATGATGATCGGCTGTCTTTTGCAAACCTCATGGCTGCTAGCTGTGTAGTTTGCTGTTCTAAGGTACCAGCTAAGGTGTTCGATAGTCATTAATTCCTGATTGTAGTGTATAGCTCAATAGTACCATAAATGTAATGAAGGGTTGTGTAATATATAGCTGAACATAACCGTAAGAGCTACCGTACACATACAAATCATGCTATATGTCGTGACATATGTTTGATCTTACGTACCAGCGCTGGTGATGGTGGCAATTACTATATATTAATGATTATAATGTATATGTGACTGATATCTTAGCTTTACCATATCTGATTATGGAGCTGTGTATGTCGTAAAGGCTAGCTTTTATTCTTCAAATCATGGTAGGGCGCCCGAAGGCCCCTGATGTTCTAGTAAAGTAAAATGCCCACACATACTGCTGGTCAACTCAAGACGACGATCGGCAAAAACTTAAACTGGCTAGCTAGCTGCTACGCCCAACAAGTTTCATTATTCATACATACTGTATCTGCATAATGCAATTATATGTGTCTATATCAGTTGTCAGTTTCCTTAATTAGTTACCATGTGTATGTGTTAAAATTATCTTTTACAGTAACAAGCTAAGGTGAAATCGGTGCTCCTCCAGCTAGCTGCAATCACCAGTACATTGGTGCTTTCTCTTGGCGCCACATTTTTCTTTTCACCGGCGGTTCGAAAAGAGCAAGCGTCACTAGAAATAAAACTGTAGGTCCGGATAATGAACCGCTAGTGTAAAATTATTTTTACTGGCTGTTTTCATAAGTTTACCGCCAGAAAAAATACATGATTTCTACTGGCGGTAGCGTTAAGAAAATAACAAGTAAAATGTATTTATAGTGGCAGTTTTTTCATAACCTAAGCGTCACTTTGCAAATAGACGCTTGGATATTAAAAATTAAGTACTAAAATTTAATTTTTTCAAACGACCTCGAGATGGAGAAATTACCAAAATAAAAGTTGTAGATCTCGAAAAGTTATAGAACTTTATTGTTTACAATATTTCCATTTCAAATTATTTGATGTTTCAAAATATTGTTTGAAATTCAATTTTTAAATGGTTGAAGAACTCTGGTCTCTCTTTTTAATTTCCGGCTAAAACTTATAACTAGTCTTTCTCCCTCATACTATCTTCAAATTACTTATTTTTTTATAAAATTTTGTAAAATCATGCTCTATCAATTATTGTGTTCCTACATCTAATATTTTGGTCATCTTTTTATGTGAACATTTCAAAATTTTAGTTTAAAAAAGACAACTTCAAACAGCATTTTGAAATATCAAATGATTTCAGCTGAAGAAGTCATGAACAAAAAAGTTGTAGAACTCATAAAGATCTACAACTTTTATTTTGGTCATTTCTTCATCCGACAAAGTGGTAGTAAACATTGTTCACAAATGACATATCTCTTATATAGTTTCATAAACTATGTGAGAGATTTATGAATTTGTGAACAATATCGACTACCACTTTGTCGGATGAAAAAATGACAAAAATAAAAGTTATACACCATGATGAGTTCTACAACTTCGTTGTTGATGACTTTTTCAGCCGAAATCATTTGTTGTTTCAAAATCTTGTTTGAAGTTCTCATTTTTTGAAATTCAAAATTCAAATTGTTCAAACCAAATCACATGAAAAGATGACCAAAATGAAAGTTGTAGATCTCGATGATTTGTAGAACTTTGTAGTTGACAACATTTTCATTTGAAATCATTTTATCATAGAAAACTACGTTTGAATTTCTTAAATTTAAAATTTGAATTTTTCAAACGATCTCGGATGGAGAAACAACCATAATGAAAGTTGTAGATCTCGAAAAGTTATGCAACTTTGTAGTTGATAACTTTTTGATGTAAATTCGTTTAGGGTCTCAAACAATCAATTTAAACTCGGTTGAGGATAATACGAGGAGAAAGAAAATCTATTATAGATATAAGTGAGTGTAAGGTGCAGTGGTTAGAGAGTATCGCGCGAGCGGGAGGTCGCGGGTTCAAATCCTGTGGGCTGCGAAGTGCGCGAAAAATGCCGTGACTTCTGAATTCGACGGAGCAGGTGGGGGCCTCTCTGGATTAAAAAAATGTTTACAATTTTTGAAAATCATTTGTAGTGGCGTTTTTCTTAAAAAAACAGCCAGTGTAAATCATTTGTAGTAGCAGCCGTGAAGTTCACAATTTTTACTAGCCTTTGCCACTCACGGTAGACGCCTATAGAAATAGCTTTGAAGCCGTCGGTAATGAGCTCCGCTGTACTAGTGAATCATGCAGTCATCCATGCTAATGAATAGATTTAATAACCATCCAATAATTTCAACACAACACTTTGATATGCTTGTGATATCTGATCTCAAGCGTTGCTTAGATAAATTTGTTGGCGTGTTATCCTCTGTCAGAGTTAATGAGAGGATGACGCGCAGTGTACGCGTTTACTTAGCTAGCTTATTACCAGGCGTCGTGAAGTAGACAGCCGAGGGGTTAAGTAGACTTTTTTTCCCAAAAGATCGAGAATTATAGGAGGATAAAGAAGTTGGCGTCAACTTTGCTGTCACTGGAGTTGAGTGTAAGCCGTCGGTAATGAGCTCTGCTGTACTAGTGAATCATGCAGTCATCCATGCTAATGAATAGATTTAATAACCATCCAATAATTTCAACACAACACTTTGATATGCTTGTGATATCTGATCTCAAGCGTTGCTTAGATAAATTTGTTGGCGTGTTATCCTCTGTCAGAGTTAATGAGAGGATGACGCGCAGTGTACGCGTTTACTTAGCTAGCTTATTACCAGGCGTCGTGAAGTAGACAGCCGGCAACAGTTAGAGGGGTTAAGTAGACTTTTTTTCCCAAAAGATCGAGAATTATAGGAGGATAAAGAAGTTGGCGTCAACTTTGCTGTCACTGGAGTTGAGTGTATGATTTTGATTGAGCTCCCAGCTTCTAGGAATACAGCAGCTGATGCTGATGCCTAATAACGATGACAAAAGCCAAAAGGATAAGAAATTGCGGCTGCCTCCATCCAAAAGCCAGAAGACACCCTTTCACCGTTGCCTAATGAGGTTCTTCAGCGTGTCTGTTGCATGGACAGTTGGACACCAAGAACAACTTGCATCCATGCACACCGTCTAAAATGAGCTAATACAGCTCGTCAACTATATACAGGAAGCAACCTGAGACAGTGTCGATCCATATAAGCTGCCCAGAATGAATTGCTGTCATTCTGAGTCATCATGTACCTAGGTACTCTTCTACGAGAATCACGTCATAGTAGTAGGGACTGACAGTGTAATTATAGGTTATGGATGCACATATAGGTTAATTACACGCCGGAACGCCATATATGTCAACCAATTTTTGCCGCTATATGGATGCTTTAGACTAGGATTGGGGTATTTAAAAAGTTTAGGAACCTAAATTTGCAATTTCCATGCATTAATTTGATTACTACTGATGGTTCTTAGCCACAAAACCAACGGTAAAAATCTTTTTTTTTTCAGAGACAAAAAACATAATCCGTCACTAGTGAGTATTTGTAGGAACTTGGACATCATTTGTATGTCTGTCGTAGGGAGAATGGGATATATATCAGCAAAGAATTTACAAATTTCACAGTCAGCAACGGTGGCCCTGTCGGCAACTTAGCAAGGTCTGACTGTACACTACTACCAACTTGTAATAAGTAAAGAAAAAGTACATATACGTACGTACACCTGCCTGTCAACCAAGTTTATTTGCAAAATTTCATTAGAAAAAGAAGGTTTGTGAAACTTGGACGAACTAGTTTGGATAGATGTATCATATGTAACAACACAAACAGCTGCTAAACAGGATAATTATGAAACATGCATTACATCTTTAATTAATTGGTTGAATCGTCAAATGGCCTTGAAAGCAACAGCTTGTTAATTTGTAGACGATCGAACCAAGAATGAATCAAGGAAAGGATCATCATTTAGAAGTAGCACTATATAATTATGTAAGTACATAGTGCATGCACTTCGACAGTATTGATCATCATATATAGTTAGCTTATCTTATAAAACGGCGTTTGACAACCCTGATAAGTTCAAAGGGTCACATCACTACGGAAGTCGGCAGCTACAGATCGAGCAAGCCATGACATTATAGTTTGGAATTTCACGATGGTTTTCGATCCTACCGGTGATCTCCATCCGGTAAATATCCACATCGGTAATTTCGTTTTTAACCGGCCGGATGAGATTCGTACGGATTTTCAATCTTTACTCAAAATTCAACGTAAAGTTTTAAAACTTTCAGTGGTTTTCCTTCCTGTGTGTGGGGTCGTCCCCGGCCCTCCTCCGGTGTTTGTGTCGCTATCATCCGTAGACCGAACGCTGGAGCTTCATAGTGCTGATGGTCGTCGTCGTCAGCATGGAGCACGATTACCATCACGTCTGGCTGTAAAAAACTGCAAGAGCCAGCAGAGCTGCAAATAAACGACTTCTGCATTCGTTTAATTGACCCCACCCCCTTAGACATGATGTCGTCGTCGCTCCCGATCGATTTTTCACAATCAATGCAAACACAAAAATGCAAGTTGGAGAATATATGTCGATTTGTTGTCGTCCCTCCGGCCGATTGTTCACACGCAGCAGTGAACACAAGATGCGTATGCAACTATTTATTGTGCATCCATCCTCTGATGCCTGTGAAAATGGTTGGAACGTGATGCCCTCTCAGGCTCACGGTTTCGTGTTAATATAGCCAGGAAGAGCTCCTGACGTGGCGGTACAACTTGTACAATAAGAAGAAGCTAACTACTTTTGGTAACTCTAGATTACATCACAAGATTACATCAATCAGGAGATACCTATCCTATCTAACCGAAGTCATGATACTTGCCTTCACCCGCAATCCAAACTGGCGCGCACAAACCAATCTTCGGAGATATCAATCAACCGGATATTACGGTCATGTGATCCTATTGGATATTCTTAACATCCCCCTCAATCACAACTTATCAGCGAGGTTGAGATTGTCTTTGAACATGACCATTTGCTTCTCTGGAAGAGGCTTAGTGAAGCCATCGGCGATCTGATCCGTAGTGCTGATGAATCTGATATCCAGGCGCTTTGCTGCAACTTGTTCGCGTACAAAATGAAAATCGATCTCTATATGCTTGGTGCGTGCATGAAATATAGGGTTAGCCGATAGGTACTTTGCGCCAAGATTATCACACCATAAGCGCGCGGGCTGATGCATCGGTAGCGGCATTATGTGCCCGCCTCGCTTCCCTTTCTCTCTGTCTCACTCGGCCCGTTTGAACCGGCTGGAGAGAGGAGCCGCGCCATGAGCCGCCCTGCGCCCGCCGCCACGCCACCACCACGCCGGGCGAGCCCGCGGCCGCCACCACTCGCGCCCGCCGCAGCCGCCCCCCGTCCGGTGAGCCCGCGCGCCACGCCCGACGCTCCTGCCCGCCACGCGCGCCACCATGCATGCGCCCGAGCAGCGAGCCAGCAGCCACCACGCCGTCGCGCAGCACCGCCCAGTAGCGCTGCGCCAGAGCGCTTCGCCCGCCCGGCGCTCCGCCCCACCATGACCCCAGCCACCACGCACCCGCCGCCGTGTGCCAGTCCTCCCTGACTCCATCTCCATCTCCCCTTGTCTCATTGTCTCCCTTACTGCCGCTGCCGCCCCTCCATCCCCCCACTGCCGTGCGCCGCCCGTCCCCGTCGCCGCCTCTCCATCTCTCCACCGTCACGTAATATTTGCTTGCATTCCAACGTTTCATTCCCCATTTAATTTGTCCTTGACACTTTCAAGAAAGTTTTTCTTGTTCAAGTGATCCAAGAGCACACACTTAGGGTACGAGCCCAATTAATTGATGATTTTCATTAAAAATATCTAAATGTACCTTTGAATTCGTCATAATGTTTCTCCCAGCTGATTCTTTACCATGCACGACCTCCAGTATGGCATTGTTGATGTCCACTTATACTTATCTGCAAGCTAGGTATACACACACATATATGTCGACACAAATGTACTTATCACTGGTGTCGCTCTCACCTGTCAGGTATATATACAATGATCTTGTATTATTATTGTTCATGCACCCCATATATAGTTCATTTGACTTTGCCTATCTGACCCACTGCAGCCTCTCTTGTTCGCTTGCTAGCCACAAACTAGTTGTCATTTGATTGGGCCGGGCAATTAATATCTCCAATTGCACATTTCATCTGGCTCTTCATGTTGCTCAATCATGTCATGACTGATAAGCCACTGGATGGTCTGTGGATTGATCAGTTCCAACAAGATCCTGAGCTGTCCTCCCAAGCTGTTTCACTGTTTGTTTAATATAATGCAACTTTTCCATGGACTTTGGGCTGCCTCCAATCGTTGGTATCTCAAAGTTTTGTTTGAATGCTTCTGGTACTCGACAGTTATACTTAGCTGAATTTTGGTTTTGCCATTATGTATATGTCACAGAATGTGTTAATTAGTTAAGGTCTGGCCAGGTAGTCTAAGATAAACTCAAAGTTAAGTTTCACAGGAGTTTTAGAAGAAAAACACCTTAGGTCTAACAAAATTATTAAGTGAACACCTGAAATTATAGACCTCCGCCACTACCCCCGAGGCCCGCTGCCGGACCTTCGCCGTGGCCCCCAAGCCTAACCTCCGCCGCCGCCCCTACGCAGCGCTCGATCCGTGCCCGCGCTGCCATCGCGCCCGGAATCTTCCCAACTCTGGCAAGCTTTCTTCCCTAACTCTGGCGCCGTCACCCAAATTTTGTCTTTGTCCTTTCATAGAAAAAAAATGTTTCATGTGATTTGTGATTTGTGCCGTCATGTGTTAAAACTGTATAAAACACATGACAGTCAGGTGGATAGGCTCGAACAAATAACATAGGTTAGAGTCCATATAAAATAAATCGCATGCATATAAATTCGAACACGGACACACGATTGCTTAGCTTCTTGTACGGATAGGCGCGCTGACGTACTGTACGCATGGATGTGGGTTGCATTTTTACTAGAGACAAATTAAAGTTTGGTGCCGCTTACAGAGGTCTATTCCGAGTAGATATAAGAAGACCATTTCAGCCGTTTTATTTTGACTTGGTGATGAGAGCATCTTTAATGCTGTTGTCCGTTTTAAATGTATATGACAAGGTTGTTATTTTTCTCATTCGGTTAACTATTTGTATTTTCTATAAATATGTGCGTACATAGACAAAATGTACGTAGGAGTACAAGACTTGCTCAAGTAGTTTATATGACAGATCTAGTGTGCTACCCTTGGATTTGTCCGTTTGAGGAAGTTACCATCGCCAGACTCTCATACTAGTAAAAATGAACAATTTAAAGCTAACATTGACACTTTGACAATAACGAAAGAAGTTCTGCGTGTAAAAATAAAAACAACAACATCATCCCAAGAGTTTGTTTATGGAGCATGGCCAGCAATACCGACAAACCGTAAATTTTCTGCACCCCTCCTAACTCTCTAATTAGTCCCTTTATACACTACTTTTTTTTTTTGCTAGTTCCACTTGTCGGCCATCCATCTCATGCTCTCTCTCATTTTTAGAGTCCAAGCTCACGATACAGGATGGGTCCCACATATCAGGTGTCTATAGTTTAGATATGGAGCGTGAGTAGTTATGACATATGAGTAGTTTGTGCAAAGTGAGGGGGCGATAGACAGGAGCCCTCAAAAATAGCGAGTGGATTAGAGATGGTTTTTAAGACATTTTGCTTAGGATAGAGAGTGGGGTTGGAGTCTGTAGACGATGCTCAAGTACATTTAGATGTATATATATAATAACCATCTCAGCAACATTACATCTGAGACACAATTAGCTGCAAGAAAAAGAAAACCCCTCTCACTGAGCTGCAGCTCAGCAACTGTAGTACAACAGTAAGGTTTGATTAAGCTCACATCCTTACTTGTCTGATTGTTTTAAAGACGTGCTCCGGTCCAGCGTGTACGTCTTAAACTTATACGTGCCCCGGCGTACCGGCAGCGTCGGCCTGGATGACGTTGCGTTTGCCGCGCTCTGAGCAGCTGTTCTCGGCGAACTTGAGGCTGGCGCTGTGGAGTCCCTTGCTCTTCTCGTCGTCGTTCCACTCGGAGGCGTAGTAGCTCTCCTCGTCGGCGGTGGCGCTGGCCGGGAAGAACATGGACCCCCACTGCGGGAAGTGCACGAACACCACGGGCAGCGTGCACGCCATGATCATGATGCCCATGTACTCCAGCCCCTGGCGGTGGGTAGGTGGAGGAGGTGAAGAAGAGCAGCTGCGTGAGCCCCGCGCCGAAGTTGCCGCCGGCGCCGGTCATGCCGGAGATGATGCCGAGGGAGCGCCGCGAGACGAAGGGGATGACGCCGAACATGGCGCCACAGGCCGCCTGCGCGCAGAAGGAGAAGAGCACCATGGCGACGACGGAGACGGGGAGGGTGCTGGCGCGCCCGAGCCAGAGGCAGAAGGCGCCGCCGGCGGTCTGGAGGATCCAGATGTTCCAGAGGCGCGCGCGCATGCCCCAGTAGCGCGCGCCCATGTCGGAGAGGATGCCGCCCATGGGGCGCGCGACGATGTTGGCCATGCCGAAGCATGCGGCGATGGTGCCGGCGACGCGGAGGTCGAGGTCGAAGCGGTCGTACATGTACTCGGCGATGACGTTGTCGGTGGTGAGCTCGACGCCCATGCTGTAGCCGTAGAGGAGGACGAAGATCCAGGTCCGGTAGTTGGTGACCGCGTACCACATGACCTTGGAGAACTTGTCCTTGTTGACGTTGCCCTTCTTCTGCAGCGTCCTGAGGTTGCCATCGGGGAGGTCCTGTCCGAGCGTGAGCACCAGCACGCCCATGACGACGTGCATCAGCCCGGGGACGAAGTAGGCGAGCCGCCACGCCGTGAATGGTGTGGCGCCGCACTTGCGGATGGCGTCGTACACCAGCGGCATGATGAGCTGCGTGGCGCCGCCGCCCATGTTGCCCCAGCCCGCGGCGAGCCCGTTGACGGTGCCGATGATCTTGCTGCTGAACATGGTGCTCATCCAGTACTGGCAGGAGACGAATGTGGCGAGGGAGAAGCCGATGAGGAACCGGACGACGATGTAGCCCGCGGCGTCGTCGATGAGCGACATGCAGAACACGGTGGGCGCCGACAGCATGATGAGGAAGGCGCAGCCGTAGCGCGGGCCCAGCAGGTCGCAGACGGCGCCCATGGCGAGACGGGAGAAGATGGAGCCCGACACTGACGCCACCCCGGCGTTGCCGATGTCGGCCTTGGTGAGGTTGAGGTTGTCGCGGATGATGGGGACGAGGGGCGCCGCGGCGAAGGTGGAGACGAAGCAGGTGAAGAAGGAGATCCAGGAGAGGTGGAAGGTGCGCATGTGCGGGTTCGCGAACGAGAAGAGACGGATGCTCTTCGCCTTGTGCTCCGAGTCCACAGGCAGGTCGAACTTGCTCGCCACAGCGTCGTCGTGCTCCTCTGGCGCCGCCGTGGAGAAGGCGAACGCCGGCTCCCGACCCGTCATCCCGTGCAGCGAGCTCCCAGGCGCGCCAACGGCCTCCATGCCCGACGCCATTGCTAGTGCTTTTGATCCTGCAGTAGAGCTAGAGCAGTTTGGTTGTTGCTTACTGGAGCTAGGTAGCTGCTTGTGCTTGAGGTTGAGGATGAGCATCGTTGGGGTACGTATTTATAGTGAGCTGGGGTGGGGTACATGGTTGACATTTTGGGCATCTCGATCACTCTCGAGCCTGGCCTGGGAAAAGGAAAAACGAAAAAGAAAGAAAGATTAAGCTGCTGTGCCGGTCATGGACATGAAGGGTCATATCAATAAGCTTCAAGCTCAGCTGAGCTGAATTAACAAGGCAATTATTGGATCTGACGGAGTCATCAGTGCAGCGTTAATCTAAGATTGGCTAGCTGGATTGCTGGAAGAGGAAACACGTTGAAAGCTGGAACTGGAACAGGCAAATCAAAGAGATGTGGGAAGTCGTTATCTGGCATAGATAATTAGCAGAGAGAATGCCTGGAGATTAGTAGTATATTGTTAGGAAAGAAATGGATTCCTCGTCGCCGCATCACCGGAAGAGGAATATGACCTTGGTGGGCTTGGCCTTATCCCGTGGGATCACCCAAGGATCAGAATCTTCTTATTGGTAGCTAGACTTTTTGGTGATGCGGCGTCCAGAATCCAGCAGCAGCAGACAAAGCGAAATAAAGTAAAAAATGCCCATACATACTGCTGGTCAACTCAAGATGACGATCGGCAAAAAACTTAAACTGGCTAGCTAGCTGCTATGCCCAACAAGTTTCATTATTCATACATACTGTATCTGCATAATGCAATTTTATATGTCTGTATCAGTTGTCAGTTTCCTAAATTAGTTACCGTGTGTATGTGTTAAAAGTATCATGAAATCGGTGCTCCTCCAGCTAGCTGCAATCACCAGTACATCGGTGCTTTCTCTTGGCGCCACACTTTTCTTTCACCGGCTGTTCGAAAAGAGCGAGCGCCGCTAGAAATAAAACTATGGGCCTGTCGGCAACTTACCAAGACTGTACACTACTGCCAACTGCCAACTTGTAATAAGTAAAGAAAAAGTACATATACGTACGTACACCTGTCTGTCAACCAAGTTTATTTGCAAAATTTCATTAGAAAAAGAAGGTTTGTGAAACTTGGACCAACTAGTTTGGATAGATGTAGCATATGTAACAACACAAACAGCTGCTAAACAGGATAATTATGAAACATGCATTACATCTTTAATTAATTGGTTCAATCGTCAAATGGCCTTGAAAGCAACAGCTTGTTAATTTGTAGACGATCGAACCAAGAATTAATCAAGGAAAGGATCATCATTGAGAAGTAGCACTATATAATTATGTAAGTACATAGTGCATGCACTTCGACAGTATTGATCATCATATATAGTTAGCTTATCTTATAAAACGGCGTTTGACAACCCTGATAAGTTCAAAGGGTCACATGACTACGGAAGTCGGCAGCTACAGATCGAGCAAGCCATGACATAGTTTGGAATTTCGCGATGGTTTTCGATCCTACCGGTGATCTCCATCCGGTAAATATCCACATCGGTAATTTCGTTTTTAACCGGCCGGATGAGATTCGTACGGATTTTCAATCTTTACTCAAAATTCAACGTAAAGTTTTAAAACTTTCAGTGGTTTTCCTTCCTGTGTGTGGGGTCGTCCCCGGCCCTCCTCTGGTGTTTGTGTCGCTATCATCCGTAGACCGAACGTAGTGCTGATGGTCGTCGTCGTCAGCATATGGAGCACGATTACCATCACGTCTGGCTGTAAAAAACTGCAAGAGCCAGCAGAGCTGCAAATAAACGACTTCTGCATTCGTTTAATTGACCCCACCCCCTTAGACATGATGTCGTCGTCGCTCCCGATCGATTTTTCACAATCAATGCAAACACAAAAATGCAAGTTGGAGAATATATGTCGATTTGTTGTCGTCCCTCCGGCCGATTGTTCACACGCAGTAGTGAACACAAGATGCGTATGCAACTATTTATTGTGCATCCATCCTCTGATGTCTGTGAAAATGGTTGGAACGGCTTCATGTTAATATAGCCAGGAAGAGCTCCTGGCGTGGCGGTACAACTTGTACAACAAGAAGAAGCTAACTACTTTTGGTAACTCTAGATTACATCACAAGATTACATCAATCAGGAGATACATATCCTATCTAACCGAAGCCGTAATACTTGCCTTCACCCGCAATCCAAGCCTGAGCGCACAACCAATCTTCAGGAGATATCAATCAACCAGATATTACGGTTATGTGATCCTATTGGATATTCTTAACAATGTCGTCTCGATCGGTCGTCATCGACGCATCGTCGTCGTTGACATGCATGCATATGTATGTATTTGATTTGAAGCGCTGATCGAGTTTGCAATTTGTGTCGTCGAGTTTATGCAAAGCGTGTGCACTCGTCAGCTGTGACTTTGGTTATTAATAGCTAGTACTATATCATTTCGTTTCTGGCCGTTGCATCGCTGCAAAAGATGGATGGATGCATGCATGAGCTACATATTGGTTATATTAATAACTGGAAATTGGAATGGATCAAGGAAAAAAGTCGGCCCCGTGTACAATAATTCAATTCGGTAGATCGCCTGCCTTCGCCCCCCACCTTCCCCACCTATAAAACTACCGTATTCTACCACTGAATCAGTTTTGATACTATTTTTAACGGTGAGATATACATTATTTTTTGGTGATATACTATTTTTACAAATCTAATATTATTTTTCTAAAAAAAACTCCTCGAAATATGAGCTGTACATTTTTTTTGGGACGAAAAAAAATTTGAGTACTTCAAATGCAAGATGAGATGTACATTCTTTTTGAGACAGAAAAGAGTAACCCCAATTCCTATCCATCAGTGCTCCAAATGTCGTGTACCAGCACTGTAACCCCGTCAGCACTGGATGATTGGAAAGCATCATGATGTCAATACGGCAACTGATGCACACCATTCCTTTTCTTCAGTCACCAGACCACTAATCGGCCAAGTGCCGGCACTACACAATGAGGTAAAACTTGACGCCATGGCCGTTAACAGGAGATTGGAATCCCAGAGCACGATGGTCGGTGTAAACAAGCACACGATTCACTCAAATGCACACGCCCAGACTGCAAGAACGGTAAACATGTGGGAACAAATAAACTAATTATTATCAAGGCCGGCTGCGCCAATGCCTTCATTGCTACGTGGATGCATTTTCTAGTTGTTTGCACCACCTACCAACATAAGAGTTCCCCTTTACACATTTATGAAGCTAATAACATACAAGAACAATAACCCTACACCCCCCCTTTTTTTTCATGTCCACAACAACAAAAACCCCAGCATGTAGGTGCTCATATATGCAAGAACGAACTCAGTTGTGCCAAAATGACACGAATATAAGCCCCCACCAGTGCAGCGCGCATTTCATAGGCCAGGCAAATCAAGGTTGCCAGAGAATGTACACCGCAATGCAAAGAATCCTCACATTAGGCTCGGCCGCCTCTTGCCGTGTCAGTCCTCAGTCTCTTGGCAGGCTTTGCCCACTGGATGTCTCCAATGCCGGTGCAGACGAACTTCCTCCTTGATCCGAATCGCGCCCCATCCAGCAGAATGCATCGACTGCTGAGATGGGTGTGGATCCCTTTGAACGGCGTTCTCGCACCTCTGGGTGAGGGACTGGGCCTGGCCGCCCAGGGTTGGCTGGCGAGAGAGGTCCAGCTCGGCCTGAACTAGAGGGGACCCAATGCTGCTCCTTGCCCGATCTTGCCTTTTCTTCTTAACAATGAACATATCGCTAGGGTGCAACAAACCAGCACCATCCTGGAGCTGTTCCTGCTGCGGACCCAGAATGTCTGGGGTCTCTCTCTGATCTGGAACTGTGGGGCCGGCTGGGGACCTCGCTGGATTGATTATGCCTGCTATGTCCCGAGCCATGCTGCTCTGCTTCACTGGCACTGGCTCTGCGCTTATGGACTGATGCGGTGTGCTTTGACGATGGGGCAGCAGCACCACTTGCAGCTCCTCCAGGATTCGAAAATGACGTCGCATTCTTAGCTTCGCTGAAGTCTGAATCTGGGAAGGCAATCTTCATTATGTTGAAAAATAAGTTATGGAGGGTCTCAGCCTCTATCCGGACCTGCATCATTTAGGCAGATGGAATAGATTAATATTCTAAGGCTAACACATGAACCTCGAGTTCCATTACAGGTAGAAGCATAATGGTGATACAAAATAGATGTAACAAAGATACAATGTTTGATGTAGGGCTACCTCATGCCTATAGCTGAAGTGCTGAACCACACTTTTCAACATCTGTTGCATGTCCGCTATGAACTCAGTTACAGCACCATACTCGAATCCATCAACTCGCTGTTCAATTTTTTGTAGGTCCAGGGTGCTACTAGCCAGACCTCTGAATGAGGAATTTTCATTCCTCCGCCACCAAGAAGATATATTAGGTATGATTTGATGACCTTCTTTGTCAATCCTCCTCCAAAGCTTGCTTATCACATTTTTGCACTGCAGGTATTCAAGTCAAGAGAGCCTTAGTTCAGCCATACGACAAGCCAAAGGAACAAAAGAATACCAGAGAAGACAACATTGATATAAAAAAAATATGGCATGCCAAAGGAATATAACAAGCCACAACATAATGTGAAAAACTTAGCTTGCAATAAATACAATCAAGATATTGACAATACATGGCATAAGTAGTGACTGAAACTAATTTTTTTGCGATAATTGTGCTTTCAGATGATAAAGGGTTTCAATTCTACAAAGAACTGCTCCAGATTTCCCGTTCAAATCCTTTTGTTTTTGAAGCGAAGTAAATATTACAAGTCGCACTAAATAAATTAGGGCACAAAGAGCATAAGTTTGTGTGCCTACCTTTCTTTGCATACTGTCAGACATCTTTGTGCCACGGAACTCAGGGGTGGCGGAATCAATGGCCTTACTGTTCCAATTTTCCTTGGAGCGTTCAGCAGATCCCTCACCAGACCCAGACAAGTAAGTCAATTTTCCCGACCTAGAAGCTGGTGAAACCTTCCTAGATGGCATGTTGCGCTTCTGTTTCACTATAGGATGAACTGCATCTTGCTGCCTGGCAGCTGGACATGTAAAAGCACGGGCATCTAGGTTAGACTTAAATTGTGAATCATAATGACCATCTCCTTGAAATGCAAGATGCGTACCATGCTGAGGGAAGACCCCTTCTCCAGATCTATCTTCCTGCTTTTCTGCATTAGGTTTTGGACGAAGACGAATACTTCGCTTGCGTTTTATTTTTGGTTGCAGTACCTGTTCATCCTCACCGTCATCACGTTCATGATTCCAGCTCCCTGACTGCTGGAGGTCCATATGTGAGTCCCCAGACATTGCAATCTCACCTTCCTCTAGGTCATCCGGCTGCAAATCACCAGTTAAATGCTTGATGATATAGTCAACTGACACAGAAATTCAAGTGAAAAAACAAAACAGATAAATAACAACAATGTGTCAACACATACAGTTCTCTTTGACAAAGAGCCAGGGCGGGCATCTAATGCAGATAGAGACCGCAATTTTTTAGAAGATGAGGAAGGTACAGGTGGTGGTAATCTCCTGCTTCCAGAAGAAGAGCCTGTTGAACCTGCTTCTTCCATCCTATTAGCTTTTCTGCTTCTTAGTCCTTCAGTAAATTCATATACATCATCATTCACAGGCTCTTCTTCCTCTGATTCATCCTTGTTATCAGGTATCGAATCATCATTGTCCTCTTCATCTTCGAATTCCCCTACTTCCCCTTCTTCAGGTAGGGATGCAGTATTCCTCTCCTCAGAATCTTCATCAGATTCTTCAAGATCTTCATCATCGATCTCCCTGTAGATGGAGTACTTGCCAGTACCCTTTGGCCGTCCCCTTCTTTTCTCAGGTGTATCATTAGTGTCTAAAGCAATTCCCCCAGATGACATATTTCTTGACGGCTTTTTGGACAGACTCGCCACCACAGCATCTACTTCAGTGGAGTTAACACGAAGCCACTTTGGAACCTGATGATGCTTTGTCATATCACCTGTCCAATCAAAGTCTTCATCCATCTGATCAAAAAGCTCGACTTCACTTTCAGTCCTAGCAATCATACGGTTTACTTCCTGTAATGAAGGAACATCATGAAGAGAATCTTGATATCTCTCTTCATCATGCAGGAGTGTCTCCAGAGTCATCCGCCTTTCCTCATGGGTTGTTCTTTGATCAAAACGACCAGCATTAATGACCTCATCTGCCATATCAATTTTGTATTGTTGGATATTGTTGCGGATGAGACTTTCAATTGATCCCATGTATCTGTCTTTTCCAGCAAGATCATCCTCCAAATCTGCACTCCCTCCATTTCTCAATTCATCCTCTTTCTGATAACTTGATATGTTATCAACAACAGCTTCCATGTAAATAACCTTTACCTCCCTAGTCTGCCCTATACGATGGGCCCTAGCAACTGCTTGCTCCTCATTTTGTGGATTTGGATCAGGATCATATATTACAACAGTGTCTGCACTCTGAAGATTCAGACCCCTACCAGCAGCACGAATACTAAGCAAGAATATAAAACAATCAGAACCAGGCCTGTTGAAGTCAACAATTGCCGACTCTCGATCTTCCAAGCTTGTTGTTCCATCAATTCGCCTATAAACAAGTCGTCTCCACTGCAAATAGTCCTCCATGATGTCAAGAAGCTTTGTCATGGTGCTAAAAAGGAGTACGCGATGACCTGCCTTGTGAAGCTTAATTAAAATTCTATCAAGATTCCACAACTTCCCACAAGATCTGATCATAAAATCTTTCCCATGATTTAAGAATGGATATGTCAGCAGAGGATGATTACAAACTTTCCTTAGCTCCATGCACTTGTTGTTGAGATTCTTGTAAGTCTTGACCTGGTACATGGGATTCCGTTGTGCACGCCTTTTCTCATCTTCAGGATCAACTCTAATGGTACCAGTAGACTTGATCCAATCATATATAGCTCCTTGAACGGCAGACATTCTGCATCTCAAAACAATGGAATCCTACAACAACATGGCGGATTAATAATGTTATGAAGTTACCAAACAAATTAACCAATGAGACAAGGGAGAAAAGGATAGCACCTTCCGTGGAAGTGATCCTTCAACATCTTCCACACGCCTCGTAGCATGAAAGGTTCCAAAATCTGATGCAGCCTGTGAATTATTATTACTTTCTTCTCTGTCTCAAGCCAATCATCTTCTTCTTCACTATGTGTAGTACCATCCCTCTGAAAAGGCTTAGAGAACCAATCTGAAAATGCCTTGCTACTGTCAAATACTTCTGGAAGCAACAAATTCAAGAGGGACCAAAGCTCCTTGAGATCATTCTGTAATCAATTTCCAAAAGCATCAAATAACTACACTATCGACGACAAAAAAGGGTGCAATACTGACATGATAAATTGGCTATACTGTCAAAAAAGAAAAGAGAGAGACAAGGGATCCTGGCACCACAGAAAAAAAAAAAGGCTGCTTCAAGACAGTAAAGCAATACTGGCAACAGTAGCAATATACACTTATTTAGTTTACCTGTAGAGGAGTACCGGTGAGAAGGAGGCGCCGCTGGCAGCGATAGCGATCAAGATCACGTGCCAGGACGGAGTCTCTGTCCTTCATCCGCTGTGCCTCGTCGATTATAATGTACTTCCAATCAACCCTTGAAAGCTTGGAACGATCAAACATAACAAATTCATATGTTGTTACAAGAACATTAAATTTCATGGCCATAACCTCCTGCAAGACAAGTCAATAAAAAGATATAAGAAAAATGTCTACAAGAGCTAAATGAAGAACATCAACAGGTATGCTACCAGATAGCTTAGCCATGCAAAATAACAAAAATGTGGTAAGCATTAATTTCAGTCAAGAGATAAACAGCCAAACAGGGATCTATGATAAGAGCAGCCATTCAACTAAGAAAACACTACCCTATGCTGCACAAAAACTGTACCTGTACAGGAAATTATGTAGACTGATCTAGAAAATCAAAATAGCACTGTGTACAGCGCAATTTAATCTATTCCAAACAGTTTTAGAGCGTGTTTGCTGATGCATTTTTTTATTTTTTTATTTAGGACATACAATTGGCATGAAAAAAAATCCAACAAAAGACAGGCATTGCATGCAAAATAAAGTTACCGGTACTAGTTATAAGCAGATGGTTCCTTCAAAATCAGAGAGTGCATGGTTATAAGCCTTCCCCTTATAGAATATTTTCAGATTAGGATGGCTGGTCTTGAGTAATCAGGAATGTTTGTGTTTATTCACAACAAATGTATCAGGAAATTTTTATTGCTAAAATAAGAAATTATAAGGCCTAACATATGAAAAAATACCCAAAGAAAAAGCAGCTTACTTGAGAGAATAACTTCTGCCTTTGGTCCTTTGCACCAACATAAAAGATGCAAGATGCAGATGGTAACCAATTTAGCAGTTCGCTCTGAAAGAGTCAGCAAAAAATATGAGTTTCGGTAACAAATATCTTACCAAAAAAAAAAGGAAAACTTAAAAAAAAACTCAATGCATGAAGGACACAGAAGATGCACCTTCCAATTGACCAAGACAGCATTTGGCACTATTATGAGATGAGGGCCATAATTCCCTTTAAATTCCATCAGGTACGCAATCAATGCCATGACCTATTATAACAAATAGAATAGACATACAAATAAGTTCCTAGCCATTGGATCGAATGAAAAGAGGAAGCATTTATGATAAGAAAAATATCGTGAATAACAGGAGTGCAGCAAGCAAACAAGAATAAGCAAGGGATGACCTGTACAGTCTTGCCAAGACCCATCTCATCAGCCAAAATGCCATTCAACTTATTATTGTACAAAGAAAGCATCCACTGTAGGCCCACCTGCATAACCAACAAAATGAATTGTAAGATCTCCTATGACAGGACAAAACTACATTGAAAATGAATACATATATTACTTCAGTTAAAAGCAGATATCCTACCAGTTGGTAGTCCCTTAAAGTTCCTGCTCGCAACAGTGACGGCTGCTTCGTAACTCTCTCACTTACAGCATGGGCTAAACTATAGTACCTGAAAGTATGCAAGATTTTACCTTATTAAGGGTGAGGAGCATTATTCGAAACCTCTGTTGATCTGACAAACCCTACCTCAAATGTCAAATGAAAAAAAAAATGACTCCAAAAATGCAACTAAAATTTACTCCAGGTGCATATCTGAACTCTAAAGTAAACAAAATAGCGACAGAAAAAAATTCCAATACAACTACATTTCCAATTTAGTCACTTTCTTACTTGTTAACAGATGTATTATCCCTTGGCGCATTCATCTCAGAGAATGTGTTCCTTATCATAACCTCCTGACCAGCACATTGTGCAGCAGCCTTCACTTCTTCCTCAGACAGGCCCTGTTAAACAAGCAGCATGTTCATATACAGGACTAGAAAGAAGAAACCTGGTTACATGCAGCAACAATGAACTCGTAATGTAAAACAATGAATATTTGAGCTACAATCTACAGAAACCTCCGTGTCCAATGCTATGAACCCAAAAAGGAAGAGGGCTGGGGACATGCCAGTTTCACTGCCTCAAGCAAAGAGTGTCAAAATACCTGTGCCCGTGCAGCTGCTGCAGCAGCATTTGCTGCCTCTTCTACTTGTTGCTGACTCTTGGCAGCAGTTATTTTTCCTCCTAGTTTATAAAGGTACTCTTCAGTCTGGGTCAAGAAAGAAGATAGGACATTGTATCTTTGAGCTGCATCCCCAGGAACACTAGTCTGCTGTTCCAACAATATTTGACGGTATCTTTCCACATCATTGTTTTTCAATGCCTCCATTCTTTTGTTCCGATCATCATCTTTCTTCTTTGAGAATTCTCTCAACATCCTTTCATGGTACTTGGCCACCCCTCGATTCTGAGTTATTCGAGCATCACGAATGGCCCAATGTGCCTCCAAAAGCTTCTTGCGCCACTGGAAAATGGATTTCAGCTGCTTTTCTCTTGAAGCTCTCTGCATCTGCTGAACTTGCCTTACAAGCTCAACACGTTGGCGTTCGCATTGTCTGACAAATTTTCTGTATATCCTATCTGGCATTGCCATAATTTCTTGTTGTTCATGCTCAACTTCATCCCTTAGACGAGCCTGATGCTCTAGGAGTTTGAGTTTCTTTTCTTCAATCTGTAGCCTCAAGACAAGATCAGGTCGGATTCTTTTCCTCTCTAGATTAATTGCAAGCAAACCGCTTATCTTTTTTAAGTTATCCTCACGTTTCTTACCAAGAACTATCATCCCCTCCTGAGCTAATAAATCTTTCACATCATAACCTAGTGACAGATTGCTGTTGTAATTTGCAGGTCCCATCGAATCGTGTCTCCTAGTGAAGGACGGGAAATCGAATAATGGGCCATGGTATTTTCTGGGAACATCTCTTGGAGCTGGGGCACTGCTTGTGGAGCCAGTCCTTTTTGCCTGCTCAGCATCCGCTGAACCACTTTCTGCTGGTACAGATTTACCCCTCTCAGCATTGTAATCACTTCTCCCAGGTGTTCTCTGGATACTCCGTTCCAGATCCTGCTCAGATTTAATCACAGTAGTGTTACTATGCTCTGGTACAGAAACTGGTCCAATTTTAAGAGGCTCTTTTGGTGAAGCTTTCATCACTTGCATGGGACCAGGACCACTGGCAGGACTAGATTTGTCTTCTGAAGCAGAAACCTCCACCTTTGGTAAACAGGGTCCCTTCAACAATGCAGGTTTTTCGGGAGCTTTGTCACCACTCTCCATCTGCCTTCCATGTTCATCAGCATTGCTTACACCAGGCTTTTCACGATTATTTGTTGCCTGGGGTCCTGAAACTTGCTGCGGTCCTCCTTGTGAATCAGGAGGGCGACCAGATACAATTAATTCAAGAACTTCAGGCGGGAGTCGATCACCACGCTGATACCAAGATATGCAACCAAAGGAGGAAAAAGGACACATCAACATTAGATTGATCAGCTTGAACCTAAAATTACGGTTTAGTACCTTGAAAGAAAACAAAAAAGACTTTAAGGTTTGTCTTTCTTATACCTTTAAACGCCGGAAAGCTAATATCTGAGCCTTGAGTACATGAAGTTGATTTTTGGTGAAACCCGTTTGCCCTGTTTGTGGCCGAGCACTTGGAGTTGAGACCTGTGATCCTCCTGCTTCACCAGGGGTAGATGTGGGTGCAGCAACCTGGTTAAGCTGTTGCATCTGTCTGACATGCTGCATCTGCATTGCATCTGAATTTGCAAGCACATTTTTTGGATTGGATTGCTCAGGAACCTTACTCACATGTCCAGAACTTTGGGGGATATGCATCGTTTGCGCACCATTGCCCCCTGTCATAGGTGACCTCACAGCCCTTTCATTTGAACCATCCCTGTTGTGCACAGATAACTGCTGTTGCAACTGCAAGTTGCTCGAATTCACCACCTTAGCCTCTTCCCCACCAGAAACTGAGCTCGGAGGAAGGGGTTGCCGGGGCTTCAGTAGGGCACCCTGGCTTGGAGCGTTACCATGCCCTGGGGTATCACTGTTCACCTGAGAGGGCATTGCTTGCTGCTGCTGCGCAGCCATGTTTGCCTCGTTCTGCTTCTGCATGGCTGCCATCCTGTTGTTCTGCCAGATCGGCAGGAATTGAGAAATTGCACTCATGTTTGCAGGATTGGACAGGTCAAAGTTGTTCTCTTTTGCCCAGGCTTGGATGGCTTGAAACTGCGCTGGTGTTATCGGGCCGCCACCGGCGCTGCCCCCATGCCCACCTGGCCTTGCATTGGCTGCATGGGCCTGATCATACCCATTGGTGGCAACTGCTGTCCAGGGACTCCTTGAGGAGGCATAGGAGGCCTCATATCACCACTTCTTTGCTCACTACTGCTTGATTGCCCCTGCTCTTTCTGCTCACACTGCCGCTTATACATCTGGGCCTGAGCCTGGGCCTGGGCCTGGTGAAGGGCCATAAGCTCCTGCATCTTGGTGGGGTTGTTAAGCATGTCCTGATCTCTTGAGGATGAACCCGCCATATTCATTTTGGCCTGCTGCTGGAGGAGCATCCCTGGGCTGCCTTCTGCTGCTGCTGCTGCATCGCAAGCTTCAGGAACTGTTGCTGCATTGCAACCTGGTTGTGCACCTGACCTCCAACCATGCCCTGCGGTCCACCTGACATTGGCAGGTTCCTCTGACCCTGGAACGGTGACACTGGACCGGTTGACTGAGGGAAGCTCACGCCCCCTGGTCCCATCATGGCATGCGGCGCACCAGATTGGAAGGCTTGCTGCTGTTCATGGTGATGCATCATTCCCTGCAGCACAAGGTGATCCGTTCATCAGAAGTCTAGAAACTCACCATCACCAGAACCAGAAACAACAAAACCCATACTAGAGGGGCATATCGACTGCAAGCCGAGAAAACGAAAACGATCGAAGGGGTCGGATTCCTAAAAGCAAAGCAAAAATCCGCATCGGCCATACTAAAGAACAGAGCTTATCCAAATCCAAATCACTCTTGAGAAAAACCAAAACCAAATTGAGACACAGTCAGGGTCAGACAGCAACTCCGAATTGAAACCGGGGCAAGACGAAATCTCGCGCGCCACACACAACACATGTGCAATACTAAATTAATGAAATTCCGACCAGGCGAAGAACAGCAGGGGAGCAAGACAAGACAACCAAAGGCACTGACACTCCTCCCTCCCTCCCTCCACTGGGGGGAGAAGACTACCGTTAGCGGAAGTCCACGTAAACACGCCGCCTTTTTCGCGAATCCCAAGGCGCGCACGGTTTCCCACCAATCGCGTTGGCCCCAAGTGCAAAACACACACACACACACACACACCACCACCACCAAAATAAATTCGAATCCAGAACCCAAAGCCGGGGTGTGGGGCAGACAAGGCAAGGCCTACCTGGCCTCTAAACCCTAGCTGCTGGGCGGACGCCGGGGTCGGCGGCTGCTGCTGCTGCTGGTCCGGGTGCGGCGACGACGCCGGCGAGCCCCGGGGAGCTGCCGGAGGGCCCCCCGCTGGGCTGCATAGTGGCAGGCCCGGGGGTCCCCTGGGGGGAGGAGCGGGTCCGGGAGCTTCTAGATCTGGCCGATTCGGGGCTCCCTCATGCGTCGGCGGCAGATCTAGGTCGTCCGGGCCCGCGCGAAGCCGGATCGCCGCCGGAGACGGCCCTGCGGGGGGCGCCGGGCGTGGGTGGTCAAGCCCTAATCCGTGTTTGGGAATGGGTTTTTTTGGAAGAAGAAGATGGGGAAGGAGAGCGAGGCGAGGGTGGTGGTGGGATCGTAAATTAGTAGGAGGTGATGGGTTTTTATGTTAAAAAAGGAGACACGGAGAATGGAGACACTAGAGAGTGATTTGCATGGAACACCTCGTTGTTTCGTGAATTACGCATTGGTTCAGTGGCTGTGATCTTCTGTGGACATTGTTGGAGTGGCTCAGAATTGGAATTTGTGTTGTGTAGGAGTATGTAGTACTAATACATTTTGGAATTGGAATGTGCTGTCAAATGACTAATGAGTATGTATGATATGATTTTTTTTCTGTTGAATTTCTTACTTGGGCAGCATGGTATTGACCTGGACAGTGTGCTGTGTACTTGTACACCCTCACTGGTTGAGAAGTTGTACCAAATTTGCATTTGTTACAGCAAATTCATTGTCTATTTATTTGTTACTTGGATTGAGCCTACAATAAAATAGCAAGGCACAACTCTCAACATTGTGGTGGTGAATTATACACGGTGGGAGTAGAAAAAGAGAGAGACAGAGACATGAGTTTGCATTAAACCTCTTGGTCCTCTATGGACAGTAGTGTCCTGGTGCATCGAAGTATATATATTGAGCGCGCGTTTAGTTCCAAAAACTTTTTCCAAAAAATGCTACAGTAGTCATCACATCGAATCTTACGATACGTGCATGAAGCATTAAATGTAGACGAAAAAAAAACTAATTGCACAGTTTAGTTGGAAATGACGAGACGAACGTTTTGAGCCTAATTAGTCCATGATTGAACACTAATTGTCAAATAAAAACGAAAGTGCTATAGTAGCCAAATTTCAACTTTCCCCCAACTAAACACGGGCTGAATATATTTCCATCTAGTACATCCTTATTTTTAATTGATTGGATGGTTATGGTAATAAGCAATATTGCAATAACATTCACCCTGTTCGCTTGTTGGTTTCAGCCAGCCCAAACCAGCCAGCGGAGGTAACAAAGTCAGAAGAGTGAAGCGCGTTGTATGTTTCTTTAAACTCTTCTCCTTGATACAATGATACATAAATCTTTTGCGTATTCGAGAGAAGAAAAAACAAAGTCAGAAGAGCAATTAAGTACAACTGTAGGAAGCAAAGATGTTATTTTTATTTAATTTTCATAGTAGGAATGTTTTTGTGACAATGGAACAACAAAAACTGCTGTAGCCGCGCGCAACTCCACTGCTAGCGACTACTCCGTAGCGAGGATGCGCAAATGCAAAAATTCTGAATGGTACTACGACTGTGTTTACTTCGCGAATTTTGGAAATTTGGCTACCGTAGTACTTTTGTTTTTATTTAGTAATTAGTGTTCAATCATGGACTAATTAGGCTCAAAACGTTCGTCTCGCAATTTCCAACCAAACTGTGCAATTAGTTTTTTTCATCTATATTTAATACTCCATGCACGTATCGTAAGATTCGATATGATGATTACTGTAGCATTTTTTGGAAAAAATTTTGAACTAAACAAGCGATACGTGTCTTTGAGCAGCTTCCTGATATGATTTGACACCTCTTGTTATAGGATAGTACGTGTCCTCCCTGCAAAGAAAGATTCTGGCGGCCGGACTACTGCATGCAACCGCTAGCTGTAGGAGTGCTGTGCATGGCAGGTCAAAGATTCTGGCGGGCAGGAGTAACCGTCTGTTCTGTTCTGTTCTGTTCTGGATGGGCGCAGTTCTTGTGCCAGTTCGTTTTGTCGGTTATAACCGTCTCTCTCCGGACTCCGCCGGCCTCATCTCATCATGCATTAACTGCTGCTTGGCCTAAACTTGGGCACTGAAAACGAGCTGCTCCGATAGGCCTAAACTGACAGGTCAAAGTGTGTGCATGCAGCAAGGGCGTGTTTAGTAGGAGGGAATTTTGGAATTTGGCTACCGTAGTACTTTCGTTTTTATTTAGTAATTAGTGTTCAATCATGGATTAATTAGGCTAAAAACGCCTCGTAGTTTCCCACCAAACTGTGTAATTAGTTTTTTTTCGTCTACATTTAATGCTCCATATACATATCGCAAGATTCGATGTGATGTACATTGTAGCACTTTTTGGGAAGTTATTTTGGAACTAAACACGCGCTAAACACACGAGCAGGAGGCAGGAGCAGCAACCAGGATTCAGAGTTTCAGACTGACACACTTAGATCGACAGGAGTACTTGTTACGATGGTGACCACTGTCATTGATCGAGGAGATGCATGTTTGAGGAGCTGCGCCCAGGGAGGGAGGTACTTGACCAGGGGCATTCTTCAGGTTGAGAAGCAAACACGTCCACCGAACCTGAATATGAAAATCGCTGGATTCTGTAGGAGGGAAATAGCTGGATATATAATTCATACTTCAGTTTACCGGTAAAGTAAAGGACGTAGTACTAATTCAGACTAGTAACACTTGATGAACGGTCCGGAGACCGACAAGTTTTACAAGATTTACGCCGTCGTCTAAAATGCACCAGTGCATCATATCTTTCGTTCTGTCGTCTATCCAGAAGCCAAAACACACAGTGTGTAGGATCAGGATTCAGGAATCGGATGATGGATGGAAGAGTTAGGTATCATCGATCGTGTACATCATCAGTAGTACTACATGCCAAAGGATTCAACTTGCCCTGCAGATAATGGAGGATCCGATCAGACGCCGCCTGCTCCCGCCCTCGCTCGCCGACCTCGCACTGCTCGCTAGCTTCGGTTCCGGTTCCGGTTCCGGTTCCGGGGAAGAATCGAAGACCGGAGCAGGAAGACAGCATCACGCGTGGCGTGACGCCGGCGACGCCACAGCAGCTCCCTCGGTCTGCCCGGCATGGTCGATGCATTGACGGCGACGGCGACGATATGGATCCAGAGCACTGATCCTCCTGCTGCTGCTTGAGTTCTAGACAACCCTGATGACCAAGCGGATCATGGGAACACCACGGCGGCGGCGGCTACCACCTCCATGTATATATGACAGGAATTCAGGTTCAGGACTTCAGGGACCCATTCATCATGCCTAGCTACTCGCTCTGGGGGATGATCCGAGATCCAGAGTGAGGCGTGCACACACAATTTATAGCTGGGAGAATTTATTTGGGGACGAGACAGAGATAGACACGGGGATCAGAGCTGCTGCTCTGCTAGCAGGAAAACGAAGATATGGGTGCATCTGCTCCGGCGGCATCTTCCATGGATATGCTCGTCACAGGTATATATACTAATGCTTCACAGTTACTCCACCTGCTTTTAGTTTGCTGCTACTCCTACTAGTACTAGCTTTAATTTTGTTTCTTTCTTTCTTTCTCCTCTTGGCTCTTGATCGTCTTGGATGGTGGAGCGCGATGGCCATTGGCTAGTGCTCTTCCTTTGGCCCAAAGATATTGGTGGTTCTTCTTTTGTTTCTTCCAGTGGATCACGGATTTTCGAACACTGTACTGGACGGCGGCCACCCACAGACTGTACGTAGTAAGGGCGTGATTAGTTAAGCTATGCTTACGGATGTAGTGGAATTGATATCAATCCACGTTTGTTCGGTTGGATTTGAGTGGAATTTGAACTAAAGTCCATTCTAATACCTTCGATCTATCCCAACACATGCTGATTGAGGTGAATCCGACAACTTCCTAACACAGTCTTACTCTCTAACCCTATCTCTATTTCTTCTCACAAAGATTCTGCCAACACCGTACTGTTGAATGTTATGGCCATCTAATATTCTAATGGCCTAGATTAATTTAGAAAACAGGAACAAAGATACGATAGAGCCTGTGCGGCCTTGGTGTGCCGACGGGCCGGCTCGGCACAGCCGAAGCCTTATAGGGCCTGGTCGTTTGACTGTGGCTTGTCGTAAACGATCGCAAATTTTCAGCTGGAATGATATTTTTCTCTCACACAAACCAGCCAACAGTACTTCTTCACAAACCAACAACGAAACGATCCAGCCAACCGAACATGTCGATAGCATTGGTGCAGACCATGGGTGGCCACGGCATGACCCGATGAGTCAATCCTGCCTTGGCTAGACCCGTGCCATGCCGACAACCCATTTAACCATGTATATTCGCACCCAATAATAGCAGGTGGGCCCAAGCCGCTCTGCACCACTTGGCCGTTCAAGACTCTTCCAATGCATTGGTTTTCTTTCCATAAAGAGGAGGTTTTATTTTTCATTTTATTGTAATGTATGGATGAACATATTTTTTTTTAAAAAAGGAATTTTGTTCTGATTTGAACACTTGATCATTCCTTATTTCAAGTTCAATCTGTAACTATTCAAAAAGAACTTTGATAGAGCAAGACAAATCTAAAGGCAGACAACTAGCTACTGATATATATAGCTTAGCGCCAATCATATAAAAGATAATCAACCATGCTTCGTGTATATTTCCTTCTTCCTATAATATAGTGCATTCAAGCATTCAAAATTTTTATCCAAATGTATAAAATAGATTTTAGGGATAATGAGATAGTTTTGCATTAAGTATTAGCACAAATTTGGTAGGCACTATATCGTTACTTGACATATATCAATCAATCTGCATTAATCAGGTTGATGATAGCGTCTGATTAATAAATGAAGTAAGGATATATATGTCTTTTGTATCCTCTCTTATAATTTATATTATAAATTTATTTTATGACAGAGGGAGTATCTCTATTGCCGCAAAATCTAAGTATCGGCATTCCCACTTCAACTTGTGTTGTTACTTTATTTGAAGGGTGGACCAAAACCACGTCTAATATATGGCCTCAAAAATAACCTGACCTAAAGTAAAAGTATATATAACTTCTTTTTGTCAGAGATATATCACGGTTTGGTGTTACCACAAAACCACACTTTCTTTGGTGTTACCTACTACTAGGAGGGTCCCACCGTTATTTTTGTTTGTTTGGGATCTTTCCTAGGTTATTTGTTCCGGGAAATTCTACTCCTGTAGGTCTTGTTTAGATGTTGTTAGATTCATCTTAATTCATATGTGTTGGTGTGGATTGAGGCGGAATTTGAACTAAGTTCCACCGTACCCCTATCCACAACAGCAGATGTGGATTGATGCGAATCCGACTACATCCCAGCAGTAGAGGTGGTGTCACATGAAAATTATCGCAAGTTGCAATACCGATACGTGCTATAGAGATTTGCTCCTCGAAAAAGGAGAGATGTTTGGACCTGCGCTGGACTAGTGGCCGGTGGCCTATTGTCCTAATTTGGCCGGTTGGCAGCCACCATCTCCAACTAATTGCGCTTAAAATAAAGTTGTTTGTTTTAATTTTGCTTTTAGTGTATAATGGCATCTGAGGTTCTGAACCTTGCGATGTGCGAGCATCATCTGAGAATGTGCTGGACGGGACTTGGCGGCGCATGCATGACCTGGACGCAGGCGAATCGTATCATGAGGGTCAAATTCGTTTTTTTTTGTTTATTATGTAACTTTATAAAAAATGGAGTCTAATTAAGGGATTCTGCCGCGAGCGATATACCTATACCTATTATATTATGAATGTTTAAATATTCTCTCTATCCTGAATTATGGAGTATCTAAGTAATTTTAGGACTACAATAAAGAGTAACAAAAAAAGACTAATTTGCCCTTCACAAATTAGTTAGATAAGGCATAGTTTAAAAAGGCAATTATGCATGTCATTGATGTTCATGAGCCATTTTGGGCAAGCCGACGATGTTTAAAAGGTATGCATCATAGATGCACGCATCTATGTGATTTAAAAGACAACCACGCATTGATAGGGTTAAGCAATACAAAATATCTTATAAACGGAGACAATTTTTGAATCTTTGATACATTTATTTCAAAATTTCAGGACAGGAGTGTTTTAGAAAACCGGTTTAGAGATCCAGTTTTTCATAAACTCCTGGAGTTGATTTAACATACTTGAGAATATTCGTGCTATATAATGTCTCCATGCATGTGAGTACGTGACTGATGACTGACGACATATCATGCATGGCACTTGACACTCACGCTATCAGTCAACTGTCCCTCCGAAGCTCAACAAAAAAGGTCCAGTTGTCTATAGTTTTCTTTTCAAAAAAAAAAAGGTCCAGTTGCAATTTAAAACAAAAACAGCTGCAGCTGCAGTTTGCTGACGAAAGGTTATAACAACGGTTGCACATGTTACTCACTATTGCTTTTGTAGTGGTATACTTGTGAACACAACACACAGCCATGTGCGTGATAGGTGATGGATTAATTAATATATAATTAACCTAACATGTTGATGGGGCGATGATGGACGTTAACTACCAGATGCTATCACTACGATTCGGTACGACGGGTGCAGTGCATCTCAGCCATGCATATAGGACTACTCGTGCATGAAAATGATTGGATTGGATCACATCACATCACACGGCCTCCAAGGTCGCCGGCGGCGGCAGCAGCGGCTGCTTCAGGCAGGAGGCGGCCGCGTCGGGCTCGTCGTCGCAGACTCCGGCGGCGGCGGCGGCTTGCTTTGCAGCGAGCGCCCTCTCCTCGCTCTTGCCCCACAGCACCAGGTAGAGTCCAGCGATGATGAGCACTGCCCCCATGATCCTGCAAGGATTCCAGAAATGAATCATGCAAACATTTTTCTTCTTCTTCTTTTAATTATATCGATGGACGGAGAATCGAAGAAGAAAGATATATATCGATCGTCAGGTACATAATTAACGTACCCGCCGAGGTAGAATTGCTCGCCGAGGAGCAGCGACGCCATGACGGCGACGAGGAGCGTCTGAACGGGCTGGTACACGGCCACGAACACCGGACCGCCGCGGTCGATGCACCACGTCTGCACCGCGAACGCCACGCCGGACGCCACCAGCCCCTGTTCCAAGCGCCATCATGTTTCGTGTCATGTCACCTTCGATTCTTGCCATGCCGGCGATCAATGCGTGCGTGCTAGTCGAACTGGAACAACCCAACTCACCGCGTAGAGGATGGTGAGGAGCTCGGAGCCGGAGGTAAGCGTCCACGCGGCGGCGTCGCGCTCGACGACGGCGGCGACGGCGAGGAACTGGAGGAGGCCGAAGAAGCAGGTGTAGGAGGTGACGGACAGGCGCGCCGGGTAGCGCTTGAGCACGGGCGCCTGCAGCACCAGCCAGCCGGACCACGACAGGCAGTGGCCCATGAGGTAGACGCACCCCAGCGCCCAGCTCTTGCTGCTGTTGTTGCCGGCTGCCTGCGGCAGCGCGACGGCGGTCACGGTCACCACTGCCGCCGCCGGGCCGAAGACGGCGGGGCCCTTGAAGAGCGTGATGACGGTGGCGCCGGCGACGCAGAGCAGCGTGCCGGCCGCCTTGGCGAGGCCGTCGCGGCGGCGGAGGCGGACGCGCTCGATGCCCAGCGCAGCCGCCATCGCGAAGGTGATGGCGGGGACCGAGTTCTGGATCGCCGAGGCGAACGTGGGCGACGTGTTGTCGAGCCCCAGCAGGTAGAAGCCCTGGTTGGCGGTGATCCCGCACAGCGCCAGCAGGAAGAACTGGAGCAGGAAGGCGGGCGTCATGGCGGGCCTGTCCTTCTTCTCCAGCAAGTAGGCGAAGGGGGCCAGGAGGCAGAGCGCGATGAGGTTGCGGTAGACGGGGAAGACGAGCTTGCTGACGCCCATGTTGAGCGCCAGCCGCGACACCACGTGGAAGCCGGCGTACCCGAACTGCAGCGCCAGCATCGCCACGTGCAGCCGCGCGGCGCGCTCCGTCTTCGCCGCCGGCACGCCGCCGCCGCCGTGCAGGCCACGCACGTCGTCGCCCATGATCGATCACCTACCTGGCCACGTGCTACAGCTAGGTGTCACCACACCTCTAGGCTGCTGCAGCTGCTGCAAGTAGGAAGCGATGGACAGGACCGAGCACAGCACAAGTGTGTCACGTGTGCAGCTGCTCCTGCAAGACGGATGGAAATGGAGTGGATGGTGCTGCAGCCTGCAGGCGCAGGCCCGTATATATACTACTCCGTATACTGGTAGGGAAGGAGCTGAGATGATTGGTTGCAGCGGAAGCGACAGGTGGTGAGCTGTGTGGCCCTGTGGGTGTGGGGCCTGCTCGTGCGTGCTCCATGGCTGCAGGGGGAAGGAGAGCTAGATGTCATGTCGCAGTGTGCTTGGACATGACCTGCTGTCGCTAACTCTGGGCATAATTAACCGAAGACTGAAGACCGAACCGAAAAGACCGAGACCGAGACCGAAAAGACCGAGACCGAAAAGTTCGGTCCTGGCTCCCAACTAACCGAAGTAACCGATATAAGTTCGGTCATATATGTCGGTTAACCGAAGTGACCGAACTGACCGTAGTTCTGTAGACTTCGTTCGTAATGTCATTATGTGTGATTGTGATTTGTGAGAACTGAGAAAGTTGTGTGCTAGAACTTGTCATAATAATGTGTGGTTTGTTTATATATATTGTGTTGTTATTTTTTTGCCTTCAAATAGCAAGCATGCTGTTGAAAATTGCTATAGATTCTGCTATTGTTTGTGGCTGCTACTCAGGTCCGGTTAGTTCGGTCGTGACCGAGACCGAACCGAACTAACCGAGACCAAACTTCCTCGGTCTTCGTTTTTTGCAAAGACCGATCGGTCCCAGGTTTCTGATGACCGAACTGACCGAATGACCGAGGAACCGAACCGATCGGTTCGGTCTGACCGAATGCCCAGGGTGAGCTGTCGCAGACATGCATGTCGGTCGCCTCTCCCACGGGGCACCTTTCTTGCATACAGCAATGGTAGTACAAGAACATGTAAACACATTGTATCACTAGAATTGCAGATTAATGAACATCAATAGACGCCCGCCGTCTGCTACTACCGTCCATCGCCTCTGAAGGCCTGGTTTGGGCTACTAAACTTTAGGAGCTACTAAATGATTTAGTTATTTTTAGTTACTCTAAAGTTACTAGAGAGGACTAAAGCTTTTTTAGTCATATTTAGTCATAGTGTTTAGCAAAAAAATTACTAAAGAAACTAAAAGCTACTAAATTTAGGAATTAGGTGAACCAAACACCCCATGACTCTAACCCCTCCGAGCCCATGGACGACGACGCCCTCATCGCTGCCCTCGCCTGCCACTATCGTCTATTGCCTTCTTCAATACTATCTCTCATGCTATACACGCATTCCAATATGCGTCAAACAGTGAAGCACATGGGGGCATATGTCCTTAGAGCACCCGTAGTGTATCGCACCGGCCTCGGTCCTACGAAATGACGTGACTTCATCTGGTAACTGGGCCACAGTGTGTAGAACCCAGCCCGGATCGATAGATGGGACCCGCGGTGGGGAAAATTGATCATCTCTCAACCGTTCGCTTCTTTCGTTGCATTTCTTTTTTCGCTGGGAGCGGGTTCGATACAAAGAACTCGGGTCTCTATCGACTCATCCTCGCAGTGTATCGACCCAGGTACGAGGCGCACATTCATTGCATCGAACCAGCCTCGACCCCCACACTGCTGATGCTCTTAGGGGCAAAAACAATATTACCGTACTATATCATATTGTCTCTCTTCATAGTTACCTTCACAATAGACAACCTTACGTAGGGTATGTATGAGACCGGGCTTCCAGAAGTGATCTTGCTATATAAAAAATTAAAAGCCAACCACATGTATCGTTATTTTTCGAAAAAAGTCTCGTAACCCCCTAACATATCCAGGGTGGTCTACATAACCCCCATAAACTATAAAACCAGATATTGTACACACTAAACTTTATAAAACTGGACAAATAACCCCCTGTAGTGGTATTGGGAGATGGTTTTGCTGATGTGTCAATCCACTCTTGCTGGTTTTGATAATGTGGCATCCAGGCCCACCAGTCAACCTGTATGACAGCTCCTGCTCTTCCTACGCCTTCTGCCGGACCTCACCCCGCCCAGATTGTCTTCTCCGACGTCACCGACCCAGCCGCGCTTCTCGCAGAACTCGCCCCGCCCGGCCTGTCCACGCCGTGGTCTGCGCAGGACTCGCGGCGGCGGCGTGCAGGACTTGCGGCGTGTCCAGAAGCCGCTCCTCGAGTCCTAGCGCGCCAAGCTCTAAGTTCGAGGAGAAGCTGGCCGCGGAGGCCGCCGGGACCCGCCTTCACCTAAAGCGTCGTGTGCGCGGGAACCAGGCGTACGTCATGTTCAGCGACGGCAAGCTCTGCACCTGTAAGACCATCAGCGAGGAGGACCTCGCCGCCTTCATCGCTGATTGCATTTACTACGAGGACAAGGCTAACAAGGTGCTGCCCATCGGCGGGCCGCTGGAGAACGGGGAGATGCTGTTCCGGCTGCTCGGGCGCGAGCCCAAGTTCATCAAAGTGCCCATTCAGATCATGGACGCCGTCATCTGGGTGCTCGAGGGATTGGCCAAGCTGTTCCCGGGCTTGGAGGACGCCGCCGAGTTCGGCAAGATTGGCAGGTACCATGCCTCGGAGAGCATGCATGCTGCTGCGGGACCCGGAACAGGCCGCAGCAAGGTCATCGGGTGCTCACAGCGGGCTGCCCGCTTGCATATGCAAGCGTCGAGGGCATCGTCGATAGCGGGGTAGGCGGCGGGATTTAATTTAACGCGAAGACGAGTTCGAGCTCCTGGTGGCACCTGCACCTGCTCCATCGATATCGTAGTTCTAGCTAGTGATTAGTGTACTCTCGTGTCTCTTGGCTGGCTGGTTGGTTAGGCTGCTGGGCGTGCTGCTAGCTTACTCCGCCGCCATCGCCGCGGCGGCCAAGATCGACATGCAGCTGAAGCTAGTCCCGGGGAACTCCGTTCCTGGGCAACATCTCCGGCGAGCCCTACACGATGCACACCAACGTGTTCACATCTTTGCCAGCGGTGATTCAGGGCGGCAGCTTATCCTCCATCTGCACGTTGGGAAACTGCGTGACGACGGTGGCTCTTCCGTTCTCTCCGTGCGAATATACGTTCCGAGCCCCGAGCACTACTGTCCGCCGCAGCTGCCAAGCGTGCGCCGGTCCTGGCCGCAGCCGCCGCCCTCCTCCCCTGGCCAAGCGCAGCAGCCGACTACCGCAGCTGGCCGCCGCCGCAAGGCAAGATGCGCAGCCACCGGCCGCCACAAGATGCGTCATCGCCGCTCGATGCTCTGCCGCCGCCGGCCTCTCGCGGTCCCGCCCGGAAACGAAAAACATGGAAATTTTTCCCTCCCGCAGACTGCCAAGAGCCCTAGAGGCCATGTCATCAAGGGCAGCCAACGTGGAGTGTCACATATTCAAAACCCTCTAGCAAAACCATCAGGATTATTTGTCCTGTTTTGTAAAATTTAATGTGTACAATACCTGGTTTTATAGTTCAGAGGTTACGTTGACAAGCATGCATACGTCGGGGGGCCACTTTTTCCTCATTTTCAGTCTTCTCTGTTAGATTGATCTCTAATCCTAAACTGGGCCCAACAGCCTAGTTGGGCCTTTGATCTGCGCCCTGATCGGGGGCGCCCAGCCCACTATGGCTGGAGGGCCCCTGTCACACTGTGCAATATATAGAGGTGGGGGCCGACGGCTCTGAGTATGAGGTTTGCCTGAACCGAGCTCCCCACCAAAACCTAAACCCTAATCCCGATCAGAGAGGGGCGCAGCCAGTGACGGGAAGCCACCAGCCGCGCCGCCCTGCTCCACCGACATCGACGACTTCATCGTCCTCTTCACCGACCGTCGCTGCCCTCGCGCAGACACCGGCACAACAACCATGGCCGACGCCTCTGGATCGAAGGCCTACGATGGTCGGTAACCTAGCACTACTCCTCCTTCTAAACTCTGTCTAGTAGTCGTACTAGGACATGTTATCCATTTACAAGTTGTACCCGGCTAGATCTATGACTATGTGATCGTAATAGATATTAACATTGGTACCAGAGCCAGGCTCTATTAAGTAGATCTCGGTATGGGTACAAAAAGAAAAGAAATCAAATGAAAGAGATGAACCGAATCGAATCGGAAAAAGAAACCCTAACCCTAGAAAGAGAAAGGGGACGGTAGAGAAGGGGCTTCCTACCTGGGGCCCGGCCGTCCCGTCTTCGCCGCCGGCGCGTGGGAAGAACCAGAGGCGCCGATCGGGCAGGTCACGCCATCGCGTGGCTCGGGCTTGGGCTCGGGCTCGGGTGTCAAGGGCACCGCAGCGCAGCCCTTCGACGGCGGTGCGCTCACCCTCGGGTGGACGCATGCACCGACGAAGGGGCGGGCGGCGGCACCGCCACTTCCTCCGGCCGCCACGGCTGCTGCCTGCGCTCTGCTCTCTGTCGCGGCGGTCAGAGAGGAAAGGGAGGGAGTGAGACTAAGCTAGGGTTTTGGGGGAGCCGGCTGCAACCGCTGTTTTTGTTCGCGCGAAAAAGAAGCTGAGCCATCGATCTTGATCGAGCGGCTGCGAACGGCCGGGCCGGCTTTCGGCCCATGCGGGCGCGAGTGCTGGGCCAGTTTTCTGGCCCAAGCCCAGGTTGCGGCCTGGGCGCGGGGGAGCGCGCGAGCGGCCGTGGGCGGCTTTGCCGGTTGGGGCGAAGACAGTAAAAGAAATGAGTCAGTTTTTCTTTTTCTTTTTCCAGTAAATGTTTATTTCCTAGAAAATGGATAAATGGCTTAAAGTAAATAGAAAAAAGAATTTTTCTATGGGTAAAATTCATTAAATTAAATTATTTTTCCGCTACAATGTTAAAGTTAATGATCTTCTAATTAAACTCGAACCAATGGGAGAATTTAATTTGAAGAGTAGTCAATTTTAATTAGTAAATTATAATATTATTATTTTTCTGACCAACGTTGATAATAACAATATTATAAGATTTAATCATAAGTTTTCCATGCATTAATTCTATTTCTGTCCAACGGTAATATAGAATTAGTGTATAAGAATATTATATGTTTTAATTTTGACCAACATTGAAACTAAGGCATGCAATTGTTATTATTATGTTTATGTTCTCACTTTATATGAATTGTGTTTTCAAGTGGATACAACTTAATAGGTTGTATCAAAGAGATCCCCACTCTCAAATGTGACAACTATATGGAGTGAAAGAAAAAGATTGACCTGGCCTTCATCTTGACTGAGGTGGACTGGGTAGTCACCTCACTGTGTCCCACTGAGCCTGTGGCACCGGTGAGGAGGACAAACGAGGCTGATGCCGCTTGGGCAACTAGAGAGAGGGATTTTGCATCCCAAAAGATGTCCTATGACCTTGAGTATAAAAAGTGAGTCACTGCCAACAAAAAATGTTTGGCTGTGATAAAGAACATGATTGAGCCTGCAATTGTGGGCTTAATCCCAGAGTGTAACATGGTCACCGAGTATCTCGATAGAATAAAGAGTCAGTTCACTTGCTCTTCAAAGACATATGCTACCCAGCTGATAAAGTAGCTGGTGACAGAGAAGTACTCTGAAAATGGTGGCATAAGAGAACACATACTAAGGATGAGCAATTTGGCATCCAAGCTAAAACTAATGGATCTGGCTCTCAAGGAAGAGTTCCTTATTCATCTGATTTTTGCTTCCTTGCCTAAGGAATTTGATACTTTTGTTGTCAACTACAACATACAGCCCGAGAAGTGAGATTTAGAGAGGCTCATGGCTATGTGTGCAAGAGGAGGAGTGAATGAAAGCTGCAAATGGTGGCACTATCAATTATGTGAAAGACAACAAGAAAAAGAATAATAATGCTAACTCCTCCTCAAAGTCAAAGGAAAAGGGTCCCATGCTGCATCAGCCTCAGCAGAACAAGTTCACAGTAGAGAAAGACTAGTGTCTCTATTGCAAGAAGACGGGACATTATAAAAAAGATTGTTCCGATTACTTAAAGATGATCATGGCAAAGAAAGGTGATAACATTATTACGTTCATAAATAAATCTCTGTATGTACAGTATTCGAAATCTACTTGGTGGATTGACTCAGGTGCAATTGTTCATGTTGCTAATTCCTTACAGAGATTCCGTTCGACGAGGACTACGTAAAGAAGATAAAGACACGTTAAAGTTGCAAATGGAGTCCGAGCAGATGTTGAAGCCGTTGGTGATCTTTCTCCAGAGCTTGCTGAGGGCTTCACACTTTTACTTACAGATGTACTTTATGTTCTCTCTTTACAGAGAAACTTGATCAGTATGAGATCGATCAAATGAAAATGGTTCCATATGCTTTAGCTGTCGGAAGCTTGCAATATGCTCAAGTATGTACGCACCCTGACTTGGCATTTGTTACCGGGTTACTTGGCAGATTTCAGAGCAATCCTGGAATAGAACACTGGAAATTAGTAAAGAAAGTCTTGCGTTATTTGCAAGAAACGAAAAGCCTCATGATGATGTATAGAAGATCAGATTCACTCCATACAGTGGGATATTCAGATTCTGATTATGCGGGAGATGATAGAAAATCCACGTCTGGATATGTATTCACTCTCGCAAGGGGGGCTATTTCATGGAAAAGCTCAAAGCAAACTGTCACTACATCGTCCACAATGTATGCCGAGTTTGTAGCGTGTTATGAGGCAACGGGGCAGGTGAACTGGCTAAAGAAGTTTATACCTGGTTTGAAGGTGGTTGATGACATCTATATGCCACTTAAGTTATACTGCGATAATAATCCAGCAGTACAGTATGTCCACAATAATAAGTCAAGTAGGGCTGCCAAACACATTGACATAAAGTTTATGTTGTGAAAGATAAAGTCCGGGATTATATCATAAGTTTTGAGCATATAAGTACCAAAAAGATGCCCGCGAATCCGCTTACAAAAGGCTTACCACCCAACGTGTTCAGAGAACATGTAGTCGTCATGGGTTTAAGGAAAAGCCTATAATTCCTAGATAAAAGAAGGTCCAAAGTTAAGTATCTATTTCAGAACAGAGTGGTGTGTTGTAGTTGTTAAATCTATCGGCAATTGACCGTGACGATGAAACATGCTCTATGCGCTAATCTGTAATGGAATGAACAAAAGTAAATGATATGAAATTGAAAGATGGTAGAAGATCAATGGAGAAATTGTTAGATTGATCTCTAATCCTAAACTGGGCCCAACAGCCCAGTTGGCCCTTTGCTCCGTGCCCTGATCGGGGGCGTCCAGCCCACTATGGCTGGAGGGCCCTGTCACACTGCGCAATATATAAAGGTGGGGGCCGGCGGCTCTAAGTACGAGGTTCGCTTGAACCAAGCTCCCCACCGAAACCTAAACCCTAATCCTGATCAGACAGGGGTGCAGCCAGTGACGGGAAGTCACCAGCCGTGCCGCCCCGCTCGACCGACATCGACGACTTCATCGCCCTCTTCACCGACCGTCGCTGTCCTCGCGCAGACACCGACACAACAACCATGGCCGACGTCTCTGGATCAAAAGCCTACGATAATCGGTAACCTAGCACTACTCCTCCCTCTCTCTCTAATCTCGGTCTAGTAGTCCTACCAGACCATGTTACCCGGCTAGATCGATGACAATGCGATCTTAATAGATATTAACATTCTCGACTCGGTTCTCCACTGCGCACGCACCTCGTCGGCACCCGAGCTCACACGTCGGTGGGTGGTGGTGGCTCCCGCCACCAGGCTCATCCTCTCCTCACTGGCGCAACTAGTGGCCGCCGATTCCTCGCGTCACCGCTCATCTCCCGTGTAGTTGAGGGCGCTAGAGGCCGCGCGGGAGGCGCTGGACGACGAGATCCGGCGTCTATGTGTGCAGACCGAGCAGTGGCGCAAGGCGATGGAGGTGGCGGTTGCGCGACGATGATGACAACGGCAACACGTGGGGCTCCCTCGCCACGATGCTAGACGATGGTGACGACGAGGCGTTCGGTGGCAAGCGAAAGGGTGCCAGTATCCGTGTGCTCTGCGACCTGTGGAAGAAGGGGAGCAACTAAGATGGTTTGGTGTTTTACTGCATTTGAGGTGTTCAATTTTTTGCATAAGTTAATGGCATATGCAAAGGTTAAAAAAGTTTTTCTTTCTAAAATGGTCATTTACACGTGAATCAATGAAAAACACAGTGCTTTACAGGCATTTTTTTTTACCAACCAAACGATTTCCAGTTTTTTCACCACTCACGGTCCACAACAGCTTTTTCACAGCTCACAGCTCAACTAAACACATGCTTAGGTCTCTCCACCTAATGCTATTGTGTTCATCAAATTCCTAGCATGAGTTCTTGCAGATCTAAGCAGTGTAACGACCCCCTTGGCATACTTTTCAGTTAGCGTGCCTGGTGACTATGTGTTAGACAAAAACTATTTAGAGTATATATAAAATTCAGGTATAGAATTGATCCAGCTTCCTGTTCTTTTGTCGCTCCTGGCTGCTCACATTCTTGATTCTTGCATCTCAAACTACCTAGCTTGAGATGCAGCAATCAATCCTTCTGGTGGTCCTACACGATTCTCTTGCTTGCTGCACGCCTCACTTGTCTATCACACCATATCATGCAGTGCCACCTCAAAAGCTTCAGGGAGGGGAGGAGAGATTAGAGAACCCTAGCCCCCTTCCCTTTTCCTCCATGTGAGCCAGCCAGCAGAGTAAGTAATCCTGCACTGCCTGTGGTTGGTTAGTTGGTGATGAGATCGATCTATGGTGATCCCAAGAACAAGTCTCAACTTTTCAGCAGTGTGTCTCCTATAAAAAACTTCTGAATGCGCGAATGCGAGAGGGACACAGTGTTGGCAAACAGCAATGCAAATCTAAGGACCACTCCTTTTACATGTAATTATATATATATGCAGCTCAAAACTAACCAGCAGAAATGCATGTGAGCTCCAGTCAGTGAGCGTGCGGATCAGACAGCAAATCGCCAAGAGGGCTAGACAGCAAATTGCCAACAGTAATTCAGACACTAGTATTTTTTTTAATAAAAAAAATACTATTTGTCGTTCTGGATCAATGGGTGTATACATGAGATGCTTTACAAGAGAGACAAGGTTTCCAACATTGTCCCTTTGTATTGGACTTTTTATCAACAGCATGCATCAGCGGGACTTTAGTTACATACATTGCAGGGCCAACGTTATTAGTATCAGGAAGGATTAATCAATGGAAATAGCAAGCTTCAATTCAGTGATCGACACGCTCCTTGGAATGACACCTCAGACTAACTAGTAATTAAGCAATTCCCTTCACGTTCATGCCAATCACATCGCCGCCTTCAACACCATCGTTTCGGGGAGCGATTCCTTCAGTTTCCCTTGCGTGAATCTCCTCAGCATCTCCAGGGAAGCTTTCGGCTGGTCCATCGGAACCATGTGGCCCGCATTGTGAACCTGCATTTGCATAATATGGAGGAAACGTATACTTGTGAGTTTTGTTTTATCTTCGCATATACCTACACTTGCTGTTGGGTGTTGTTGATCTTCAGGCAGGAAAAGGGTTCGAAAGCTACAGCCAGTCAGGATGAGTGGTCCCTTTTTTCATGTTAGTATCATGGTGCATTTTGTGAAGCACGCCTACGTTTAGCGGAACCACTCTTAATTTTGCCAGCATGAAACATCTCCTTTTGGGGAAAGAGCTGAGTACTAGGAAACAAGGTAAAGTAAAAAGAGTGCTAGATCGCAACCTTGAGGAAGCTGAGTGGTCCATGGCTCTTCAAAACTCCAGCTTCTGCACCGTCTACTACAAACGATGAGTCAGAAGAGGATACAAAGTCTTTCTGGCCAGACCATTCCATGGAATGTACCCATCTCGAGTTTCCTGCCCAAACACAAAGACATTCAAAATGGTATACTTGGTGGCTTAACTGCAAAACCATTAAAGAATCTGATGATGCACAATTGCACATGCAAGAGAATTAACGATAGAGGGTAACTTTTAAGTAGGATACTTGGGCCTTGTTTAGATGCATCCCAAATTCCAAGTTTTTTCACTCTCTCTCCATCACATCAATTTTTAGCCGCTTGCATGGAGTATTAAATGTAGGTAAAAAAAATAACTAATTACACAGTTTAGTTGGAAATCACGAGATGAATCTTTTGAGCCTAGTTGGTCCACGATTGGACAATATTTGTCAAATAAGACGAAAGTGGTACTATTCATCGGGTTGAAATTTTTTCGCAATCTAAACGAGGCCTTGTTACATCAATATTGAATTATTGATTTTGCGTCAAAATATTGAATTATTGATAAAGGTCCTCCATATCTGAAAGTTTGCAACTTGCAGCTGAAATGACACGTTAGCATTTTGTACTTTTTTCGAAGGGAAGATGTCTTTTCAGTTTCCCAAGATAGAACAAGACAAAAAGTGCTACAATAATGTTGTTGTTGTCCCTTCTACTTCAGAAAGGACTATTTAGCAACAAATATTTCATAGAGAAACATTTCTTTTTCTTTTACGAATTGACAAGCAAACCAATTTGATAACAAGTTTGCATTATTTGCAAACATGACCATTCTAGATGGTCCACATTTATTTGTCAGCTCATTGAGATTCATCCACAACCCCATAATTAGGCAGACAAAAAAAAAACTGTCAGCTCGACTGATTGTGCTTATAATGTCTTCAAAACTGGTCACGGGGCAGAGTGCAAAATTCATTCATGCAGCTGAATTTTTACTGTGCTAACCAAATGTTGCGATGAGAAAATAGATCTGATGAATGTCAGTCCTACACAATTATTTTGATTTCACTGCTAGTAGCCTTGTAATATTAGTCATTCCATACCACATCAATTAATAATATGGTTTCAAAAGATAGATCTATGTGCAGCTACTTCCACATAGAAGGCGTGTCCATAGTCATGATCAAACAATAGATGAAAGACTGTAAAATAAAATACATAAATAGGTAAACAAAATTATGGAGCCCCCTGCTTACCGAGCCAATTGCATATAAGGTCATACTCCCCAGCATATATAAGCACGTTAATCCCATCCTCAAGTAGAGCCGGGATGCCGACTTCCAAATTCCTCATCCAGTCTGTGAGCATTGCTTCATAAACAGTAGTACTGCAAGACACAAAATCAATGTCACCAACTCCAAGTGCCTCTTTGACCGCTTTGTCACCAAAGAACTTCTCCAGGTTTGAGAAGTCATAGCAAAGTTTCCCTTCACATTCCTTCCTCACGTCATAGTACTGCAAAGAGGCCATTGATGTGTAAGGCTTCTCGACCTTAGTCAACAGCAAGACGTTCATATAGCAGGGCATTGTTTACTCACATTCTTTGTCCCAACAAGCTTCATGATGGAGTTGAAAATATTATTGCAGACCATATAAGCTGCCATGCATGATGCTTTCCCATCAGTACCTGAAACATTAGCAGGGTTAGTACTGGGTATGAATCCTTTTATTTAACATAGAGTGTGAGGATGTGTCATTCCAATGAAACTTTTAAGTACTACATTAATCCTCTTCTGCTAGATTCAGGAAGGTCACCATATGTTGATGTAAAAGTTTTTCGATGATTACTAGAAAATAAAATCGTGCAATGTTCACAAAGGTTTCTTTGTAGTACAAGTACTCACCACACATCTTAATTGCAAATTCACATGGTGGGATGAACCTATTGATCCTTTCGTAGTCAGATTTCTCAATAAGATTCATTTCCAACGCATAGTCTGTGTAGGCTTTGTATTGGATTTCTGGATCAGTGAGACCATTACCGATAGCAAATCCCTAGAATAAGATTAGTTAAGAATTCACAAAAGTTAAAAAAAGGGAACTGAGAATGGAAAAGGGTTGAAAAGTTGATGCAAAGAGGCTAATACTCGTACCTTCAAGTTTATATGAATGCCCTCGTTTGCTTTGTTTCCTTGGTGAACTCTGCTTGCAAATGCTGGAATGTAGTGCCCAGCATAAGATTCTCCAGTTATATAGAAGTCATTCTTTGCAAATTCTGGGTGCTTCTTAAAGAACACCTGAAATGGCAGTTTAGAGCAATTAAATAACACCCATGAGTCCATCACTTGTGTTTTTCTCAATTCCACCCAACACAATCAAGCAATATACCAATAGCCCAATTCCCAATATATGATTCTGCTACAGGAACCCTTCCCTTCCATTTGGTGCCAATTGAGATCCAACTTTTAGATCACAATAGCAAAGGTGATTCATGATCTTTACTACCTCTAATGAAGCTATGCAGCCAAATTTGCCATAATCCTTTATACTTTTATGCAAAAAGGTCCTCTCAGCCTTGGTAGCATCTAAGGGCACCAATCAGCACAGTGGACTTGCTGAAGAGAATAAAAAGCTTATATAGGCGTATATATGCCTCCACTGTTGGTGCCTTACCACCGTGCATGATTTATTTCTGAAACCTTCTCATAATAAATAATTTTAAAAAGCCTAGACACTAAATTTTCAATTTGACCCATTTATCCAGGCCATGGACGGTGGTGTGGCCAAATCCTTGGTTGAGCAGCCAATGTAGACATCATGCGAAGGCCACCATGGCAAAAAAGGTCAAATATGTAAATCTTGTGGGATAAGGCTTATTATTAATAAAAAAAGGTTTTAAAAATCCCGTGTGTGATCATTCTTTCCTGAAATAATTAAGAAAGTTCCCCTTCTGTATTTAAGGAATGTATGTATAACATGTTATGACTTCTTTACGCTAAATAACATCTTAGTTTCAGCTTCTGTCCTCAACTACTATTTGAAAATGAACTGACCGAACTTCTATGGTGTGATCATACAGCACATGGAATCGATGCAATAAAAGAGAGAGAGCACAACAGCCAGACAGAATTGATACAAAAGTAGCACCTGAAGAAAGTCATATAGGTCATTGCTGACACCAGTTTCATCATGACGAGTATCATGATCATCAGAGCTGTAGCTAAAGCCAGTTCCGGTTGGCTGATCAACAAATATGATATTTGAGATCTGCAGACATCAAGTCATATCAGAAACAGAGGAGGTCAAGTCAACCTATAGCAATGAAATTGACATGATCTATGTAATTCAACATAAGGTGGGAGCTGTGCAGCAATAAGAACTTTCTACAACGATATACTGAATTTAGTACAATCTCTTTCCAGAAATAGGGAAACAGCTCTCTAAATAGTTAAGCTGCAGTACTATAGTAAGCATGCTTGCTGCTGCTGGGCTTGTAATTGTAACTAACTAATACCATGGAGCTATTGGAAGTTGGTCGATTAAGGGGCCCAATAAGTAGATAAAGATAGCAAACATGGTGAGCTGGTTATAAGCGTTTACCTAAAGTTAGTAAATATAGATAGTAGTAGTAACAAATATGCCTATTCTGGTTTATGGACAAGAAAATATTTTCTTCCACAACTGCTAGCAGACAGAAACATTGAAAGTGACCTTTTCACTAACGGCTTAACTTGACTATTGCTACTCTAGTCAACATAGGTTGAAGTAGTTAAGGTTTGTTGTTTTCTTCTTAAAATTGATTGCATAAAATTGATTGCAAGCAAAACTGGAATGTTCAGTTTGAGACTTGTTACTGTAAGTGACAACCCTGACGAGACAGGGGATCATAATAAAAGAGGTAGGATTCGATTACTTACTGTGTCCCAACCGAATTTGTTCCAAACAAGCGACATGTTGTTGGCGATGGTGAAGGGCCCGTTCTCGTAGAAGACGGCCAACTCGCTGCTGCAGCCGGGCCCTCCGGTGAGCCAGATCACGATGGGGTCCTCCTTCTTGCCCCTCGATTCGAAGAAGAAGTAGAACATCCTGCAGCAATCAAGGCACACAAAGCGCGTCCAATTCAATGTCGCAAAATTGCTCGTTCTTTTATTTTTTATCGTCAACCACACGCAACGCAACTCAACGGGAACAATCGCGTCTTGTTTGGTCTCATCAAACGCTCTGGGTTGCCGTTACAAACCAAAGATCCAAGCTTTACAGCACAATCACCTGGCGTCGTGCGTGTGCGGCAGGCGAAAGTAACCGGCGTGGTGGCCGAGGTCCCCGACCCCGTCGGGGACGCCGGGAAGCCTGACGCGGCGCTCCAGGAGCTCCCCGGGCGCCACACTGGGCCCGTCGCCGCCGCCCGCGCCTGGCCCCGCCTCCTTCTCCCTGGGCAGGAGGTTGAGCGCGCGGATGAGCCGCTCCGCCTGCGCCGCCGGGAAGGTGGCGTCGCGGGGCAGGCGGAGGCCGCCCTCTCCGGCGGCCGGCGCCGCGACGGCGACGGCGGCGAGGCAGAGGAGAACCAGGAGGCATGAGGATGCCATCGCGGGGAGGAAGGAGGATGGATGAGTGAGTTCGTGGGGATTGGATGGAATGGAAGTGGAACTGGCAGCGGTTTCTCCTCCGATTTATAGGTAGCGTCCGTCGCGTTGAATTGCGGTGGCGTTTGAAACGGACTAGCGCGAGAGGCTTCCTCTCGTCAGGTTTGGTGGTTTCAGAATTCAGAATGGCTTCAGTACTAAACTAAACTAAACCTTGCTTGCAAGCAGAGACCAAAGAGATTCCTTTCATTTGTGGCGTTGGGAAGATTTGGCGGACACCTACTACGATGGATTCATCCTGTAACTTCGAACTCTGTTACTATACTAGATCGCCGTTGCGATGAAGAACAACAAAAGGAAGAAGTAGAAAAAAACAGGGATTCTGCAGAAATTATCAAATTATTAGAAGAGTCAATCACTAGTAATTTTTTTTTTGGAAAAATTGACAGATTTTTCATGGTGATGTAAGTGTCATTAGTGTCAGTTCCGCCCACACCCGGGAACAACGAGCTCATCGTCATCATCAGGTATTCAGGTCATGGCGAGCTTTGAATCTTTGATGCATGTTTGGTGTGCTCCTCTTCTCCCGCCCTGCTTTCCGATCCATTGCAACTGGGTCTGTTCGCTGGTTGGTGCTGGTGCTGGTTTAGGCTGATTGGTGCTGATTTTTTTAGATGAAAACACTGTTGGCTGGCTGGTTTGGACTGGCTGAAACCAACAAACAAACAGGCTGTGAATATGCGGCAGCGTTTCAGTTGTGCCACCCATAACGATACTTTCATGCATTCTTCGTGCAATCCTCCACAGCTACTACACATACATACGCCATAGCACCTTTTTTTTTTCTTTCTGCAATCTGTTGTCCTAGTTTGACCGAACCTGCTGCTGCTGCTGCTGTCAGTGACTCAGGGTCAGTTTCACATGCTGTTTGGCAAAGCCTAGCTTAACATACTGGAGTATCATATACTACTACGGTGTATTATGAATCTCTCAAGGCAGCAGCCTTGCTTTTGGGTTGGCTTGCAAGTCTGGAGAAAGGAAAGGAAAGGAGATAATGGACGTGAACGTGATGCTGCTCCTCACCGCACCGAACTGCCAGTCCTCTGCTTCGCTTCATTCTCTGGCAGCATGCATCAGAGATTCAGAGCAAGCATGATGATGTATTCAGCACTTGATCTAGTACGTAGGAGTAGTAGTAGAAGATTAGCAAGCCGATAGCATGCTGCGTTCCGTGACGCAAGTGCCTGTGGCCTCGACATGAGCCTGCATGTTCTTGGTTCCGCTTCCGCCCCGAAGATCTGTGAGACCTGGACTGGACATATGCACATGTTGCTTGCACGCAGCATGCAGCAGGGAATCGATGGAAGGGTCACTGACTGATTGGTTGCTTTGCTTTGCTTTGCTTGCCGCTCCATCCATCTCGATCGGACACGATTGCCTGCTTTATAATTTGGCTCCTGTTGCTTCGCTTCCGCTGCTAGCAAACGCGATTGGCAACCCGGATATAACGCGGCAGCTCCCGTCCGTCTTTTTTTTGAAATAATAGCTCCCATCCGTCTAGATCCAGATAAAGCAACTCATCACCTCATCAGCATGATCATGTGGCCCGGTGTCAGTCAGCTCGATGGGGATTATCTGGGATCAAGATGGCTGTCAGTGTCGTCGTCCTCCTCTTATGCATGCACCGAGATGTGGGGGAAAAACTTACCATCACAGCATCTCACCATAATACTGTTTAGTTGGATGGACGAGACAAGTCAATTTCTGTCTGATTGGTAGGACGAGAGTTAGATAAGATTATAAGATGCACAAGTGATCCAAGACAATAGGCCGGTTACGGGAAGGATCCATTGTCTTCTATTTATTTACACCTAAAAAATTCTTACTATCATCGTTTGCGCCCCCGCCCGTTTACCTCGCTCGATGGAGTTGGAGTCCGTCTCAAATACGACAGCGATGGTTACGTTTTACTAACGCACATGGCAAGGAGCGAGAACCTCCAGATTTCTCTCCGGCTCCAACAAACTTTGGCGGAGGTGCGTTTGCCCTAGCCGGCCCTGCGTCAAGGCAGCCGAAACAGGCGCCGGGAGGCCGATGCACCTAGATGGCCGAGCATGTACGCGTACGGAGGTGCGTTTGCCTTCCCCCATCGGAGCGATCGAGCGCACCACGAAGCCGATGCCACAAGCTCGAGGAGATGGGATGGGCACTTAGGGCGGCCACGGTGTTAGATTGATCTCCATCCGACTTTGTCTAACGATCGAGTCGGACCCTTGACTTGCGCCCTGATCGGAGGCGCCCGGCTGTACTCCTGGCTAGTGGGTTCCCGTTGCGCAGCGCTACAAATAGGAGGTAGGGGCTGGGGCTGGGGCTCGAGATACGAGGTTCACCTCAGCCGCCAACTCCCCACCTACGTCCTAAACCCTAGTCCGATCGAGAGGGTGCGCTGTGAGCGACGGGAAGCGCCACTGCCTTCGCCGTCACCACTGGACCGTGCACTCCACTGCACTGTGTTCGACTACGACACCGCCACCGGACTTCACTACTACCTCTACACCGACGTTCACGTCCACACCACCGGAGATATGGCTTCCACCTCCGTCATGCCCGCTGATGGTCGGTACCCTTGCCTCTACCTCTCTCCCCTTCTCTCTCTAGTTTTGTTCTAGGTTGATCTATGTCTCATATGCCATTTTAGTGAAGTTGAACCCGCTGATCTATGCCTAGATGATCCACTAGTTCTATCAATGGTATCAGAGCCTACCTAGCGTGTAGATCTAGACCGGGAAAGAATTTAGAAGGAGATGATTCAAAGCGATGCGGGAATTTCCCAAACCCTAACACTAACCCTAGAAAGAAGGACGGTGAGGGGAGGCACCTACCCGGGCTTCTCTCACCGCAGTCACCACCGCCGGCGTTGCTCCGATGTCGCGCGGGAAGGACCACCCGAGCCACCGGCCGGCGAGGTCACGCCACCGTGCGGCTTCCACCTTGGACTCGGGGTCAAGGGCGTCGCCACAAGGCCGCTTGACGGCGGCGCGCTCACCCTCGGCGAGGGGCCCCACGGCGGCGCCGTCACCTTCTTCCGCCGGTTGCCGTGGGTAGCTGCCGCTGCTCTGCTACGCCAGAAGTGAGACGGAGGAGGAGAAGAGTGAGGCTAGGGTTAGGGGAGGCCGGCCATGCAAGGGGGGCGTTTTGTTCTCCCGATCTGTGCGCATGGTCGTCGGATCATGATCGACGGCTAGGAGTGTTGTCGGGCCGACTTTTGGCCCAGTGAAAAAAATTCAGCCTAGGCCCAAGTTACTGACTTTGGCGCTGGGAGGAAGGCTGCAGCGCGTCTTGGCTAAACCGAGCCGTCTTCATGGGTCAGGCTGGGCAGCGAGGCTGGCAGCGTCGCTCGCGTGAAGTTGGGCATGGAACAAATTTTGATGCTGGGCCAAAATGAATGCAAAAGTGATGTTTTCAATTTTATTATTTTCAGAAACAATTTTAGATAAATTTTAGTCAATTTTGAAGGTTTAAATCTCTGCTCAAATTTGAACCAACGGGATGATTTGTTCAGAGAGTAGTTAAGTACTTGTAAATGCTTCTGAATAATATTATTTTAAGATTATTTTTCATGTTTTCGCTGCAAAGATGATGCTTATTATCTTCTAATTAAATTCGAACCAACGGGAGGATTTAATTTTGAGGTGTAGTTATATTTTTAGTAAATTATGATATTATTATTTTTCTGACCAAAGTAGTTAATAGCAATATTATAATTTTATTTATGAGTTTTATTCATTAATTCTATTTCTGCCCAACGGTGATGTATAATTAATGTAGAAGAATGATGTTTTATTCTATTTTCTACCATCGGTGATATAGAATAGAACTGGAAGATTTAAAAGTTTAATGCGCATGTGTTAACCAGACCAACGTAGGGTTATTTTCATGCTCATTACTGTTGATCATTGTTTAATAATTTTCAGACAAAGATCTCCATGCTTTCATTCTTGAAGGCAGTAAAGAAAATAAGCTTGGTACTTGTGACTCAGAAGATGAAAAATGTAGGTTCTGTAAGAAAGAAGGCCATTGCGTAAGGAACTATGTTCTCCTTAAAGAATGGCTAGAAAAGAAAGGTAAGGAAGTTATTTCCTTCATAGATGAATCCCTGTATACAGATTATGCCATCAATACTTGGTGGATTGACTCAAGTGTAACTGTTCATGTTGCTAATTCTATGCAGGGATTCAGGGATATAACTAATCCAAGAAAAAGAGACAAAGCAATAAGAGCCGCAAATGGCGTCGAAGTTGATAAGGAAGCTGTTGGTCAACTCCCATTAGAGCTTAACTGTGGCTACTGTGGCTTCACACTTAGTTTAAGAAATGTATTTTATATACCCTCTATGAAGAGGAATTTAGTTTCAGTTTCTGTCTTAGACGATGATGGATTTGATTGCTATTTTGGTAATGGCTAGTCAGATTATGTTTAATGATAAATATGTTGGTCTTGTCTTCTGACAAGACGAGCTTTATTTGCTATCACTTTATGAGAATGTGAAAGTTATGAATACTGAGAATGAGAATACATCATTGTCTATGAATGCAAGAAATAAGCGAAAGAGAATTCATGATGTATCATTGAAATTATGGCACTGTCGTTTAGGACATATTTCGTGGGGGGGACTAGAACGATTGATTAAGAAAGCAATTCTTCTGCCATTAGAATTTTCAAATTTAGAACAATGTATTGATTGTATTAAAGGAAAGTATGTTAAGAAAATAAAGAAAGACGCCAAACGAAGTGCAGGAATTTTAGAAATAATTCACACAGATATCTATGACCCGTTTCTTGTTAAAAGTGTGGATGGTTATGATTCATTTATAACATTCACAGATGATTATTCTCGTTATGGCTATATTTATCCAATTAAAGAAAGATCAGAAGTATTGGATAAATTTAAGATATTCAAGGCTGAAATAGAAAATCAGCATAATTTAAAGATTAAGATAGGAAGATTCGACTGTGGGGGAGTACTACGGCCGGCATACCCATAAAGCCAAGCTCCTTGACTTTTTTGCAAAGTTCTTATAGGAAAATGACATAGTTGCCCAGTACTCTACATATGGCGAGCCTCAACAAAATAGAGTAGCTAAAAAATGCAATCGTACCTTAATAGATATAGTGAGAAGTATAATAAGTTACTTTACTTCACCGATAAGTTTATCGATGGAGGCGTTAAAAACCGCCATTTATATTCTTAATCGAGTGCCAAGTAAGTCGGTGCCCAAAACACCATATAAGGTGTGTATAGGAAAAGAACCCTCACTTAACTATTTACGTGTGTGGGGTTGTCCAGCTGAGGCTAAAGTCTTTAACCCAAACATAGAGAAGCTAAACTCCAAGACAGTCAGTTGTAATTTCGTTGGTTATCTAGATAAGTCAAAATGTTATCACTTCTATTGTCCTAACAGATATACGAAGTTTATAGAAACAAGACATGTTATGTTCTTGGGGGGATGAGATGGACAGGGGGAGCATGGTAGCGTGAAAAATTAACCATGAGGAGAAGCGGGCATATGTGCCCACTCCAATGGTTCAGGAGTCATTCTTCTCGCTACCTATTATTGCTGCACCAATAGTGCAAGACACTGTAGTGACAACACCTCTTGTTGTTTCTCCCATAGCGACAATAAACGAGCATGAGGAACCTATCCTTCAGGATCCTATAGAGCCCGTTGTCGCACATGAGGAAGAGCAACAACAGCCCCATATGGAACAAGTGCCAACTAATGAGGCCCTAGAAGGTCTCAAAGAGCTAGAAAATCAGCCATTCCTGATGACTACGATGTCTATGTTAGTGAAGAATTTCAAATGGAGGGTGATCCCACCTTATTTGAAGAAGCCATGAGAGGCGCTCACTCGTCTAATTGGCAAGAAGCTATGGAAGCTGAAATGAATTCGATGAATACCAACAAAGTTTGGAACTTAGAAGAAATTCCTAATGGAGCCAAAACAGTAGGCTGTAAAGGGGTCTACAAGAGAAAATATGACTCCAAAGTGAATATGGAAAGATATAAAGCATGACTTATAGCAAAAAGGCTTTACGCAAAGAGAAGGAACAGATTACAATGCGAGTTTTTTCTTCAGTCTCATGCAAGGATTCTTTTAGAATCATAATGGCGTTAGTGACACATTACGATTTAGAATTATATCAGATGGATGTAAAGACGACATTCCTCAACGAGAATTTGTATGAAAGTATTTACATGGCACAACCCAAATATTTTGTCGTAAAAGAAAAAGAACGTATGGGATGCCACCTGCAAAGATCCATTTATGGGTTAAAATAAGTCTCTAGACAGTAGTATTTGAAGTTGATGAAATAATAAGAAAGTTTGGGTTTAAAGAGAATGAGAAGGACAATAGCGTTTATGCAAAGTTCTAGAATGGAAAATTCATTTTCCGCATCCTGTGTATAGATGACATCCTACTCACCAGTAGTGATGCTGATCTTCCATTGGAGAAGAAGAAGTTCTTGTCCTCATGTTTCAACGTGAATGATCTTGGTGAAGCGTCATTGATTCTAGGAATGAAATTCATCGAGATAAAAGAAAAGAGGTATTAGGACTATCGCAAAGGCATGCTTAGAAAAGATTCTAAAGAAATAAAATATGCATGCGAGTAAACCTACGCCTGCTTCTATAATTAAGGGTAATAGATTTGGGAACTTTCAGTGTTCCAGAAACCAATATGGGATCAGTCAAATGAACATGGTTCCATATGCTTTAGCTGTTGGGCTTAATGAGTGCACAAGTAAGAACTTACCCTGACGTAGTTCACGTGTCCAGGGTGTTATGGCAGAAATCCAGTTCAGATATAGATCACTGGAATGGAGTTAAGAATGTCTTGCAATTTTGCAAAACATTAAAGGCCTCATACTGAGTAAGGAAGAACAAGTACTCTCAAATAGTTGTGGGTACAAATGTTAAATTTCGACGAGATATGTAGTGAAATCCATATTAGTTGCTAATACTCGCAGTTGGAGTTTTTTATTGTGGAAAAGCTCCAAATAAATAGTTGTGGTATCATCAATGATGTATACCCATAGTATAACTTGTTATGAGGCTTCAGGGACAGGCAAAAGTGTTAAGGGAATTTATACCCAGAATTTACAATGGTAGATAATAGCAATAACCATTTAAAGTAAATCACTCCTATGACAACAAGTCAAGTGTGCTGCCAAACACTTTGACATTAAGTTACATGTTGTAAAGGAGAAAATCTAGAATCATTTTGAAAGCATTTGAGCTTATAAGTACCGAGCAAGTACTTGCGGATCCGCTTACTAAAGGCTTACCGACCAGTGCGTTCAGAGAACACACAGTCGACATGGGTTTATGGAAAGCTTATGATTTCTGGATACTAAGGGCCTAGTTGAGAATCTGTTTCAAAACAAAGAGGTGTATTGTAGCTGTTAGTCTAATGGTACTAACTGTTATGATGAGGCATGCTCTATGCTCTAATCTATGATGGAATGGGGAGAAAGATAAAGTGAATTAAGTTTTAAGTCATAAGGTGAGATTAAGGGGGAGAATGTTAGATTGATCTCCACCTGGCTCGGTCCAACGACCGAGTCGTACCCTTGACTCGCGCCCTGATCGGGGGCGTCCAGCAGTACTCCTGGCTAGTGGGCCCTCATTGTGCAGCGCTACAAATAGGAGGTGGGGGCTGGGGCTCGAGACGCGAGGTTCACCGCCACCACCAACTCCCCACCTATGCCCTAAAACCTAGTCCGATCGAGAGGGTGCGCTGTGAGCGATGGGAACCGCCACTGCATTCGCTGTCACCGTCGCCACTAGACCGCGCCTCCACTGCATTGCGTTCGACTACGACACCGCCACTGAACTTCACTGCTACCTCTACACCGACGTTCACGTCCACACCACCAAAGATATGGCTTCCACCTCTGCCATGCCTGCCGATGGTCGGTACCCTTGCCTCTACCTCTCTCCCCTTCTCTCTCTAGTTTTGTTCTAGGTTGATCTATGTCTCATGTGCCATTTTAGTGAAGTTGAACCCATTGATCTATGCCTAGATGATGCACTAGTTCTATCACACAGTAGTAGGACTTAAGACGCTAACAGAGAAGGTAGCCAACAATGCCAAGCGCCAGGAAGGAGGCCGCCTCGAGAGGGCTCCATGCGCGACACCGTTCGCCAGCCAGGCAGCCGATCGACGTGTGACCGCCGGGCCGAGCAGCGCAAGGAGGAAGCTCGTACGCTGGCCGGACGTACCCGAGTACATCACGCCGCCGGCCGGAGGGCTATGTCAGGACTTAGGAGGAGGATGATGGTTGATCATGCCGATCGAAGTCGGAGGCTAGGGCACATGCCTAGTTTGCGGCCGAGCGTAAGCAACTGATAAGCCTAGACATAGGATCCAGAGGAGACGCCCTCGATGCCGGACGACTACGCGAGCTGGAGCAGGCGCCCCGCAGGAGGAGAGCCTCAATCCACGACAAATCATCGGCAGCAAGCCGAAGGAGCCGCAATGAATCATCCACGTCAGGGCAGGTTGCACAGTAGGTGTCACCATGCATGTTGCACCATCCCAACTGAGCAAGGAACAAACTACGACAAGCAAGGCATGCATGCATGTGTGCGCCGTTCATCGCCCGAGGCCACATCAACTGGGAGATGAAGGCAGAGCAGGCAAGCAGCACGCCGACTCCTCACGAGGCCGCGACAATGGTGGGCGGCTGTAAAGACTGCACCGACAACGCCATTAGTACGTGTTAGAGTGGCTCCACCTATCTCGACACTCCACACCACTCAACATTTTTCAAGGAGGACGATGCGGGAGAGCGACTCCACCTCCTTCGACACTACGCGCCGCTTGACACCGGTGAGGCGGATGATTGGGGCAAGCTGAGTTGTGTTATGCTAGCTCCATCCACTACGACAACATGTGCCGCTTGACACCAGCGAGGCACGCCACTAGTAGAGAAATGACCTTTGATCCCACCTCAAAATTTGGCTTTAGTCCCGGTATTTTTCGCGCCCGGGACTAGAGAGACATTTAGCCCCGGTTTGTAGCTTCAACTGGGACTAAAGGTCCCTGCCCAACGGCTACTGCGACAGGCTTTTGCTGCAAGGGACCTTTAGTCCTGGTTGGAGCTACCAACTGGGACTAAAGGTTAACTTTTACTCCCGGTTGATCCCTCCAACCGAGAGTAAAAGTCTACTCCTAGCTGGAGGCTCCGTCCGGGACTAGAAAGGGACCTTTAGTCCCGGTTGCTGTCTCCAATCGGGACTATAGTTCCCCTCCTATATAGCCCTTCTTCCTCCCCGAGCCTGAGCCACTTCGAGCTCAGTGTTTTCTTGCTTCATCGCTGGCCTCTCTTCTTCCTCATCGCCGGTAATCACAAGATTTTCTTCGATTCCTCCATCGATTCTTCAGTTATAAAGGTTACCAACTTTATACTCTCATATTTCATTAGTAGCATATCTCAATTTGTGGACTAGATATATGTGGTTTTTTATGGTGAATTTTTTTATTTGTAAGCCATTTAAGCTCAAAATCACTGTAAAGTTTGCATATTTGGATGAAGGAAGGTTAAAGTAGTTATTCAAAACTAGTATTCAGCTTTCATTTCTAGCATGCATAGCAAACTTCATGGTTTAGAGATATAGAGAATTTTAGAGTTTTTTTAATTTTATTTGTTTATAAAATGAGAAATTTATATTATATTAAAAATGAGTATAGAGAGTAGATGGCAACTGCTTCTGGGTCCTCAGCCTCTCATCGGGTTCCAAAGCGACTGAGGCCGTACCTCCCTCTCATTGCATGCGGCAAGTGTGAGGAGAAGATTGTGATGGAGTACCGGGTGAGGAAGGAGTGCCCCAACAAGGGCCGTATCTTCTACAAGTGTTCGGATCGCAATGTGAGTTATTTTGTCGCATTTGATGATTATGGTTAATTTATACTTATTTTCATGATGATTGTGATTAAAGTTCTATTTTTTTGTTTTAATTTCAGTGGGATGGCACTGGATGTTCAGGCTGGTACTGGGAGGAAGAGTATGTTGAACTCATGCAAAACTCTCTTGCACAGGCGGCTACGGCGGCTGATGAGGCAGTGATCCTGCAGAAGAAGCCCATAGATGTTGAACAAACGCATGATCTGTCTGTTTTAGTTGGGATTGGTCATGAAATCCTTATGCTGCTGAAGTGCATTTTAGCTTTAGTTTTTTTACTGGTAGTTGGGATTGTCTACATTGTAGCGAGACTTTCATAAATTAATACCTTGTGTGGTGGCATGCATGTCGTATAATTAACTAATTATGTTCTAGGTTTTAATATGGTATAAATGTCATGTAATGCAGATGAGCCGGCATTGGATGTACAATGCTGATCGCCGCTCCCAAGAGTTCATTGAGGGCGTGCATTCTTTCTTACGTGTGGCCGAGGCAAACAAACGCGATGGTTTCATGTGCTGCCCATGTGCCATATGTAATAATTTGAAGGAATATGCTAGCTCAAGGAGTCTTCATTCACACTTGTTGAAGTCGGGTTTCATGCCAAAATATATTTGTTGGACGAAGCACGGAGAAACCAGGGTTGTAATAGAAGAAGGTGAAGAAGAACAATGGGACGATGATGACATTATTGCTGAATATGGTGCCTTCAATGATACTGCAATGGGGGAAGCTGAAGAAGAGGTAGTGGCAGAAGATGAGCCTGCTGATGATCTTGGTCAGGCCATTCGTGACGCACAAAGAGAATACGAAAGTGAAAAGGAGAAGATCAAGTTCGAGCGCATGCTAGAGGATCACAAGAAATTGCTATACCCAACTTGTGATGCGGGACAGAAAAAGTTGGGTACCACACTGGAATTGCTGCAATGGAAGGTAAAGAATGGTGTATCTAACAAGGGATTTGAGGAGTTACTAAAAATCTAAAAGAAGATGCTTCTGAAGAATAACGAATTGCCCATCACTACATACGAAGCAAAATAGGTAGTCTACCCTTTGGGATTAGAAATCCAGAAGATACATGCATGTCCTATTGACTACATCCTCTACCGTGGTGAGGAGTACGAGAAGTTAGATGCATGCCCGGTATGTCATGCATTGTGGTATAAGATCAAGCAAGATGACTCTGGTGATATTGAGGGCGAACGTCCCACGAAGAAAATCCCTACCAAGATTATATGGTATGCTCCTATAATACCACGCTTGAAACGTCTATTTAGAAACAAAGACCATGCAAAGTTGTTGCGATGGCACAAAGAAGACCGTAAGGTAGACAATATGTTGAGACACCCTGCTGATGGGTCCTAGTGGAGAGCAATCGATAGAGAATTCCCGGAGTTTGCAAATGATGCAAGAAACTTAAGGTTTGCTTTAAGTACGGATGGTATGAATCCTTTCGGGGAGCAGAGCAGTAGTCATAGCACTTGGCCTGTTACTCTATGTATCTACAACCTTTCTCTCTAGTTATGCATAAAGCGTAAGTTTATTATGATGCCAATGCTCATCCAAGGCCCAAGGCAACCTGGCAATGACATCGATCTATACCTGATGCCACTAGTTGAAGAACTTCTTCTTTTGTGGAATAGACCAGATGTACGTGTGTGGGATGAGCACAAACAGGAGCACTTTGACCTGCGAGCATTGTTGTTCGTAACAATCAATGATTGGCTTGCTCTAAGTAATCTTTCAGGACAATCAAACAAGGGATATAATGCATGCACGCACTGTTTCGATGACATTAAAGGTATATTCTTGAAAAAATGTCGAAAGGTCGTGTACCTTGGCCATCGTCGATTTCTTCCTGTGAATCATCCCCTAAGAAAGAAAGACAAGCATTTTAAAGGTAAGGCAGACCACCAGACCAAGACGAGCAACCAAACTGGTGAGGATGTACTCAATATGGTCAAGGATGTGAAAGTAGTATTTGGAAAGGCACATGGCAGCGAACCTGTTCTGAACGACGCCGACGGTCATGCACCCATGAGGAAGAAGAAGTCCATATTTTGGGAGCTACCCTATTGGCAAGTCCTAGAGGTCCGTAGCGTGATCGACGTGATGCACCTGATGAAGAATCTTTGTGTGAACCTTCATGGGTGTGTATGGGAAGCCTAAGGACACACTTGAAGCACGACAGGACCTGCGGTGTTTGAAAGAACGAGACAACCTACATCCAGAGAAGACAGATGATGGACGCCATTACTTAAGTCCTGCCAGCTACACTCTTAGCAAAGAAGAGAAGGAAAGCATGTTTGAATGCCTAGCAAGCATCAAGGTACCATCTGGACTCTCCTCGAATATAAAGGGTATAATAAATGTGCTAGAGAAGAAATTCCTAAACTTAAAGTCCCATGACTGCCACGTGCTCATGACGCAATTGCTTCTAGTTGCATTAAGTGGAATTCTACCTCCAAATGTACGTCTAGCCACCGTGAAGCTATGTGCATTCCTCAATGTAATTTCTCAGAAGGCAATCGACCAATGGATCTAGCTAAACTACAGAATGATGTGGTTCAATGTCTTGTCAGCTTTGAGTTGGTGTTTCCTTCTTCCTTCTTTAATATCATGACACACCTCCTAGTTCACCTGGTCAAGGAGATTAGCATTCTCGGTCCTGTGTTCCTGCACAACATGTTCCCCTTTGAGAGGTTCATGGGAGTGCTAAAGAAATATGTTCACAACCGTGCTCGGCCAGAAGGAAGCATCGCCAAGGGCTATGGAACAGAGGAGGTCATTGAGTTTTGTGTTGACTTTATTCCCGACCTTGACCCGATTGGTGTTCCTGAATCGCGACACGAGGGGATACTAAGTGGAAAGGGGACACTAGGAAAGAAAACATATATTGACACACAGGACAATTATTTTAATAAAGCACACTACACAGTTCTGCAAAACTCCTCCTTGGTGGATCCGTATATCGAGACACATAAAGAGTTGCTCCGATCCGAGTTTTCAGGGAAGTCTGAAGCTTGGATTACGCGTCAGCACATGGAAACTTTCAGCGACTGGTTGTGAAAAGAATGTCAGGGTGATGAGAGTATTGATGAGCAACTGTATTTGTTGGCTAGGCAGCCATCGTGGCATATCCTCACATACAAAGGGTACGAGATAAATGGGAATACATTTTACATAGTAGCCCAAGATAAAAGGAGCACCAACCAAAACAGTGGTGTCCGCATAGATGCCACCGACCCTAATGGAAATAAGCAAACATATTATGGCTGCATAGAGGAGATATGTGAACTAAACTATGCACCTACTTTTAAGGTACCTTTGTTCAAGTGCCAATGGGTAAAGGCGACTGGAGGCGGGGTAGCAGTTGACAACCAGTATGGAATGACAATCGTGGACCTCAACAATATTGGGTACAAAGACGAACCGTTCGTCCTTGCCAAGGATGTGAATCTGGTGTTCTATGTCAAGGACATGTCTACAAAACCGAAGAGAGGAAAAAACAACAATGACCCAATCATTGAGCCAAAGCGCCACATAGTTCTTTCAGGAAAAAGAAACATCGTCGGAATTGAAGACAAGTCAGACATATCAGAATATTATGAAAAGGATGACCGAATTCCACCCTTCACAGTGAACAAAGACCCAAGCATCCAGCTAAATGATGATGACACTCTATGGTTACGGCGCGATCATAACCAAGGGATATACGTTAAGAAGAAGTTCACTATTGTGCCCGCTTGATATATATAGTGATGTATTAGACCTATTATGTAATAATTATGACTTCAGATTTTTTGTCGTGTTTTCGTATTTTCTATGGTTTAAATGAATTTTCTGCTTGACGGTGGATTTCCCGTGGAGAATGTGTGATGAAAAACCAAATGATCACCGTTAATAAGATGTGAAAACTTATTTTCTATCAAAAAGTAATAGTTTTAATGATTTTAATCAAGTAGTATATTTTTGCATGGTGCAAATTGTAATTATTATTTACACTATATTAAATATTTATACAGTAAAACAAAAGAGTATAGGTTATAAATTTTTGTTGTGTATAATAATGCAAAACCAAGTCCAGAAATATTTATTATAATTTTTTGGATGATGTTTTATTTATTAGGCAATTAATAATTGTCTGCATATTTATATAAAAGAAATATATAAAAAAAGGAAAAACTTCTGGAACCGACAGGAAGCCAACTGTAGCCCACCTTTACTCCCAGGTCGATCAACCACCCGGGACTAAAGGTGGGCTACGTTTTCGTGGCCCGCCAAAAAAATACCTTTAGTCCCGGGTCATGGATGCACCCGGGACTAAAGGTCAGACTTTTAGTCCCGGTTCTTACCATCACCCGGGACAAAGGGTCCTTTAGTCCCGGGCCGTGGCTTCACCCGGGACTAAAGATCGGCCTAATATATATCGCCTCATCTTCTTCTCCCATCCATCATCTTTATTCTTCGCCCGAGAGCCACCGCGCCGCTGCCGCTCCCCATAGCCTCCAGCCGCCTCCATGCGCCTCTCCCGTCTCTCGCCATCTCCGCCAGCGGCCCGGCTCACGCCTCTCCCATTCGTGCGCGGTGCCTAGACCCGGATCCGCCGCCATCATCCTCGCCCTCGCCTAGATCTGATTTGGATCCACAGCGGCCTCATCGTCGTCGTCGATTCTCGTCCTCGTCATCGCTAGCTTTGTCCCTGGTTCCACGCACTCGCACGCCTCGCCGTGCGCTCGTCGTCCCCTTCACCGGAGCGCTCGTCGTCGTCCCCTTTGTCAGAGCGCTCGTTGTCATCCCCGTCGCACCTCGTCGTCAAGAGATCACCTCCGGCCGTCCTCGTCGTCCTCCAGCCTCGTCGTCCTCGTCAGCAACAGTGTGTGTATGAGCATGTGCACATAGAAAAATTAGATAGATTTTATTTGTAGATTTTATTTGTGTATGTGTGTGCTCGACCGACGGCCATGGAGAGGGAGCAGGGGAACGGGGTGGCCATGGAGTACAGCTCTGGAGGATTTCGGGCGTGTTTGGTTCATGCCTTCACCTTGCCACAGCTCGCCACGCCTGACTTCCGATCCACTCGTGTTTGGTTCATGCCGAACCTGCGCCGAACTTGCGGCATGCCGCAACTGCCCAGACGCTCTCTAGTTCATTTGGGATGCCAACACACGCCGCAGTTCGGGCGGCCGATTTCATCGCCACGTTTCTGGCGTGACTGCATCATCGGCGGCGTTCGTAGGCACGAACCAAACGTGCCCTTCATCTCCAATGACTCGAGTGTTGTCACATGTCTGCAGCAGCTCCCACCCGCGTCCAAATTAATCGATATGGCTAGGGAGGCAGTGCTAAAATTAATCGATATGTTCATCATAAAATTGTCTTATTACGCTCTAAAGTGAACAAAACGAGAGACTGAAAATATTAGTAATTTTAGTTAATTAGTTGTAGATACTAAATACAAACTTCTAATACCTATATATGTCCTAAGATTTTAGGCCATGCAGAAACATGGATTGATGAACTAGTTATAATAAATATTAAGAATGTAATATAAGATTTAGAATCTATATTTTAAAATATGAAAATACAGAAAATTGTAGAAAATCCGTACTAGTTGAACTTGCGGACCGTGTTCATCTCGGCTAGCACGTTCTCTGTCGAGCGGTAACGGACGTCAAGGAGGAGCTTTGATTCTACGAGGGAGAGCAACAACGGTCGTGGAAAGACCGTGTTCCCTTCCTCGTAGAAACAGAGCTCTTCCGTGGCCAAGTACGGTGCCGTCCGGTAGAGAAATGCTCACCGAGATGATCACGTAAGCAAGGTCAACTAGTACGGATGGTTACTTATTTAAATATGTTTTTAAGCTAGAATTTGATGGATATTTGATAACTTCAGACCTGTAAATGTCATCTACAAATGTTACTATCCTCGAGGTGGCACGTCCTGTAGGAGTCCATTTTATAGATATAGTTTTTATTTTTTGTAGATATATCTAGTGGAGTAAAAGTTAGATGGCTGCCCCGAGAGACAACATGGATGAAGAAATGATGGATATTATCAACACCTACACTCAATTTGCCGATGATGACCAGCAGGATGTAGATGACGGGAGTCAATACCTGGCTCTTGAAGATAACCAAGAAAATATTGTGCAAGAAAATACTGGCGAGGTATATATATTTTTATATATATTTGAATATTATATATATATATATATTTGAACATCTATCATCTATTATGTGTACACATGATATTTATTTTTTTTTTTTTTATATGTAGCCCTCTGGATCGACGACCACAACGGCGAAAAGCAAAAATATTCGAGGCCCGAAAAAGCCATTGGAGGGGCGCTACATAATATCGGAATTCAATATCGAGATAGGCGAACCACTTGGTCCACATGCAAGAAAATTCGTGCAACACTGTGGGTACCTTGTAAGGGACAGACTTCCGATCAGTGCCCGTGAATGGAAGCAAAATATCAACGAGCCTCATGTTAGTTTTGTCTCTGATCTTCATAAGAATTTAATTTGGGATGATATCCTTCAACATTTCACGTTGCAAGTGGATGAATATGATGCTATCACCGATGATGAATTCAAGGAACTAGTTCAAAAGTGGGCTATGAAGAATATGACCACACAATTCTAGACTTGGAAGAAATCCCTATACACAAAATACGTCAAGAAGAACATAACGACCAATTTCAATACTAGCGGCCCGCTCGTGAAGTTGAGGCCCTACTGAAATGATTTTGTACAGTACAAGACATCGAAAAAGGGTGAGGAACGGGTGAGAAGGAACCAAGAGAATGCGACTGCCATTCCCAAGTGGGAGAAAATGGAAGCGGACATTCTTGCCAAGGGTATCACACCAAAATCACTCAATTGGCCCAAACACGCGAAGAATTGGTTTTTCGCTCATGGGGGAAGACTGGACCTAGAGACCGGGAAGCTGGTTCATGGCACAAAACTCAAAAGAGCAACACAAAGATTTTCTTATGCTCTACAAGCTAAAGCTATTGGTGCGTTCAGGCCCAATAGAGAGAAGGATGAACTAACGTATGCCCTCAGGACCGCTGAACACAGTGGCCGAACGAGAGGTTTAGGACAGAACATTTCTTGGGAGCATGGTTTCCCTGACGATAGAGATACCTACAGAAGCTGGCAGAGAAGGAAGGATGAGGATGTAGCGCAGATCAGCAGGTTGGAGGAATTAGTTTGTGAGTCACGGGAGGCGTTGCTTCAAGCACAGGAGCGCGAAAAAGACATGCAAGCTAGAATGCATGACAAAATCAGAAAGCAAGTGCAAATAGCAATGAGTGCCCAAAGACAGGCATCAGATCTAGAAATCAACATTAATATTAGCCCCCCTGATCAGTTGAAAAGCAGCTACACTTCCACGGAGTTGCCAAATCAAGATGACGCAATGCTACATTTCCCCATGGATGACATCACTGCACCGTTTACATCATGTGAGCTACATATTCCAAAAGAGAATGCCACAATCATGGTGGCTCTTGGTGTTTTTTCTCCTCCAGATCCTACCAAGACACCAAGAATCCATGGGGCAATAATACCACCTGAATATGTTAGCGTCTCAGTGGATAGAGTTAACAAAGGTTTTAGTGATATGCCTCTTGACATTCCAGGAGGTGATGGGGAGAAGACTCTAGGAGAAGCAGAGAAGACATTCATACTATGGCACAAGCGCTACATCATTATTCCCGGGGTCTCTAGTCCACCGCCGCCTCCTCAACTACCAGACAATAGGTGCGGACAAAAGTGAACGAAATAATTTTTTCACAAATTTTCTATTGACATGCATGATTAATAATAACAATTTCTTATACCTAATTATTCTTTTTTGTAATCACACAGCAGGGCCTCCGCCAACCTAAGTCCAATTATTTAATCTCCAGATCATCATAGTGCTCTGGGCAATGATTATGCAACACCGCCACCGCCGCCACCTCCAAGGAGGTCTCCAACGCCTCTAAGGAGGTCTCCACCGCCGCCACCTCCAAGGAGGTCTCCAATGCCTCCAAGGAGGTCTCCAGCTCCTATGAGGTTTGCCCCACAAACAAAGCCATTGGCTCACCAGCCGGCAAAGAAGAAAGCCTCCTCTAATCCAGTTATTCCTCGAAAACTGTCTTACGAGAAAAGTGAAGGAATTAAAGGCTGAAGTACAAAAAGATGTGAAAAGTTTCTTTGAAAATGTAAGAAAGCAACGACAAGCGAGGGAGAACCCAGAGAAACCGTACTTCTACCTACCTTCAGATCTTCTAAGAAAGAAGGTGAACTAGAAAAAGCGGAAATCTCAAAAGACCCAGCCAAAATCGGACTACGAAAGATCTCTCACCAAGTCATTTGAGGCGGCACAGAAAAAGACTAGAGTAGGGAAAGGTGTTGCACAACTCGGATAATAATCGCAACAATCAGTCCCCCTCTTGTCATTCGTAATGAATATGGTTCAAACTTAGACTTACTGGACGTCGATTATGAGAAACTGGTTCGATTTTGCAAGTAAACTGGTTTGGACCTTGCCCAAGTGCTCGCTGAAGGACCATCTACTCTGAAAGTGGATCCTTGGAAGAAATTTGAACATAGAAAGAGTCTATACAACCCTGAGGCCTTAGGTGAACTGGGTACGCAAATATACCTGCTAAACAAGTGGTACATGGCGGCGTGTGAACGGGGAGAGACATTTGTTTCTGTTAGAGTTAGAAACAAACATTACTTCCGTGACGATGACATTATATATGTCGAGTTTTTAGAATTACACCAACTATGCCACCTGGACTCTCTCGACAAAAATCTCATTAGCTGCTATTGTCTGTAAGTGTGATTATTTTCTACTATTAAAGTGTATATATATGAAGCTACATGTATATATAGAAATTATATATCATCACACTATATTTTTATATATGCAGATATGAGATGATAGAACTCAGAAAGAGAAAGGATAATGATGTTGGTTTCGTTGATCCAAATGTCGTATTCAAACACCCTGATCCCCCGCCTCAATGGAAAGCTGATCTCGAGAAAAATCTCATGAGGTTCTTAGTGAACCAACAAAACAAGGACATACTTTTTCCCTACAACTTCAAGTGAGTGTTAAATAATTCATGTCGATCATATGAACATTTGTTCAATTATTTGCTTACTAGCTAAGCTATATCCCATATATATATATATATGTGTGTGTGTGTGTGTGTTAACTCTAGTTAATGTCGATCATATTTATGTATAAAAATATATGCAACAATCACTGGATATTGATGGTCATCGATATGGCCAATAGTCGGTTGAGCATCTTAGACTCGTTAAGAAAAAAGCAAACAGAGTACCAAGACATGATAGATATTATCCAAGTGTAATTTGGTCTCTCTAGCAACTATATATACCCCGATCTCTTAACTGCAACAATTATTAAATGCCAAATTAATTTTTTATTTTATTGGGTGCAGTGTTTGAAAAAGTTTCATTGAGGAACACCACATGAAACATTGTAAAAGCCACTGGATGTAATCGCACACAAAGTAAGTACTAGCTACATTTATATATATAATTCAATTAACACCATGCATGCTTCAATTTACCAGATCTTTTTTCTCGTAAAAGTGGGTTCTGAGGCAAGAACAGGGAAACAACTACTGCAGATACTATGTTTGCGAGTTCATCATGGCGTACTCAAAAAGAACTCCTGAAGAGAACCTCAAAGTACGTTATATAAATATATTCATATATTCACAATTTGTTTTATTGCTCATATATATAAGTAATCACGTGACCAACACACACACATATATATATATATTAATATTTTTCCTTTAACTTTTATTCAAGACTCTATGGTTGAAGGAAAAAGTCATACGACGTGACCAACTGAAAGTAATTCAAAAGACCATAGCAGGATTTCTTAATGACCAGGTCCTAAACCCCGCCGACGAGTTCTACAATGACATGAACGAAACATGTAAGCCAAACCAAATGGATTGAATTTGTTATCCCAAGGATATGATAGAATATACAATGCAAGCTTTATTTGTAATATATATATATACATATTATATGTATATAAAATAACGTACAATATATGTATATGCATGTAATATATACGTTAGATTCATACTTTAGTTTGTACAAAATGTTCGAACATTATAAACGTGTAGAATACGTATATTATTAGCAGCGTAGAATGCGTATTCGAAAACCAAAATGAATCATCGATTGAAAATAGAAACAAAAAAAACCTTTAGTTCCGGTTGGTATCCCACGTGGCTAGGCCAGGAGGCCTCTTTAGCCCCGGTTGGTATTAACAGCCGGGACTAAAGGACCTTTAGTCCTGGGCGTGAAGCCAGGATTAAAGGAGGGGCCTTTAGTTCCGAATTCGTGCTCCCAATTTCAAAACTAGGATTAAACAGAGTTGAGAACCGGAAGTACAACTCGTTTCTCTCCTCGTGCGCGGTGCTGGCAGGCGAAGCTGGCGGTCCAGCCACCAGCCCACCAGTGCAGGTATGGGTAGCAGTTTCGGTTGGAAAACCCCTCAAAGCCGTAAGATAAAATATCATCTGAAAAAAGGTTACGGGAAGGCCTTGCAAGGACGGAGACGGTGACCGGCAACAGGAAATCAATCCGATAGCCCAAGTCTAACATAGTATGAAATACTTGGGCCCGGTTTGTATGCATGGTGGCCCAACTAAGACTCGGCCTATTACTGCTAGGTAGCTAGCAGTGTGCTATATGTCATCTGCCTTGGCATGAGTAAGGGGAGACGAAGAACTGAGGTGTTTGGATTCAGGTTGTTCAGACGCTAATCCGTCGGGACTAAATATGAGTTAATTATAAAATTAATTACAGAAGTTGTGACTAATTTATGAGGCGAATCTATTAAGCCTAATTAATTCATCATTAGCACATGTTTACGGTAGCACCACATTGTCAAATCGTGCACTAATTAGGCTTAATAGATTCGTCTCGTAAATTAGTCGTAATCTGTGCAATTAGTTTTATAAATAGTCTATATTTAGTACTCTAAATTATTGTCTAAATATTCGATGTGATAGAGACTAAATTTTAGGAGGAGGAACCAAACACCTCGTGAGAAAAAAAAGTCCGGCTACGTCTAGATAGCGGCTGCAGCCATCTGAGGATCGTCCTTTATGTATTCAGTGCCCTAGTTCGTTCTTGAGCGGAGAAGATATATCTTGTATAAGTTAAATTTTGTTGCATTGATCCGAGGATCCTTTATGTAATGTAAGTATTGCCTTATTATCTTTCCACATTTGGATATAAGTGCCCATATATATAAACTTTTGTAACCACATGTAGAAAAAAGAGTGGATGGATGCGGCCAAGTTAAAAAGTGAAGGTCGCGTTCCTTGACCCTTTTCTCATTAGCCATGCCTCGCACGAGGCCCGCTTATGTGCAAAAGTACACAATCATGCATTCAAAGATGTTTAATTCTAAGGAGATTATCTTAAGGCCTCGTTCGTTTTGGCCCGGAATGGCCCGGATCGCGGCCTGATCCGCCCGGATCGGCATAGCCCGGTTCGAAGCCAGGTTGGACCAGGAATAGCTGTTCGGTTAGATACGGCCCGGAAAGGAAATAGGCCAGGTTTGGCCATTCCGCTCCCTCCACGTCCCGGAACAAATCCACACCTCCTACCCTTCGGATCGGATCCTAGAGGAAGGCGGCGCGAGGTACGACGCGAGAACCAGAGGCGAGGCGACCACGAGCTCCCACAGTGGAGGCGACGGCAGGGCGGCGCGAGGCGACGACGACGGCGACCGCGACGCCATCGACTCCAACCATACGTCCTTCCCCTTCCTCATCCTTCTCGCTGGTGATCCCCTCGCTCTCCCCTTCGTCCTTGTCTTCTCTCCCTCTAGGGTTCTTGATCCTGGACAACGAGCATGATGATCTAGTTCTAGTTGAGATCCATGGTGCGGGTACGCGAGATATGGATTAAATTTTGCGCTAGTGAGCTCTCCTCTTCCTTCCCCTTTTTTCTCCCTGGTGTTGCCTAGGGTTCATAGTTCTTGAAGTCAAGATTCTTTTTCTTATAAAGTATTGAAGCCTCGATTGGTTAATGATGAGTTGATGCAATTGCTTGGGTGTTGTGTTTACACACTGTTCCTTGTGTTCTGATTACAAAGTCGCTAGGTGATTCCTGACAGGGGTTAGGAAATGTGGGTAGGCGATCTGATGTTTACCCAGGTCCCTTGTGTTCTTTTTCTGATCAGTCGTCTCTGATGGCGATCTGATGTTTACCCTTTACCTTTGGTTCGTATTCGCTGAGCATCCGTTCTGACTTCTTCTTCCGCCCGCTTTTTTTTTTCTCTGCTCGCTTTGCTTTGGGTTATTTTTCCAACGAGGGACTTGGGGATGCGCCGCTCTCCTCCGTGAGGCACCATCTAGTTTTACCCCTTGGATCGACCATAACGCGTCCCGAAATCAATCTCTCTAGAATCCTCTATGAGACCGGGGCTCAAATCGCCACATTCGCCGTGGTCGGGGCTACAAAATTGAAGCTTTTGTCGCGAAGATCCCAAAGAGAGGCGCGTCGTGTCTCGGCCTCCCTAACACTCATAATGTTCATAGAGAGCGCTTAGGATCCGTGGATTTGTGGATGTGTGATTGGGGTTTTGGTTCCATTACATCTGCACTCCACGGCGACATGTTCGATTCGATGGTTTCAGCGGATGACGAACAGTGAACGAGGGACCTATGGATGGACAACTCTTTGCCCGTGTTGTACCGTCCAAGTTTGCCCTCGATAGGAAAACCAGCAACCTAATCACGAAATCTTGCAAACCTTGTTCGTGTTTGTGAGAATGCGGTACCAATTTGCGACATTTAAAAAAATGTTCTGGAATGGTTGTATTTTTCGATGGAAAAAAATGATTTATGGAATGGGTGTATTTCGATTGTTAGGGATTTGGATTCGGGTGTCGATTGTTTTCTTCATGGTTCACAATGCTATCAGTATAGCACTGATTGGACCAAAGACTTGTACAGGTAGCAGAGTACTAGTAGCATACTCCTAGTAGCAAAATTGAAGTTGACGTACTACCATATGTCATAATCCATGCTAGCTTATTTTGTGTTAATTGTGACCATGGCTGCTGCTGAAATGCTGTAACTTATATTCAGTTTCTGAACTTCATTGTGACCATGGCTTACTCCTAGATGCTTACTCATGTTTTGAGTGAATTCACATTGCAAGCTTATTTTGATTTGCTCTTTTTTGCGAACACGCGCCAGGGAAAGGAATGTCCCTTTGTTTCAGTCTGTAGTGAAGACTGAAGTTGACATACCTAGCCTATTAGCTCACTTTGTTACTTGTATTATTATCTAGATGATGTCTTGATTTGCCAAATGGTTTCTTATTACTTGTAGATCTCTCCAGCACCATTTAGAGTTGGGGAAGGTGAACCTCCGTCTTCTTGGGATCCGGTACCAACTTCAAAAGGTACTCCAAAAGCTTCTATATGACTATAAGTTTATATATGCTTCTATAAGACGACTATAATCTTTATTACAGCTTCTGTATGACATGGTCAATAATATAACTTCTATATGACATGGTTAATAATATTTAGCTTCTATATGACTATAAAATTATATGCTAAAGTCCTACAATGCGTCTCTCACTACGAGATCGTATTAGAAAGAGGAGGGAGGAAGAAGACGATGACATGATGCTATTTATTTTCCCTGCCTTATATCTTATGAGTTCTGCTAGAGGTGGGGAAAAGAAGAAACGTCATACTTCAGAAGAAACAGGCGAGGTTAAAGTTCGTAGACTCCTCGAGGGACATGTCAAGAACTGTCAAGTTGCATTTAGGATGGAACCACGCATCTTTAGAGAATTGGCAAATTATCTTTAAAGCAAAAGGCTTGTTGTTGATACTAGGATAACTATGGAGGAGAAGTTGGGTTTCTTCCTATACATGTTAAGTCACAATGCCTCGTATGAGGATCTCCAAGTGTTCTTTGGGCACAGCAATGACACCTTCCATCATCACATCAACCACTTCTTCAAGGTGGTCATTCCCGCACTCTCTCGCCGTTACCTTCAAGCTCCTGATCCTAATCAAGTGCATAAAAAAATCCAAGACAATCCTAGATTCTATCCATTTTCAAGAATTGTCTAGGTGTCATTGATGGAACTCATATTCCTATTTCTATAGCCTCTGAGAAAGCTTCTCCTTTTAGAAATAGGAAGGGCACACTAAGCATTAATGTGATGGTGGCATGTGATTTCGATCTCAACTTCACTTTCATTTCTAGTGGATGGGAGGGATCGGCTACAGATTCCAGAGTGCTATGATCAGCTATGAGCAAGGGCTTCCAAGTACCTCCAGGCAAATTCTATCTGGTTGATGGAGGGTATGCAAATACTCCATCTTTTCTTGCTCCATATCGAGGAGTTCGATACCATTTGAAATAATTTGGGGCTGGACATCGAAGGCCACAGAACCCAAAGGAGCTCTTTAACCACCGCCACACACTACTAAGGAACCATGTGGAAAGGGCTTTGGGGGTGCTTAAGAAGCGCTTCCCCATTCTGAAAGTTGCCACATTCCACATGTTGGAAAATCAAGTGAAGATACCTATAGCTGCTTCCATCTTCCATAATCTGATCCGATTACTTCATGGAGATGAGGAATGGTTAGATCATCAGCCGGATAATATCTCTCTAAGAAACTTTGTTGCTTTGTACCAAGTGGTGATCAAATGAATGACCTAAATGTGGGTTCAATTACAAGGCAACGCTTTAAGAGACACCATCGCCAAGAAATGTGGGTTCATGCAAAGAACATTTAAATTAGTCTTTGAATAGGCTGTAATAAGTTAATAAGCTTGTAATAAGCATGGATTATAATTAAGCAGAGACTTCTTTTTAGTCTTTAAATTAGTCTTTGAATAGGTTGTAATAAGCTTTTGTCATGAATAAGCTTGTAATAAACTTGGCTTGTAATAATTGAATAAGCTTGTAATAAGTGAATAGGCTTGTGTCATATACTCATATTTGACAGTGATGGTTGGAAAAGGCTCCCCAAAGCTCAATATGATTGCAAGGGTGTCACCAAAGTTGCACCGGTTCTTGGGTACAACAAGTGGTATTAAAAAGAAGGCTTCTCCTAAATACAGTAAGGCAAAGAAGACAGGAGGTTCTCCGAGAGGTATGGTGTTTAATTCTCTGCCATTATTGTTGTTATTTCTCTGCTATTATTGCTGTTATTTCTTTGCAGCTGTTTACTACTAAAAAGAACTTTCTTGAAGTAATTCTCTTCTATACAATTTATTCCACCATGTGCTATTATAGTAGTTTTAGTAAACCTATAACCTATAAACTGGTATTTCTTTACTGTTATTTGTATTTGCTGATTTTTGGTAACCTAATGTCTGACCATGGTTTACGTAGTAGTAAAGCAAAGAGCGGACTGGAATCCGGCCCTTGAGAAGTCCCTGGTAGACATTCTCCATGAGTATAAAGATAGTGGCTACAGAGGTGACAACGGATGGACCCCTGAAGGGTGGAATAAAATGGTGAAGGAGTTCCATCTGAGGAACAAGTATGTCAACTACACAAAGAGTCAGATTCAAGACAAAGAAGGACAGCTAAAGAAAGACTATAGGATGCTCAAAGAGGCAAGGAGGCAGAGTGGGGCCACCTGGAATGAAGATAGGCATATGGTTGAAGGATCACCATCTATGTGGGATAACCTTGAAATTGTAAGTTAATTTTTGAAGTAATTCTATGGATATCCTCATAGTGATAACCTCATATTTGATCAATGGTTCTCTTTAAATGTGCAGACATTCCCTAAAATTAGGAAGTTCCGCAACAGTAAGGCAAGATTTCCACTATTTGATGCTTTGGGAGAGCTTTATGATGGTAGGTTCACTTTCTATAGTTGCAAACAGTACCAATCAATATATTCTTTCTGCTTCTCACTTTAGTATTTGTTTGTTTCTATCTTGCTTATCTATATTATCCTATGATTCACTTGACTTGTCTACTAGTTCTGATGACTAAGCAACAATATGCTAGTTTTATAGAGTTAGGTCATAACTATATTGGTTCTCTTTATACTTGAATTTCATGAGGAAAGACCACTATCTATAGCTATTTCCTTGTTATCGTGTAGGTCATTTGGCTGAAGGTACTTACAATCTGACTTCTCTTGAGCCACCACAAGAGGAAGCACCACTTCGATAAATTCATGATGTAGATGACTTGGACAACATTGAGGTTCATGAGGTACTAGATGAAGATGATTCAATCACTAAGATACAAGAGGAAGCAAGTGAGGTTGTAGCTGTTGAAAGAAATGGACAGCGAGGTTCTCTATCATGAGATGAAGAAAATGAGGTCATAGCTGTTGAAAGAAGTAGGCAGCGAAGAACTACTACTACTACATCAAGCAAAAAACATGAAAAGGAAGAAAAGAGACCTAAGAAGGGTGAAAGGATTGAAGAAATAATGGGGAGATACCTAGACATGAGGACTAAGCAAGTACAAGATGAGTCTGCAGATCTAGCCAAAGAAAAGGAGGTTGCTGAAGGTAATGACTTCTCTATCAAAAGGTGTATATCTGTTCTGAGCACAATGGAATTGACAAAGGAAGAGAAGGTAAAAACATTTGCAGTTTTCATCAAGAGCAAAGAAAATAGAGAGGCCTTCCTAAGTGGGTGTGAACTAGATCGAGAAGCAACTTTGGTTTGGCTCAAAAGTGCGATGGTCTAACAGGTCAGTCTACTTAATTGCTGAAAACTTGATGTTTTCCTTCTATTTGACTACAAGAGTCCTTTAGTCACTGCAAAACTAAAAGAAGAAATATTTTCTAGTTCTGTGCAACCCTTAGAGATGAGAACATTTTGATAGTTGAGTTGCTAGTAAGAGGATTTGGACTGTAGATATGCATTTCTAGTCAGGTTGAAAGCTGGGATCTGCTACTTTCATTTAGCTTGAAAATTGCTGTCCTTTTACAGTGAGGTTGAAAGCTGAGATCAAGGAGTATATCTGCAGTCTGCTAGTAGTAGGTTTGTAATGATGTGGCAATGTCAAACTTAAATGCTAGTAGTAAGGTTCAAAATTGCTTCTTGCAGATAGAGTGCTTTCATTTGTGATGTCAATATTAAAATGTAGTTATGTCATTTATGTGATTCAGAGTAGCATCCATATTATGCACACCTGGTAGTGACAATAGTTTAGCCTTTGCAAAGTGATTTAGTTAAATATCTTATCTCTTGTTTGACCTGCAGTGTGCTTTGCTAAATTCTTTGTTGCTCTGTTGTTTGCTTGCTGAGTTCAGTGGATGTTGTCAGTGCTTTTACTTGTGTGCCGACAGTAGTTGTAGTTTAGTGGCCAGTTACAGTAGTAGTAGAGTAGTTGTTTCTTTACATGCTTTCAATTAGTTGAAGTTGAAAAAACTAGGCTGCAGTGCTTATAGCTTGCTTATTATACTTGCAGTGCATATAATTTAATTAACTCATGGGCTTATACTTGCTGATTGCAGTGCATATAAAAGAATTTTCAGTACATGTTTAATTTGCACCTGTGGATGATCAAAATAATGTTAACTCCTGGTTTAATAAGCACATCAGCAACTTTTTGTGAGGGACAAGTCTGAAATTGATCAATTGTGTTCATCCAACATAACACGGTGTGACCGTGTGAGGGACAAGTCTGGTATGCTTGTTTGTGCAGTATGCCATTCCTACTTAGGTGCTAATTTGTTGGTTAAAATCCATGGGTGCAATCCACTGTGCACGTTGGATTGGATGAAAGCAACCTATGGGTGGGTTGAGAAAACAAATTCATTTTATTTGGAGTGGGGTTGGAATGGGGTGGGTTTAGTCAATTAGCAGGGCTACTGCACTTGTTGTAGCTCATTCTAGGTCCAAGGACGTGCTTGAATTAGGAGCTGCTTATGGTGTTTTTATTGCACGTCACACAAGCTGCTGTAATTGACACGCTGAAACTAGCCTATTACAGCACCGTAGCACATGGTAGCTTTTGCTTGTTTTGTCCCCTCAACTGACTTGTTCCACTGGTGTTTTGGTTGCCCTGTTTGTAGGACCACTCTGGTGGGGATATGACTGGCTGTGGTTTATGAGTGGAGCCAGCGGTGGATCCAGGAAATATTTTAGGGGGGACTGAACAACATATACTGCTCGATCTTAAGTCTCAGCCCCCCCCTACACTATAGAACTTTGCCTAAAAATTCATGGAGCTCTACAGGGTTTTCCACAGCTCCGGTATGGGTAGGGGGGCTCGAGCCCCTCCGCCCCACCGTTGGATCCGCCCATGAGTGGAGCAATTCTGATGATGGAACAGAAACGCTTGTAGGAACCCCTAGTCTTCTTTTTTGAAGAGATCGACTCTACTCATGTATATGTCGAATTTCTGTTGTAGTGTTATTAGAGTTCTAGTACCAGATGCAAACTTACTGCCTGGTGGCTCCCAACTCCCAGTCACTCATATACCATTAATAACATTGTTGCAACCTCGATGTGGTGTTAACTTGAGCGGACGGTTACTTGACATGCAGCTCAGATATGTGCAGTCGCTAAAGATTGTGATAATGTTCAGATTACCATCTTTTGTAACTTGCGAGTCATTTACAGTCAAGTTGTTTCTGGATGTTCATTGCTTGCTTACAAGTACATCTTTGCTACCCCTATTTTCTTGCCTCTCTCAGCCGAACACTCTTTTTTTCACTAGGTTTTGATCCTGGCCAAGAATGATTATTCACCAGGTTTTAGTGACAAACCAGGATTCACTCGATCCTGGCCAGGATCAAAACTTGGTCTGGAACCAATCAGGTGCTGCCGAACGAGGCCTCAAGCAACGAACCCTAGAAATGGTTTTTCATAAATGGTTAGATTTTCGACACTATAGTCGACGACATAGTGCCGATTTTAGACGGTCGGCCTCCCACAGCAGCACCGCAGAGGCGCGATGCTTCAGGAGCGCCATGAGCATTTACATCGGGGCCCACGCACACGGCGAGGTGGCCCTTGCCCGCACAACACAAGTTTGGCTGCGGGTCACCGCACCCTTGTGCCCGCCGGCCCCTGTGGCGTCGGATTTGGGGTGGGGGACGCCGCATCTAGGCCTAGGAGGTGCGCCGCGGTGTAGTTGAGCGTGCACAGGAAGTCGACAGTCCTGCCCCATGGCGTTGAACACCAGGCCCGGGTCAAGCGCCTGCTGTGGACGGAACGAGCGTGCTACCAGCAAGGTCATAGAGTATGTGCATGTTCTGCTGCTGATAGTTTCCTACCGTCGTCGTGTTTTCGTCGTCCCCGCCGGGCGACTGTAGTATCGCAATGCACGCGTAGTTCTGACCATTATTCTTGTCATCGACCGGAAACACGTAGTTCTCCCGCGGCAGGTCCAGCGGCGCGCCCTCGAACTACAGCTGTAGCTTCAGCATCGCCGTCTTCGTCGACGCCGGGAAGCAGAGAACATCAGGTAGGGACCTGACTGTTAGCTAATCTACTGCCACCTTGTATGAAACACAGTAGAGGGAGGCGGCGCTGACTTTGCCCCCTGCTATAATACTGTAGCCGCTGCAGGTGCAGGCGCCGCATGGCTCACCTGCAGCACTGTAGGCACATGCAGAGGCCGGCACAGAGTCAACCCTATATGTTTATCTAGTTACTGTTATAGCATGTGCGCTGTACTTTAGTTAGATAGATATAGTTGTATAAATAGGGCACCAAGGCAACTCAGTAAAGAGAGCTCAGATTTGCCATCACACAGACAGGGCCTCGGCCAACGTTGTTGTCTTGTATTGTGCGTGCTTGCTTTGTTCTCCCTGCTTCTTCTAGCTCGATCCATAGTGTATGGGTACGGACACAACCGGTATAGTGGTCTAGGAGACTAGTGGTCTGGGAGACTAGTGGTCTGGAGACTAGTGGTATGGTCTGGAGACTAGTGGTCTGGTCTGGGAGACTAGTGATCTGGGAGACTAGTGGTCTGGGAGACTAGTGGTCTGAGACTAGTGGTCTAGAGACTAGTTCACTATCGTCAGACGGTGATCCCGTGGGCCAACAAGTGGTATCAGAGCCGTACAAGCGTCGTCGTCATTCTAACCGATGGTGAGGACAGGCGGTTTGGAGTTGGGCGATGGCAGTGACACTGTCATAGCTGTCCAGCCACTACCGAAGGTAGTTGTCCGCACGGTGCGGGAGGTCAGCGGCACCACTTGGCCGACGCTGACTCGCACTAACTATGGAGAGTGGTCGGTGACCATGAAGGTCAAGCTCAGAGCCCGACGGCTCTGGAATGCTGTTGACAAGGGCACCGACGTGGAAAAAGATAACATGTCAGCGTTGGAGGCTATCCTTGCTGCTATACCGGCAGAGTACAGGGAACCGTTGGGGACGAAGAGCTCAGCTAAGGAGGCGTGGGAGGCCATTGCGGTGATGCGCGTCGGTTCCGACCGCGCAAAGAAGGCAACGGCCCAGCTTCTAAAGCAGGAGTATGCAAACCTCAAGTTCAAGGATGGTGAAACAGTGGAGGACTTTTCCCTTTGCCTGCAGACGCTCATCAGCAAGCTGAAGAGCCACGGCGTCACCATCGATGAAGAGGAGGCGGTCTCCAAATTCCTCCACTCCGTACCAGCAAAGTACATCCAGATCGCTCTCTCCATAGAGACGATGCTGGACTTGTCCACCCTCACCATCGAGGATGTGGTAGGCCATCAGCAGGCGGTGGACGAGCGCCTGGAGCAGGCAACAGCAACGAAGGACAGCGGGAAACTCTAGCTGACGGAAGAGGAGTCGGCTGCTCGGCGAAACTCTAGGAAGGCAGCCTCCTCCAGTCACGGTGGCAACGGCAAACATCACGGTAGGGCTTCTTCGGAGAAGAAGCAAATCGACTCCAACGCTTGTCGATGTTGCGGGAAGATGGGCCATTGGGCACGGGAGTGCCCAAATCGCAAGAAGGAAAAGAAGGCTCAGGCTCACTTGGCGAAAGCCGATGATGAGGATGAGGCCACTATCCTTATGGCGATGTTTTATGCACAGCACAACGTCGAGGCCATGGAGAGGGAAGAGGCGACAACGGTGGAAGGATCTAGCAAGGCCCTGAAGACCATCAACCTCGATGAACCATGCGCCCAAGTCCATCTTGGGCATGTGGGCGTCGACCAGGAGCAGTGGTGGTATCTGGACTCTGGTGCCAGTAACCACATGACGGGCTCCAAGGACTCCTTCTCTGAGCTCGACGGTGATGTTACCGGTATGGTGAAGTTTGGTGATGGCTCAAGGGTGGCTATCCAAGGGCGCGACACCATCATCTTCAGATGTCAGAACGGGGAGCACCACGCGCTAACGGATGTATACTACATCCCGCAGCTGCGTTCCAGCATCATCAGCATTGGTCAGCTGGATGAGCACGGTAGCGAGGTTCTAATCAAGGACGGCGTTCTGAGGATCAGAGACCGGGAGCAGCGACTTCTCGCCAAGGTGAAGAGGTCCCTGAACCGGTTGTATCTGCTCGACCTGAAGGTAGAGCAGCCTGTTTGCCTAGCGACAAGGCACTCTGAGGAACCGTGGATGTGGCATGCCCGGTTCGGACATCTCAGCTTCGACGCGCTTGGTCGGCTGGGGAAGATGGTCCAAGGGCTACCCCACATCAAACACGGAGGCAAGGCGTGTGACGACTTCCGGGGAAGCGAGAGGAGGCTACCTTTCCCAAAGGCGGCCAAGTATCGCGAAGGAAGCTCTCGAGCTAGTTCATGGCGACCTCTGCGGGCTGATCACACCTGCAACATACGCGGTGGTCGGTGGTACTTCCTCCGCCAGGGACGATTGCGCCGCTACATGTGGTCGCAACTCCTGACGAGCAAGGATGAAGTGGCGGTGGCGATCAAGAAGTTCAAGACGCGGAGGCCGAGAGTGGCAAGAAGCTCCGTGTCTCGAGGATCGATCGGTGGTGAATTCACTTGGTGGAATTTGCTACGTCTTCGCGCGGATCAAGGTGTGGGGCAACATCACGCCGCCGCCGCTCGCCTACAGAATGGTGTGGTGGAGCGACGGAACCAGACAGTGGTCGGCATGGCCCGATCCATGATGAAGGCCAAATGGATGCCGGCAAAGTTCTGGGGAGAGGTGGTGACCACGGCGGTGTTCATCCTCAACCGCGCTCCTACCAAAGCCCTAACGGGCAAGACGCCATTCGAAGCTTGGTACGGGAGCAAGCCGAACGTGTCATTCCTCCGGACATTCGGTTGCATCGGCCACATCAGAAATATGAAGTCGAACCTCACCAAGCTGGAGGACAGGAGCACACCCATGGTGTTCCTGGGCTACGCGGAGGGTACCAAGGCGCATCGGCTCTATGACCCACGTGGAGACAAGGTGATCGTCTCGCGCGACGTTGTGTTCAACGAGGAGGCGGCTTGGGGATCGCACAGATCCGAGCACGGGGGAAGCGGGAGGCTTCACCAACACCTTCATCGTCGAGCACTTGGTCATCCACGGCGGTGGAGACGCTGCGGAATAGGTGCCACGCACTTCAGGAGGAGCACCGAGCACTCCAGCGGTAGAGTCGAGCACTTCTAGGGCAGTGCCAAGCACTTCACGAGGGATGCCGAGCACTCCGGGAGGAGTGTCGAGCACTTCTGGAGGGATGCCGAGCACACCAGGAGTGGAGCCAGGAGGTTTTGCAGTGGTGGCGACCACTTCAGGACGGGTGCCGAGCACTCCCGTGGTGGAGCCAAGACGTCTTATTGTGGTTCCGACCACTCAAAGATCGAGGTCTGGCACTCCTACAAAGGTGGCCGAACACTGCAGGAGTTATGACGAAAGCGATCGAAGCGATCTTGAGCACTTCAAAGTGCTATGCAGGCACACTCCGCGGAAGAAGGAACTTCATCACCCCCGATCGAGTTCGCCTCACCTCCAAGTGACATCACTGAGTTCGTGGATGCCTACCACAAAGGTGAGGAGTTGAGGTTCCGCAGGCTGGACGACATCATCGGCGGCACAGGCCCCTCAGGTCTGGCAGGTAGGCTGCTCAACAACGCAGAGCTGCTACTCGTCAGTGCAGAGGAACCACCCACGTTCACGCTAGCCGAGCGCAATGGAAACTGGCGACGGGCAATGCTGGAGGAGATGAAGGCGATCGAGGAAAACGAGACTTGGCAGCTCATCGATCCACCCCCAGGATGCCGTCCGATCAGCCTGAAGTGGGTGTACAAAGTCAAAAGGGACGAGTTCGGCGCCATTGTCAAGTACAAGGCACGCCTCGTCGCCTGAGGCTTTGTCCAGCGCGAGGGCATCGACTTCGAGGAGGTCTTTGCACCAGTAGCGCGCATGGAGTTGGTCTGTTTGCTACTTGCTTTGGCGGCAGCAAAGGACTGGCGCGTCCATCACTTGGACATTAAATCGGCCTTCCTCAACGGCGAGCTGGCGGAAACGGTCTTCGTCAGGTAACCTCCAGGGTTTGCTGTCAAGGGAGAGGAGCACAGGGTGCTCCGACTGCGCAAAGCGCTCTACGGGCTGCGACAAGCCCCTCGAGCATGGAACGCCAAGCTTGACACCACGCTGGGCGAGCTTGGGTTTCAGAGGTGCGCAACCGAGCACGCGCTCTACACGCGATGACGGGGGAAGGAAGAACTCGTGGTCGGCGTGTATGTGGATGACTTAATCGTCACCGGCGCGTGCACAGAGGATATCAACAACTTCAAGCGAGAGATGGCAGCTCATTTCCGAATGAGCGATCTCAGCGCTCTCTCCTACTACCTCGGCATCGAGGTGAGATAGGGGAAGGAGGAACTCACGCTCGGGAAAGCGCGTATGCCTCCAAGCTATTGGAGAGGAGCGGCATAGTAGAGTGCAAGCCATGCGTGACTCCGATGGAGGAGCGGCTGAAATTGACGAAGGACAGCACCGCGGTGAAAGTAGATGCAACACTCTACTAGAGCATCATCGGCGGTCTACGCTACCTAGTCCACACAAGGCCGGACATTGCGTTCGCCGTGGGCTACGTCAGTCGCTTCATGGAGGATCCCAGAGAGGATCACTGGGCTGCGGTGAAGCGGCTACTACGCTACGTCAAGGGGACGGTGAATCATGGAATCATCTTCCCAAAGACCGAAGTAGGCTGCGGCTCACGGTGTTCAAATGATGCGACATGGCGGGGACATCGACGGACGATGGAGCACCTCTGGCGTACTTCGTCTTCCTCGGGTCGGCCCCAATTTCATGGTTGTCGCCAAAGCGAAGGTGGTGGCGCTATCTATGTGAGAGGCGAGTATGAGTGGCGGCGGCCACAACGGCGTGCCAAGTTGTTGTGTGGCTACGCCAATTAGGTTAGGCGATCGATCGGCGTGGAAGCTCACCCACCAAAGACGATGGTGGACAACCAGCCCGCCATCGCCCTAGCGAAGGATCCGGTTCGCACGCATCGAAGTAAACACATCGACGTAAAGTTCCACTTCCTCGTGGGACTATGTTGATGGAGGGCAAATCGTCATCGAAGTTCGTCGAAATCGCTTTCGGCGGCTTCGCAGACATCCTCACCAAACCGCTTCGGACGACTTCGACTCACGGAGTGAAGGAGATGATCGGCATGGAGGGGTGCAAGGGTTAGCGATAGGATTAGGGGAAGATTGTTAGCTAATCTATCGCCACCTTGTGTGAAACACACAGAGAGGAAGGCGGCGCCGACTTTGCCCCTCGCTTTGTATCAGAGTGGCAGCTGCAGTGCGGTAGCCAGCACGGCTCACCTCACAAAGATCAGAGGCACATGTAGAGGCCGCAGAGTCAGTCACTGTATGCTTATCTAGTTATCACATAAAGATGTGCGGCTGTGATTTTAGTTAGATAGATAGAGTTGTATAAATAGGGCACCAAGGCAACTCAATAAAGAGAGCTCTGATTTGCCATCACACGTACAGGGCTCGGCCAACAATGTTGGCCTTTTTTGTGCCGTGTTTGCTTTGTTCTCCCTTCTTCTTCTAGCTCGATCCATAGTGTGTGGGTACGGACACAACCGGTATAGTGGTCTGGGAGACTAGTGGTCTGGGAGACTAGTGGTCTGGTCTGGGAGACTAGTGGTCTGGAGACTAGTTCACTATCGTCAGACGGTGATCCCGTGGGCCAACACTGACGGCCACGGGCATCATATTCAGCTGGGAGACGAAGGCGTCATGAAGGAGGCTGTAGACGGTCGACGGAAGCAGCGTGATCGAGGTGTCGGAGTCAATGATCGTCCCGCTGGTGATGCTGTCGTCCTTCAACGCGAACGTGGACATCGGCACCTGCAGCGTCGTTGACCCCACCGTGATGCTCTGTAGATTTAGGTAGTAGGAGAAAGTCGATGTCATGTTGAGCGGGGTAATCTGCACGGTTGCGCCGCCGCCGCCGCTGCCGTAGAGGTTCACCGGTAGGCCGAGCAGCACGGCGCTGGGCGTGGACCCCGTGATGTTGGTGAAGCAGTACGAGAAGTTGTCGACTTTGAGCTGCGACGAAAGGGACAGGGCGCCGCAGCCAAAGCCGGTGATGCCGGTACCGGACGAGTTGAAGTCGAGCAGTCCTTGGTTAAAGGAGCCGCATCCGAAGGCCAGGCCATCCACGGCCGCGCCGCCGTCAAATGTGGACGTGTCTGCGGCGAGGAGCCCGCTTGTCATAGACATGTCAGCGTACAAGTAGGTGTAGACGCATGTCTGGTTGCCCCAAGCTTGGGGTGTGCCGGTGCCACACGACGTCCAAGGCAGCTGCTGCTGGAACGTCGAGAAGTTGCAAGGGAACGACGCAAACGTGCTGGAGTTTGACATGTCAAAGTAAGGTAGGGCCTGGTCGTAGCAGGCGACGCACGGCTGGCACTGCGTCCAGACGAGGCTCAATTTTTTTTGTAATTCAGCCCTTTTTTAAGAAAAATTACGTTCGGCCCCCTTGAGACGTAAACTCATCTTTCACACTGGGGTCGGCGCCAGGACTCATGGCTCCGAGGTAACACGTCTCGACGCCACAGATCTTAGCTCCGAGGTGCCTGGCCGCGCACAGCAGGGCATCATAGGTGGCGTTGACGTGGCCGGTACCTCGGAGCCACAGATCTTGGCGCCGAGCTTGGAGCCATAGATCTCGGCTCCGAGCTCGGAGTCATGGATCCTGACGCCGAGCATAGATTCAAAATCCACGGCCAAGTTTCCCTTGTCGAGGCTGCTTTTATTTCTTCCTCCTTTCTCTCGGGTTCTTCCTCTCCCTAACCCGCCCATTCTTTTGAATCGACGAATTTGACCTTAGAAACTTGGATTTGATCCACACATCTTCGCGAGCAAGGTATCCTCTCTCCTCTTATCATTTTTTACACATTGATTTGGTATATATTACGTCTATTTTGCAACCCTAGATACATTATTATCTAATGTTTGAAGTAATTTTTTATTTTTTGTATTATGTAACGGTAGGATGCTAAGACGTGGTAAAGCTAGTAAGCCAAGATAATCTCTTATCATCGTGTTATATTATGTTTTCATTTATGTGCAACAAATGGAAAACCCCTAGGTTTATGGTTTAATGTTCATTGCTTTCGGTTCTTAGAACAAATTTGGTTCAATTGTAGTTGTGGCCGGATGATCGAAAATGCCTTCGACCCATTGCCTCTGTCTAGTGGTGTTCCAGTGCCCATGTGTTGGTGCGGTGATCCTTGCAAGGTAGCCAAGTCCAATGAAGAGGACACTATAGACAGAGGTACTGGATGTGTGCCAATTTTATGTTTGAGCTTACACTTCGTCACACTACAAGAAATCTTAGGATCTATGACGACCTGTTATCATCATTATTTCTAATATTTTTTTCATAGCAAATGTATTTATGATGACTGCATGACGATAAACCATTTGTCATGGATCATGCGTGGTAAACCTTATTCTATGACCACTGCATATTTTTTCATCGTAATTTTTTATGACGACCCGATTAAAAAGTCGTCACTAAATATCTTAAGGCCTAGCTAGGCCCATGTACTAAGCAGGGTTTTTATTAGACCAAATATAATTGTGAGCCAAATTTATAATTTGCAAAGCCCATTTATATAAGTAAAATTAACATCAATTTCTAGGACAATTTTTTTGCGGCCTATTTATTTAGTGGGCCAGAAAAGGCCTAGCCCATTTAAACATGTAGAGAAAACAACCTTTTCATCATCCATACATAATCAGCTCATTTCAACTTCCATTTCATAACAGCCCATTTCGACATCCATTACATAACAGCGCATATATAATTTGTACATTCATCAATCAAAGCCCTTAATGCATTCATCAAATCATCCAGAATCTCATTCACATATATAATCCGTAGATGCATCACAACCCATACACATTCATCGATCATCCAGATCTCATTCCAAAGGATAGATAAATATGATCACATCCATCGGTAATTTTACAAATCCCGGATAACACATTTTCACATAGCAAAAGACAACACTAACAAGATACATAGCAGAAATTAATATGGTCTCGAACCAGATCGTATATCTCAAAATAATAGCACTACCAATATTTGTAGCATAATCTAAACTAGATCAGCCAAGTCTCATGTAATAGCACTACCAAATGTTTGTAGCATAAAATAATATGGTATGAGTAGCCAAGTTCCAAAATCGGGACGTCCCAACCATATGCATCTCGCAAACTTACAGAGTTAAAGGAATGGCCTTACTCTTTCTTTGAACATGCGACGAAAGAAAGCATTCGCCCTCGCCTTGTGCCTTCTTCAACTCATCTTGTGCCTTCTTCAACTGCTCTGTCTCTTCTAACACTGCGTCTTTTATTTTCCTCGATTCCTCCACCTTCTTCTTCAAAGTCTCCATCTCATCCTTTAGTTCTTCTTTGTCTTGCTTTCCAAATTGCAACTTCGGTTTCAAGTTCTATAACCCGTGCATCATTAATGGCGTTGGAGCTTCTCTTGGGGCTGCTAGCTGAAGGCCAATATTTTGAAGAAATTTTAATTTCGGCAACACTTGAGCAACAATTTCAGCAGGGGGTCTTTAAAACTTGGCCGTCTTCTCAAAAAGTCTTGAGAATGATGGATTCCATTTCAGCCTAAAAACATCAACATATCAAGTAAGACAGTTCTGAAATTAATTATCGACTAGTATATTTAAAACCAACAGAAAAGGTGGTCATAATTGAGAGTAGTGTTGCTCAAATAAGTGAATGCAGGTTTTGTAAAACAGATGTTCAATCAAGGTTCACATTAAAGGCCATTTAAAGCACGAAAATATTTTTCCAACTGAATATTTTACCATAATTGAGCATGACATGTATGACTCTTCCCGATTCAATATAGTGAGATCATTTATGCTACAAACTATTACACTACAGTTTGGGATGATGACTCATTACAATACAAGTTGGGAATTTGGGAATATTTCTGTTTTGGCAAAGTTCTACAAGTTTACATGTGCTATTAAGAGGGTTTCGGACAGCGGTGACATCATGCAGTACAATCTTGCCAGATTAGCATGAATAAGCTGCTGCTACACATGCAACAATTGATCATTGTTCCTTGGAACAGCAGGAAGCATGTACAAGTTGTTGCTACACATGAATAAGAAGTTGTTGCTACACATGAACAAGTTGTTGTTCTGTCTCTCACAAGTAACAAAGCAGGAAGCATGTACACATTACGGACTCAACTAAAACCAAGAACATTTGTTCAGAGCTATATATAGTTCAAAATGGAGCTTGTACTTACAATAGCTTCCTTTGCGTACTCATTAAATCCAGTCTTTGTCAGCCAATGTAGCGCCTTGAAAAGATCTATCGCCTTTGGGTGGTTCATCTTTATATTTCTCTTATTTCTAAAATTATTCACAAACATTTTGTAGGTGTAAGATTATAAGAATAATTGTTCAATGATGAATGATTGTAACACAATGTTTCCATATATTACCAAGGCATGGGTTGTCGCAATATAGCACCGAGATCCTGTCATTTGATGAAACCTTACTTTCTCACGGTTAAGTGCATTTTTTGCACACTTGTCCTGTGAGGAACAATTTAGTAAGGTGAAGAATGGCTATAGAGAGAGATAAAAATTAGTTGAATTTGAAACCAGATTTGCTAAGATATTCAACAAACATCAACACTCTTTAAGTGTAGTTGAATTTATGTCCACAACAAGTTATTAACCTAAAACAGTTTTAAAAATGAAAGTAATCACAACCAAAGATTGTGCCCTATTCGGAAGACCAACTGCAACACAACCCTATATGTTGTCGCTAAAATATAATGAGTCTGCAGCTTGTATTGAGTGTAGCCCAATAGGCTCATTAATATCTAATGAGCACACAATTATCGTGGTAACAAGCCAAGCAACTTCAGGTATAATTATAAGGATGGCCTCATCAGATACAAATTCAATATAACATAGCTATAGAATCTTAGACACAATCAAATTGGTGTACAATACGAAGAAATAAACTCAAACATGCAACAAACCAATGCAAGAAAAATAAATGGCTTAAGAAAGCAATTGACCAACATGCCTTGCTTTGGGCTTGACCACATCTCCCCCAACTCTCTCCATTGACCATCACCATACTCTTCAATGGTGATGTTGTTCTAACTTTGTCTGTTGGTACACCATTGAAGTAAAGCTTCTTCAAATTATACCTCATTTGCCGTGTTCCATCTGAGAAATCAGCACATGCCTCTTCGATCTGCTTGTCGTCAAGATCAATTGCTAATTGATTCTAGTCGACAAACATGTCAAGAGCATGTGCATCAAAAAATAGGTGTTAGAAGTATATAATGTGATAGAAAATTTTTAACATTAACCTGACAGGAAACTTTAGAAAATCACAATGCAAAGCACAAGGTTCTAAATTGGCAGTCAATAGAAAAGTAGCAGGGACAAAATGTTTATGGAAGGTTCTAAATTTTCAGAATGTGGTGAGAAATAGAGAACACACTTTCTTGCTTTCCGCTTCATTTCAGTTTACTATATATTGGCAGTGGCACTCAAAATAAACAAACATGCCAAAGATTTCAAGTAGATAATACTACGAGATAAACTTTATGGTGGTGCTTACAAATGATGTAAGTTAAACGGATCATTACAACATCAATCGAAATAAAAGAACATGTAAAGATTGAGGCGTAAAAAATATATTGGCAGTCCTAGCATAATGTTAACAGTTAAGCTCCTTGTCATATACTACTGGAGGCGAAAAATATTACTCATATATAGGAGTAAACATAGATCATGCACACCCGATAAAAACTGAACATATAGCCTTTATCCACTTACGAAATTTTGCCCATGTAGCCCGGAAGAATATCCTTGTTCTTGATATCCTTGTACTCCTTCCAAAGTGTGTAAAGATTGGGATATGTTGCCTTAGTATAATCCCCCTCCGATGCCAACTTTGCAGCTTGCATTGGTGGCTCGGGTCATTTCTTCCTTCAAAGAATGACCACCGAATCCTAGTGTTTAAGCCTCGGCTTATGCGATCCAAGTCTCTGCCCATGCTTTTTCCTTTATTCCATTGATCTACAAAGTGTGATTTGATTGACACGGAAATAAGTGGCATTGTTAAATAGCTAGTGCAAACCATTTTAATATGCAAATGTGTAAACCATATTCTTGGAGAAAGGAGTATTGCTTTCTTGCCTTCTTTGCGCATTTCTGTATCATGGTCAGTTTGGTTAAGACAATTGGCAATAGTCAATGCATCTTCTTGTATAGTTGTAGTTGCAGCATGGACGCCTTCCTCGCTTCGAATCAGTTCCTTTGTCCTCTGCCTAGTCACTCTAGGAGGTTGATTTTGGCCTTGTTCATCAGGTGCTCGCACTCTCTTTGAACCTCTTGCTCCTCCATTAGCAACGATGGTGTCGCAAGGCACATTCTGTGAAACCTGCATAACCTCATATGCATAACACAAGAAAACAAAAATCAAGATTAATCTTTTTTGCATACTGAACCAGAGTCATACAAAGAACGCATAAAAATATATTACGGAATAATAAGAACGCACAAATAAATAAAGTAAAAAAATATTATAGGTCTCGAAACCAAAATCAATTAGTCCATATTGCTGATTTGAGTATAGCTTTTGTATGTCACAGGAATGGACATCATGTATCTATGTATCTGGAATGAAAAAAAAAATCTGAAACAAATTTTTGCACATTGCAGGACCTTTCCTCCTGTCCAAAATTTTACTGTCAGCACAAATACAACTTCAAGAACTGAGGTGTGGTAATTGTGCATAGTGCAGGACACATATACAGATAACACAACTCCAAAACCAGGAGGCACAAATCTAACGACTCCACAACCAGGAGCCATAAATCGTCATAACAATATTGCAGTACATACTGATACTGTTTAGGAAACCACTGAAAACTAGTCCTAATGATAAAACAGAGAGCTCATCCAAGCAGATCAACCATCACCTGCATACATTAAGATATTTTGAACAAAATCTCAGAATTCTTATAAAGTTTAATGCAAATCCAAATTAAAGAAAAAAACAGCAGGCTTCCCATACCAGGATGACCGAGATGACTCACTCATCTTCACTATAGTCATCATCATCATCAGGGATTGTTGGACCTTCATTATCACTGACATATTGCCACCTAGTTTCATCTTCATCATCGCTTAGCTCATTTTCTAGCACATCCTGCTCCCTTTGTCTACGAAGCTCACCTACTACACTTGCATCGACATTTAAACAATCTTCATCATCTGGATGCTCATTCTCCAAATTTCCTTCATCAGCCAAAATTTCCTCATTTACTTGAACATGAAAATCTGCATTGTTATCATCTTGGTATGACAGCTCCACGCCATTGGGTATTTCCTCATTGTCGTTTTCAGGCACACTCCACAAGTGCCTATGTGTAAATTTTTGAACAACCCTCCAGCTCTCACCATGCTTGGTATCATTTAAGTAAAAGACCTTTGTTGTTTGTGTTGCTAGAATAAATGGATCATTCTTGTACCAGATAGTGCCATGGTTGATGCTTCCGAAAAGTCCATCATCTTTCATTCTAACTTTCTTGCCATAAGTGTCAAACCAATCACATCGAAATAGAACCACTGTCCGACGGGCGCAGTGTACCTCAACTCAATTATTTCCTTCAAGCAACCATAAAATCAATATACTCTTCATTATGTGTACCCTCGACCATGACTCCACTATTCTGTGTTGTTCTATTTTTCTCACGGTCGATAGTGTGGTACCGAACACCATCAACAAGACATGCTGAAAATATTCGAACCCGCAGATCTAGTTCACATGACAATGAAAGTAGCTCATCGTTGATGTCTTCTTCCTCAACGTAACGTAGTCTCGCAATCTGCACAAGCATATATGCAACACAGTAAAAACCAATACAACTAATAATGCTCGAAATTGAAGAATGGATTTCAAACTTACATGTTTCTTAAACCAGGAGGAAAATTGCTTCTCAAGTGTTTTTTCAACATCTCGAATTCCTTCATTCTCCAACTCCTTGTACATACTACGATTATGAACCACAGTTAATTCAAAAAGTAAGACCTCATAATTAGTAGGTTGCATAAAAAAAATAAACTATCCATAATGACATACTTGATATATGGCTCAACCTCCGGACAATTATTTAGCACAAACCAAACCATTTTGTCATAATCATGTTCAAGATATGTAATCTTCGGGGTTCTAAGTAGATGAACTCCATGACAGAAAACCGATAGATCACCTATTCTCAAATCAACACGCTCTCTATTTCTACCCTCTCGATTGTATCGTGTGTCAACATCATCAAAATACCTCGAGCAAGCCATCAAACACTCTTTAGCGACATATGCTTCTGCAATGGATCCTTCTGGTCTTGCCATGTTTCTAACAAAACGTTTCAAAGTATACAACCTTCTTTCTACTGGGTACATCCATCCATATTGTACCGGACCTCTTAGGATTGCTTCATCAGGTAAATGAACAGCCAAGTGTAGCATCACATCAAAGAAAGGAGGAGGAAATATTCTCTCCAGCTTGCACAAAATGATTGGGATTTCATCTTTCATTCTATGCAAAACATCTATCTTCAAAGTCTTAGCACATAATTTCTAAAAGAAGTTACCCAATTCACTAATTGCTTCATATATGTCCTTATGCAAGATTCCTCGAACAGCAGCGGGTAAAATCCTTTGTAGTAGTATATGGCAATCGTGAGTTTACAATCCTTGGAGGTTGCATCCATCAACACTGATACATGATGCTAAGTTAGAAGCATATCCATCTGGGAATTTTACACTTCTCAAAAATTCACAAAAAGCAAGTTTTTGTGTTTTATTTAATACATAGGGGGCATGTGGAACACTATATGAATTTCCATCACGCTTCAAGTGCAAGTTTTTCCTTTTGCCCATGTCTTCCAAATCAAGCCTACCATTAGTGGTGTCCTTTGTCTTGCCAGCAATGCCGAGAAATGTACCAAGAATGTACTCACATATGTTTTTCTCGATATGCATAACATCAAGATTATGACGCAGCTTCAAACTCGACCAATATGGCAAATCCCACAAAGATGACCTTAGCTTCCAACATTGACCAATTTCTCCCCTCTTCCTCTTTTTGTTCTGAGGATGCATCCCAGGTCTAACACCCATGACCCTCTCCAATTGCTGCTTCAACTCATCACTGCTAAATTCTTCTGGCTTGTCATGTTCTTCGTCCTTTCCATCAAACCATTTCTTTTTCCTCCATGGATGGTCCCTTGGAAGGAAGCGCCGATGGCCAACATAGCATATCTTATTCCTTATTCTTCTAGAGCAAGGATCTTTGTCACAACGGACACAAGCATAATAGCCTCTTGTGACTCGACCTGACAATGTGCTCAAAGCTGGATAATCATGAATGCACCATATAACTGCAACATGTAGATCAAAAGATTTGTCAGTCAATGCATCCAAAGTAGGGACACCTTTCCAAAGATCTAGCAACTCTTCAATGAGTGGCTCCAAAAATACATCGAAGTCCTTTCCAGGGCATAATGGACCAGGGATGAGTAAGCCCATGATGAAGTTCGATTGCTCCATATATTCCCATGGTGGAAAGTTGTAAGGGATAAGAAATACAGGCCACATACTGTACGAGGAGTTCATTTTGCCAAATGGATTAAAATCATCTGTAGCAAGGGCAAGTCTAATGTTTCTTGCATCTTGGGCAAACCAAGCATATTTAGTATCAAATGCTTTCCATGCCTCACCGTCAGCTGGGTGACTGAGCTCATTCTCCACTGCATTTCTTTTCAACTTATGCCATTGTGCCAATTCAAATATTTCTTTGGAAGCAAACATCCTTTTCAGCCTTGGAATCAATGGAAAATGACGCAATACTTTCTCAGGATTTTTTTCCTTCCATCTTTATCTTTCCATCTTGATGCGCTACATACTGGACACACATCGTGTGCTGCATAATTCTTTCGAAACAATACACAGTTATTCGGGCGCACATGGATTGTATTATATCCAAGTCCCAAAGCACGAATAAGTTTCTTTGCTTCCTCGTAAGATGCAGGAATAGAGCAATGTGGGAATGCATCTGCTAAGAACTTCACGAATGCAGTAAATGCAACATTACTGATTCGATAAAATGACTTGATATGAAGTAATTTCACCACAAAAGAAAATCTTGAATAAGCTGCACCAGGGTAAAGTTCTTGCTTCATCTCTTCTAATAGTATAGCAAACATTGATTTTTTCCTTCGACCCTCTTCTTCAGATGTGAACAACTCCTGTACCACATCAGGAATTCTATCATTAGGGTCGGCTTCTTCAACCTCATTCAAATTAACATCCGTGGTGAAATCAATCTGTTCATCCTGATGGCCAGTATTTTCAATCATTGTGTCCTCCATTGGTTCTCCATGATAGATCCACCTAGTGTACGTGCTAGCCATTCCATAAATATATAAGTGATCCTCCACCAGTCCTTTATGTCCAGAAATCCGATTCAAACACCTACGGCATGGACAGAGTATCTGTTCATCCGCACCAAAGTTTTCTGAAACAAGCTTCATGAACTCATTGACCCGTCCAGATGTGGCTTGCCAAATAGCCTACTATTGATCCAACTTCTGTCCATCTGCAGAACATTTAAATAACTTAGAAACTAAGCTTGAAGTATATATACATTAGCAAGCTGCAGCTATAAAATCATGTGTGAATATAAATATTATTCTGATTGAGCACATGGTAAATTTTCTTAGCACATGGTATGCTGAATTTATTGAGAAGCTGACATGATTATTATCTTGAATGAATATGAATACTATTCTTATTGATTGCATACGATAAAATCAAAATCCGAAATCGATACTCACCGTGACTCCTGTGAGCTGTGTGCAGTGGGATATCTAACTATTTGCCACTCTTATGGTGGCTGCCTCTCCGTTTGCCAATTTTATCGTGCCAATTATAAAATTGCCCGAGAAAACAGTAACTTTGCTAATATTTTGCCATTTTCACTGACGTGGCACGCCACTTGAGCGTGCCAGCATGGAACTTGACGTCCCCGTCTGCCCAGCTAAATGGCGCTAGCAGCTCCCGTCAGTCCCCATCTCTCTGCTTATCAGCCTCCTTCCCTATTCCCGGCTTATCAGCCTCCTTCCCTATTCCCCGGCCTGCAACTGCAAGAAGAACAGGAACTGCTTACTCACCAGCCGATTCTGAATGGAAATTTCTGATGCCTGGACGCAAGCATCATCAGTCATCAGAGAGGTCACGAGGGACGGGCACAGGGGAGGCAAGCCAGCGCCTTGGAAACGAAGCTGCTCTTGCTCTTGTCCTTGTCCTTCCCCGACAACGACGGCTTCACCGTGGGGATGTGGGAGCCGTCCTCGCCGCGCTTCATGCATTTTTCACACTCGTCGTGGAAGGCCTTGAAGGCGTCGACGCAGTACCTGGCCGCCTCCGCCACCGTCATCCCCTCCACGAGCTTGTGCGGGTACAAGTCCTTGGTGTGGTCGCCGTTGAGCACCGCGGCGAGCTGCACCAGCTCCTCCTGGAACTCCGACAACGGGGCTTGCTCCGCGGCCGCCGTCCGCCGCAGCTTCACTGGCTCAGGCAGGGTAACTGCATGCACGCACGCACATCATCAGTATCAGTGTCAGTCATGCATGTCTGTCACAACACACTAGCTACTACTACTAGTGACGTACGTGGGCAGTCGGTGCGCGGCGTGTCGCGCGTGAGGAAGCAGTCGAAGGTGCCGGCCCAGGCGTCGCGCTTGGTGAGGAAGCTCCTGAGGTTGAAGAGCTTCTCGACGGTGGCCGGGATGGAGGAGTGCTCGAACTCCGACGTCGGGTATGGCCCCGACGGCCTATGCAGCACGGTCCCCGGCTCGATCCACGGCGACACGAGCAGCGTCGGGATGCGGATGCCGAGGCGGTCGAAGCCGAAGAAGAAAGGCGCGGCGCTGACGATGCCGTCGGGGCTGGGCACGACGCCGGCGCCGGCGGGCGTGGGCACGTGGTCGTAGAACCCGCCGTGCTCGTCGTAGGTGACGACGAGGAGCGTCTCCTCCCACTGCGGCCCCGACCGCAGCGCCTCGTACACCTCCTTGACGAACCGCTGGCCTTCGGCCACGTCATGGGACGGGTGGTCGTCGTTCCTCGGGAGGATCTCCAGGTCGAAGTAGCACTGCTCCACGACGACGTAGCTGGGCAGCTTTCCCTCCCGGCAGTGACGCCGGAAGTCGAGGTCGAAGGCGTGGAAGCTGCCCGCGTACTTGAGCTGCCGGAGGTTCCGGTAGAAGAGCGTCGACGGCGGGTACTGGTAGTAGATGCCGAAGGAGAAGCCCTCGTCGTGGAGCGCGTCGAAGATGGTCCGCTGCGGGAGCCCCGCCACCAGCGCCTTGGTGTCGTTGCTGACGAGGCCGTGGGAGGTGGCGGAGTGCACGAACAGCCGGTTGGGCTGCGTCGAGGGAAGGAAGGACGTTGTTGACATGGCAGCACTACACATGAGCTAGGACGAGAAGAAGAGGAGGAAGACAAGCAAGATGGCACCCAGCTCGGACGCTTGTCTGCCAAGCATCTTATCTTCAGAGTTTTCAGACACACACACACACGCATGGTTTCGTATACTCCTAGTATATTCTGACATGACAACAACAACGTGAACAAGAGAGAGGAAGCTAGAGCAGTGTAGTGCCTGCATGGACGTACACGCATCGGAGAAGACGGACGCCGGAAGGCGCGAGCGACAGAGAAGCGTCCTTGCCATCGTCGCCGTCGCCATTCCTCAGAGAGATTTCTTTTGGCTTGTGGAACTATGTGGAGGCCGCTGCAGACCATTGTTGACCCCACTTGTTGGGCTGCTGCTTTTGGATTTGCTTGACACTCCAAGGTAAGGTAAGCCAAGAAAAGATAGAGACCTCAGACCACAAGCAACAAGTCCAACAAACAAACCAGATGATGGATCCACAGCAGCTGCTTAGCTTAGGCGTCCGATCCATCCACCATCAGTTCTGTACCGTACTGTGCTTTTGATCAGCGGAGACGGACAGTTGCGGGCGCCGTTGGTCAGCGGAGACGGAGGCGTTAACTTCCACGCTGGCGCGCTGATATGGCATGACACGTCAGCGAAAATGGCAAAATATTAGTCTGGTTACTGTTTTCTCGGGTAATTTTGTAATTGGCACGATAAAGTTGGCAAACGGAGAGGCAGCCACCATAAGAGTGGCAAATAGTTAGATATCCCGTGTGCAGTAGGGGCGGGGCTGCAAGGGCGCTGGGATCTGAGCAGCAGTGTAGACGCTCGGGGCAGTGGGCACTGGCTGGGGGCCGCGCACCTGGCAGCGCCCACTGCCCAGCTGCCAAGCAGGGTCGGGGCAGACAGTCGCGGATGGATCTACCGGAGTGCCGCTGCGCCCGGTTCCCAATCAGAAGCACAGAAAAGATGTGGAGAAGGAGGAGCTCGCCACGGAGGAGGAGCACATAGGCGCGGAGGCGGAGCTGAGGGGCGACGGGAGCATTCGTTGGGCGGCCGGGCGGCGTTCAATCGGGAGCAGCCGGCGGCGCATGTGCGAAGACTCACGGACTCCCCGTGGAAGAATGGGATATATATTCTTCATTAATATTGAGTCAGAGATAAATAAAGGAAAACACTATTATAGACGTGAACACTTCTCTAATCTGGTGGCTAAGGCTACTGATTCATGTGTGAGATGTCCGAAGATCGAATCTCCGTTTTGGCGCTTTGTTTTGCATTTTGCGAATAAGGTTGGGGCAGATTCGTTTGGTTCTCTAGTTGTCGATTTCGTTTTGGAATTTATCAACCGGTGTTTTTGCAACCCGGCGTTTGTTTGGTGCGTGCCAGCAGTCTTCCTCCTCGGTGCCTACGTCATGAATGGTGTTTTGGTAGAGTATTATACGTAGAATTTCTGTCAAAGTGGCGGTAAAGATTTACCGCGATTTCTATTGAAAGAAAAAAAAACAAAGAGATGGCCTAATGATTTTTAAACAAAGCTTAGGGGTACATTTTCAACTCTCTTTAGTCTTCATCATCCTCCTGCAGCGAGAGGAAAAAAACAAAAACAGCAGCTCCCTTGGAAAGCCTGTTAAATTAACGGCAATCTAGAAGAATCAGACCATGTCCGGCAATCTAGAAGGAAACCAGCGGGTCTCAGCCCACAGCAGCCTGGCCCGGTGGCCGGTTCCTCTTCCTCCTGTGGGCGGGTTTGCGGCTGGCGAATGCTTACATAGAAGACTCTGTTTTGTCCCCTCCCCTGGTTTTATGCCTTTTCCCACCGGTCCGCCGCCGCCGCTGAGCAGGGCCATGTTTAGATTGAAAGTTTTTTCAACTTAATGAATAGTATTATTTTCGTCTTATTTGATAAATATTGTCTAATCATGGACCAACTAGGCTTAAAAGATTCATCTCATGATTTCTAACTAAACTGTATAATTAGTTTTTTTTTTACCTACATTTAATACTCCATACAAACGGTTAAAAATTGATGTGATGGAGAGAGAGTAAAAAAACTTGGAATTTTAAAGGGAACTAATCAAGGCCCAGGCTGGAAATGGGAAACACGCTAGCTGACTTGCGCAGTTGCGCCCTTTTGCCGCAAGCTGCAACTGCAAGGCTATCTGCAGAGCAAGGCACCGCCGTGGATCGGATCGAGAACGCGAGCGCATCACGACCAAAATAATACTCTTACCTGGCGAGCATCGCACGGCGGACAGTGGCAACAGCTAGCATTGCTATCAATCAGCTACAATAAGATTGATTGGAAATGAGGTCTGATTCTGGTGCTCCACCAGTCCACCGTGTCAGTTTGTAAAACAAGGTATGTGTTGACATCAAAATTTGGTAATTGGGAAGAAAGCGGCTGGTAACGTAAAAAGAAGAAAATCTCCGATAATGACCATGACTCGAAAGCCGATGAGATATATACGATGGAGTCATTCATGCTCAGAAATTAATGGGGAGCAGCAAAAGGTCAAACAGCTGACAGTTCTGATGTGCCTACCATCTTGTTTGTTACATATACGTGATGCATTATTGGGCAACCGGCAAGGCAAATGGAAAAGGATGAGAGGCCAAGTGCTATACGAGCTATGCTTGACATGGATGCCAGCAAGATTAAGATCAGTTAACGAGGAAGGGATATTTTAATAATTGTTTGGCCGGGCTGCATAAGGAAATAAATCAAATATATCTTTGGATGGAGACGTGAAGCTTCTTGATTAAAGAAAGAGTCCATGCATGAAGGAAATAATACGATCCTCAGTTTGCCGACGTAGTGATTAGTGAAGATGCAAGCCAATAAAGATGCGTCCAAGCAAATATATATCGTACATGTTACCAGGCCACTGTGGAGAAGATTTCCAAGATCGGCTGGTCAAGAAAAGGGAAGTTGTGTTTGCACGGGACTCTCGAGAATACATTGCTTGCATGGTGTTAACACTGGATTTTGGTCGACTTTGGAAGATGACAGGTGGGTCCGCATGTGGGAAGAAGGACATTCGGCAAACAAACGAGCGGTCGGCTAAATGCTTGTGCGGTCGGTTATTCTGGAAGGTGGTGACTCCATTCGGGAAAGCAGAAGATGGCAAGCAAAGCCGATCGAAAAGATGAAAGTTGTAATAATAAAGGACTCGAGAGTTTGGGGCAAGGAATCGTAGTTTCCAAGTTTGTTTAAGAGTTCCTTTGTAAATCGTAGTCTTTAGGACTCGTGTTTCGTCTAGGGTATAAATATTGACCCTCGACCATTGTAATAGGCGTTCACAACCAAATCAATACAACCGCCCCGTGCCAACTTTCGAGTCCTTTTGTCGTGGTCGTCCGAGTTCTTCGAGAGGAGTCATCGATCCGTCGACCTCCGTAAGTTCCGACAACCTTGTTATCATGTTTAGTATCATGCGGTGGATTTAGACGTGATGCAAGTAGTCTTGTTTGTTTTCAATGATCGTATGGCGGATCTTTGCTTGACAATCAAGAAGTCTTTGCTTATACTTTGTTTATGAGTAGATACCGTAATGCGTGCGTTTGCTCAATATGCTTAGTGGAAGCAAGATGGTTATCGGCTCTATTAGATTACGGCAAAATCTAAATAGATTCATCAAGTTATCCTGTGTTGCATGTTTTAAATATTTTATATATTTGTAACACACTTTTGCCCAATCTAGATTGATATTGTTCGGCCCTCTTCTATGGTTTTATTCGAGCTTCAATGATCATTACTTTCATAATACCTTTGCAAATAGATAACATGCTCGTAATGGCTGAATTATTTTAATCTAGATTGTCACATGTTGTGGGTTCATGTATGTTAATCACGCTTAAGTTTTTGATGAAACTAGGTGTCGTCGCGGCATTTGCAGTTTTAGATTGGCTTAATCGTGTTTATCTACACGCTCCTTCTTCATGGACCCCAACTCGGCCGGATTGTTTGAGCTTGGATATGCATTAACGCATAATCAATTTCACTTGTTCAAACATGTCTTCCCATGTATATGCATTCGGCAATCGAGATCTTTACGTATGTCCATCCTACGATTAGCCAATGATTTATAAACTTGTTGGCGCATGACTTCCTATAGTCGTATGTCGTTGTAAGTGGCTTCGAGGGCGTATATACGGAATCGTCTGGTCTCACCCGACATGTTCCGTTTGACATTTAACTGTTTTATCCCTTGTCGGGCTTTTTTCGGGTCAAACCGACCGCACGTTCGGATCACGAAGCACCCGGGCACCCGATTGAAGCTACGCTTTTTTTGGCTTGCATGTAAAAGCGCATGCAGTCGCGTCACATTTTGTGTCAACACACTTTTTGGCACGCGCCGGTGGGACCATAATCGTTCGATTGGAAGTCGATGCTTTATGGATATTCTATTAGCTTCCAAATCACGGAGAGTCCGAATTTTTCATCTACAACAAAAGGGACGATCTTTGGTATTTATTCAGCCATCTATTAAAGCATTATTCATCAAGACCTCGGCATGTGGCATCAACAAACAACATATCATACTCTAAGGCCAATTTCAATTACGCCTGAAGAGTCACCAATCCTGATTAAAGGCGGTGAGCAGTTTTTCATCTATTCACGTGAACCAAGATCGTGATTCTTCTTGAGCCTGAGATCATTGTCAAATACCACGGAGGAAACCAGATGACAAAATTGCAAGGCCACGTCTCGCTGTTCGGGAGCCTCAACAAGATTCGAGGATGTAATGCTTTGGAATACCTCAAGCACGAAAAATATCGGAGGAAAAATGCCGTTAATCATACTCACCGCTTCCGTCCGGAAAGTTGATTCCGGTCAAAAGGAACATCGGCGCTAGATTAAAAAAACAGAGGACTAATGGATTATTTGGATGATGGAGTTATTTTATTATCGAAAAAGTAACCGATCGGTCTAACGGGAGAAGACAGGTCCCGACACGGAGGGGATTGCACGTCATTTGTGTGGTGCTACTAGCAACGTGTGCCGAAGTTGTTTGTTGTGCCGCTACAAACTTCCAACAACATGTTGACACTTTAAGTGATAAAGTCAAGAAGATCAAAAGTCGACGCCACCAGATCTGCCGTCAAAGAATGTTGCATCACCTAAACAAAGATATACTACAAAGATTCCATACACGTGTCGTGCGGGATGATTGCCAATGTATGTAATCTATTCGGACGGTTGCTCCCTTACATCTATCGGCTTCAAGACTTTGGGTCAATAACTGCTCATGAAGGAGGATCGGCTACTATACTTGAGGTTCAAGACTCGGCCCCCAAGCTGGTAAGCTATTTGCTGATGGGGTCCCTACCGAACGCCATAAGAAGATTACACGGAGGGTTTGGGCTCCTTCATCCCATGAGCTCCAAGATGCTCCATCATACCTGATGAGCCGATACGTAGTGTTGCCGTCACCCCAGCTGGCGCACATCGGCATGTATGCATGCATATATGCTTCCTCGTCAGTTAGCCAGACGGACATAGACATTGGGTACAGAACCTATACAACCAGAGCCATCCATTGGCACACTACTCTAGCATGTACAAATTATTGGTTTCTATACCGATTTGGATAGAGCATCACCCGAGTTCTTCTATACTTTAGTCGATGAACACGGAAAGGATTATAGAAAGTGATAGCCGATGGCATGTTGATTCCCCAATCCTCTGGCGGCCGGACCAAAGTTTGTTTGATCGAGTAGTACATGTGCGTACATATCAAAGGAGAAAGAGATAATTGCTTACGTTCATTCAAGAGATATGGTGATAGGGCTTCACTCAAGATATACACGTCGGCTAATTATAGTTCGCTCACATCAACGGAGACAGTACCGATGTAATCGGTGTATCCTCGGAGAAACATTGACGAGACAAGCCGATTGATTTGGTGAAACTTAAATCGCAAGGTGGCCACATGACTCAAATATTGGAGCGGCATGTTTAGGATAAGGTTGCAAATATGATATTCCCACAAAAGTAGTCGATGTGTCCATGCGCAGGAGTATTGGTTGATAACAATATCGGCTTGGAGAGTCATGGATAAATTCTACCAACCGGATATCGGCAAAGGAATGGTGCGCGCGCCTTGGCATGAATAGCAACTTGTACCTATTCACTACCCTGCAAGAAGACGGCAACAAAACTAGCAATAGACGGTCCTATTTACAAGGCGACGGATCCACCGGATGTTTCAAAAGTGCAAGCACAAGATCATGAAGTGGCTGGACACATCTACAACATGTCGAGGATGACGTGAACGGCACATAGGTACTTTGGAGAAAATGCAGGGCGTCGACATCGCAATGGATGATATGATGGATCATGACCAGTGCATGGGACATCGTCTTCGATAAACTCGGACCGAGCATGGGCACCATATTTGCCAACCGCACCAGCTACTACGGCGAAGGTGAAAGAGAAGCGCTAGCCACGTTGCAGAGGGTATTGGATAGCCTGAACCAGGCTACCACCAATTCCGACTTCTTCGGCGACAACCAGGATTGTCACGAGCTGTCAGAGCTCGCCGAACAGGTCGTAAAGTACACCGAGGTAGTCAGGTTTGGGAGCTGCACACATTCAAGGGGATGCCAAACCCATCGTCAAGCTCGAAAGCTTCAACTTATGACAGCCGACGGCATGCATACCGGTAAAAGCCAGTGAGGTCTTTTATTGCAAGCAACCAAGAATCAAGAGTCTAGGCGCATCACGTTGAGCTGAACTCCATGGGCTGCTCACCTCCATCGATTCCAAGAACAGATATAAAGAGATCGGCTGGGGGGCCAATACTGGCTAAATTTCCACTTCAGCTGAAGCATCTGGCTTGGCAGACGCGATGTGGTCAGGTCGGGTAAAACAGCCGCTAGCGAAGGTACCTCAATAGTAACCGAACCGTGTGCGGCTTTGAAAGCTTGGACACGTCGATGGTGCTCTAAACACTGCGTTCGACTATATGGAGCCGATACGGTATGCGATCGGCTATATGAAACTAATACGTCCCTTCGTTGCAATCAACAAAGAAAATCATGAATATCAATGCAAGACAACCGGAGTAGTCAACAGCCGATGAAGCCATAGGTGGGGTAATCGGCTCATTAATCCCCATGAAGGTTTTCACAGCAATTTTATTTTGATTAAAATATTGGAAGATCTCCATCCATCTGCACGCTCCTCCTGGACGACCCGCACAATTAATGAAAATATTAATAGAGTTGTTGTCTGCTGAGAGGGTCGAAGCTTTATCTCGGTACAAGATTGCTGCAACAAATTATCGACTAAATATTCCTTCGAAGCATCGGCTACTATTAGTGGTCATGAAAGGCAAGGTAAAAAATGTGTGTTGGCCGATACATCGAATAATTGGATTTTCCTAAGAGAGCTCAAGAAGGAATATCGGCTTGAAGAAAATCAGCAAACATCGATTGGTTCATCTGTATATCTAGGCCGTCATCATCGCAATATTACGACATCGCCCCTCACGAAGCAAGCCAAGCCGACGATGTTGCGCTTCATCAGCTTGGGAGGCATATTTAATAGCATTAGTATGGTGGCCGGAATACTTTATTGTCTGCATCCAGGACGCTCCAGATATAGCCGATTATAATTATAGCCTGAGTCATCAAAGATATCGGTTCCTAGTATTCGAAAAGTGCTCAGAATGTACTCGAACAACATTGATAGGGTGACTGGAGTCAACGTATCAAGTCGATAAGCCGATGGGGTCTTTTATATGATTATGTCTCATCGGATGATAGAGAAGGTTCGTCGACCTTCGAGGATGAAATAATTTGAAGCTAGCAACGACCAAACCGGATGGAAAGAATCCGCTCGATGAATACTTGTATGAGGGAAACAAACAAAAGTTGGAACTCAGATGTGTCGATGTCGACCGCTCGACCTTTTGCTTGGGCGTCATAGTAATCAAACATCCGATCGCTTTGATTCTCGATTGTTCGATGCCGCTGTAAGATGGATAATAAGATTTCTAGAATCGGCTATGCGCTTGTCTTGATGTGGATTGTAGGTCCGTCATCTTGGTTCTAAGTCTCAAGCCAAGACGACCGAGGGATGCCACCGCCATGTGCGCATGTACGTTGCCAATACTAAGAAAACATGGAGCTAGAGCCGAGAACATTACCGATCGTGTGGCCTTATGTATGAGACCGAGTCAATAATTACGAGATTTGAAGGCAAGCTAATCCTCAGATGTGCAAAAGGTGGTTCTGATCACATGATCGTCTCTGCACTGTCCAAGTTCTCATCGGCTCATGAGAGGTTACCTCATCGTCAGCTATGATAGTATAGTTGATGAGGGCATCTATCCTTATGCCGCCTCTAGTATGCTCATGGGGAATGTCAATATGAATAGTTGCGTTGGCATCTTCCCTCTGGTCATCATTTATGGTTCGGGATCATCATTCCCCTCTAGTCACCAATTAAGCTGATGATGTCTTTACGTGCTTGCATCCACCGGTCGTAAGTCAAGAAGGATTAAGAATATTATTTTCAAGAAGACCTTTGCATGAGCATCTGGGGATTCCAGATGCAAAGAAATTGATAAACGCCTCGTGAAAGTGTCATTATTGGATCCCGAGCGAGAGGGCACTTATTGACTCGAGAGAAAGATGTACATACTGAGATGTGAGGTACATACTCTTCCATGCTTGGCTCGCATATTCTTTATTCCTTGTTTTTCCTATCACTTGTGAACAATCTATTATAGGGAAAGCATGCTATCTAAGTAGTTGATGAATGAGATATGGTATGATGAAAGAAACCTTGTTTCTTTTGTAAAGTACTTGGGAAATTTTCTTACAAAAATTCAAAATCAATAGCTTGTCTCCTCAATGATGTTGAATTTCCTACCAGTCATATATTAGTCTCATTAAAAACCTTCCACATAAGTCTTTTGCTCGTGTTGAGTTTTGTCGAGTCTTGTTGACCCTTGTTGAGAGATTTGTCATGTTCCCAAGATCAAGATCACGTACACGCCACATATATATGTGTGCTTCTATATCGGAAGTACGCAAAACATGTTTTTCATCCATCTCAAAATGTTCTCGCTTCCTACACCGGGAGAAGACAAAATATGTTAGATTTTATTAGAATAAATGCTCCAAATTCTTGATAATATTTCTCTCAAAAGTTGTTGTAAAAAGAGACATGGGTTATACAAAAATATAAAACGATGGACACAAAAGATGTCCAAAGTAAAAAAGAAAAAAAAGGGGGAAAAGAAAAGAGATGAGAATAAAAATAACCCATGTTCTCGCAAAAATATTCCACAGGAGAGAAATATATTTCAGAAAGCATAGTAGAATTAGGTTAACCACTAAATATTCCACACACATGCACCTCTTGATCTAAGAGTATGATACTTCTCTCCTTGGATCCGGGATTTGACCTTGCAATATATGCAAGGTAAGTACGCTACATATTTTATCCCCACCTAAACTCCACATAAGCTTTTTAGAAGTAGGATAAAGAGAAGCAAAACGATGTTTTGGTAAGGAACTATGCACACCGAAAGCGATCTGAGAGAATCATTTGGGGAGCAAAGCTATGTTTTGATTTTTAAAATCTTTCAAAAACCCAAGTTTTCGAAAGCGGAAGAAGTGAGGATGATCGGATTCTAATCCGTTCTATTCTTCAACCACCCAAGATGGTGTGATAGACACTTGAGAGTTCACATGTATAGGTGAGGCTTGGAATAAGGTAATATCGCTGCTAGTGAATTCTTCACTCTTTACCAAAGATTTGAGAACCGATTATAGTTATAAACTCGGGGGCCACCTCTTAATCGGCTAAATCGGATGAACAAATCATACCAAGCAAATCATCAAGGCCAAGTATTGCAATCAAATGTCACGACTCACGAAAGAAGACCATTAGATTGAAATAGTTCAAGCATGAAAATTCATACTCCAACTAGGGGGCCTGTGTTGACATCAAAATTTGGTAATTGGGAAGAAAGCGGTCGTAACGTAAAAGAAGAAAATCTCCGATAATGACCATGACTCGAAGCCGATGAGATATATATACGATGGAGTCATTCATGCTCGAAAATTAATGGGGAGCAAAAAAGGTCAAACAAATGACAGCCTCGATGTGCCTACCATCTTGTTTGTTACATATACGTGATGCATTATTGGGCAACCGGCAAGGCAAATGGAAAAGGATGAGAGGCCAAGTGCTATACGAGCTATGCTTGACATGGATGCCAGCAAGATTAAGATCAGTTAACGAGGAAGGGATATTTTAATAATTGTTTGGCCGGGCTGCATAAGGAAATAAATCAAATATATCTTTGGATGGAGACGTGAAGCTTCTTGATTAAAGAAAGAGTCCATGCATGAAGGAAATAATACGATCCCTGGTTGCCGACGTAGTGATTAGTGAAGATGCAAGCCAATAAAGATGCGTCCAAGCAAATATATATGTACATGTTACCAGGCCACTGTGGAGAAGATTTCCAAGATCGGCTGGTCAAGAAAAGGGAAGTTGTGTTTGCACGGGACTCTCGAGAATACATTGCTTGCATGGTGTTAACACTGGATTTTTGGTCGACTTTGGAAGATGACAGGTGGGTCCGCATGTGGGAAGAAGGACATTCGGCAAACAAACGAGCGGTCGGCTAAATGCTTGTGCGGTCGGTTATTCTGGAAGGTGGTGACTCCATTCGGGAAAGCAGAAGATGGCAAGCAAAGCCGATCGAAAAGATGAAAGTTGTAATAATAAAGGACTCTGAGAGTTTGGGGCAAGGAATCGTAGTTTCCAAGTTTGTTTAAGAGTTCCTTTGTAAATCGTAGTCTTTTAGGACTCGTGTTTCGTCTAGGGTATAAATATTGACCCTCGACCATTGTAATAGGCGTTCACAACCAAATCAATACAACCGGCCCCGTGCCAACTTTCGAGTCCTTTTGTCGTGTCGTCGAGTTCTTCGAGAGGAGTCATCGATCCGTCGACCTCCGTAAGTTCCGACAACCTTGTTATCATGTTTAGTATCATGCGGTGGATTTAGACGTGATGCAAGTAGTCTTGTTTGTTTTCAATGATCGTGCGGCGGATCTTTGCTTGACAATCAAGAAGTCTTTGCTTATACTTTGTTTATGAGTAGATACCGTGCGGCAGGCGTTTGCTCAATATGCTTAGTGGAAGCAAGACAGTTATCGGCTCTATTAGATTACGGCAAAATCTAAATAGATTCATCAAGTTATCCTGTGTTGCATGTTTTAAATATTTTATATATTTGTAACACACTTTTGCCCAATCTAGATTGATATTGTTCGGCCCTCTTCTATGGTTTTATTCGAGCTTCAATGATCATTACTTTCATAATACCTTTGCAAATAGATAACATGCTCGTAATGGCTGAATTATTTTAATCTAGATTGTCACATGTTGTGGGTTCATGTATGTTAATCACGTTTAAGTTTTTGACGAAACTAGGTGTCGTATGCGGCGGCATTTGAGTTTTAGATTGGCTTAATCGTGTTTATCTACACGCCCTTCTTCATGGACCCCAACTCGGCCGGATTGTCGAGCTTGGATATGCATTAACGCATAATCAATTTCACTTGTTCAAACATGTCTTCCCATGCATATGCATTCGGCAATCGATCTTTACGTATGTCCATCCTACGATTAGTCGAATGATTTATAAACTTGTTGGCGCATGACTTCCTATAGTCAGTATGTCGTTGTAAGTGGCTTCAGGGGTCGTATATACTGAATCGTCTGGTCTCACCCGACATGTTCCGGTTTGACATTTAATCGCTTTTATCCCTTGTCGGTTTCTTTCGTCAAACCGACCGCACGCTTCGGGATCACGAAGCACCCGGCACCCGATTGAAGCTACGCTTAAACTTGTCATGTAAATGTGCACAAGGCGTCACATTTTGTGTCAACAAGATGCACAAAGAACCATGTTAGGGAAGAATTGACATTACATGGCCCGGCCACAATTCAAAGAATCCGTTTTTTTTTTTTCATACACATATTTACATGTTTGTAAGAATGTAATAAATAGAAAGAACCGGAAGCGACTATGGCGGAGAATACATCTCAGTATATCCAAAGAATAACTTGCAAATGTTAGCAATCACATGTTGATGTCCTAGTGGTTAAGACTCATGCATGTTAATAATAGGATCTTAGGTTCAAATCTTGCCATTGCCTTAATTTTTTTTATTTTCTGAATCTTTTACCTCGACCTTAGGAAAAGTATTATACCTTTTTCATATCATATGACGTGAGACGAAGATGATTTCTTGTTTTTTATTTTCTGAAAATAGCATTGCATATAGAGCCCATTAAAATACAACTGACAATGGGACCAAATATCTCATTTATTATATGTAAATAAAAAGTTATAACAAACTAATATTGTTAATATTTTATGACGACCTGCAAGGTAGCATGTTATGATTTGAACATAGATCATCATAAACAAACTACTTCTCTAGGTTATGATGATTTTATTATGTCTTAACGATTTAACACATTATTTTCGTCAAAAAGTCATTCTCCTCCGAAAAGTCGTCATAAAATGTAATGACTTATTGATTTAATTGACTCATCGTCACAAAAAAATTGTCATAGATCTTCATATTTCTCGTAGTGTCAGCGCCGCATTAACAAGATAGTGAGAAATTGATGTTGTGTAATAATTATTTTGTGTCAAATGAAGTATTGCATCATTTATTTGTTTTATAACAATTGCATTTGTTGCAGACCCCTCCACCGCTCTGTGATTTTGAGTAGTGGGTCGACACTGAGATCAAGCCGGAAGACAAGGAGTGGATGCGTAAACTGATATGTGGGGGAGGCAGAGGACAAGAAGAAGATGGAGAAGAGACGTAGAGAGGAGGCTCTAGAAAAGGAGCACAAAGAAGAGGAGGAAAGGAGGCGTGTTGCTGCGTATAGGGAGGAGAGGGAGAGGAAGCTTGAGCATGCGCACCGAGTGGAGGCAACGATGGAGGAGAATCCCGATGTCTAGAGGAAGGGAAAGTGGCCTCGTTGCACTCAGTAGTCTTCATGACTTGCTAGTTCTATGGTTTATTCATGAACAATGTTGTCTAATCTTGGACTTTGCATTGTGTTGTCATGTAATGCACTTCAAGTATGGACGTACCTAGGGCATGTTCTGCGTTATTTAGTTTGTCGTCATGTACTTCAAATGTTGTTATGTTGATTAATGTGCTCTATTGTTGGACCTTTCATAGTTTTGTTGGTTTCATTATTTGTTGTCATAATATTGAGTTTAATATTGCATAGGTAGTGAAACGAGTTCACGTAGTGCAAATAAAACGTAACGAAGTAGTAGATTACCTAATTCAACACACAGAACATATGAAATGTCATGTGATAACATATACCAAACTAGGGTACAGAGGTTCTGGATTAAACCAAACATGTCTTAGGTAATTGAAGCAAATAACAAGCACATGAAATAACATGCGAGAACATGCGCCAAACAAGGGTACATAGTTCCTTCGACTAACCCTAACATGCCTTAGGTAATTAAACCAAAAAAACAAACACATGGATGTGGCCTGTTAATAATATTGGTTTGTCCTAGTAGTGTGGCCACATAGCTAATTGTGTTGCACCTTCTCCACAGTATCCTCCCATTGTTGGTGGTGGCGGCGGCGAGGGTGGCGGCAGAGGCCCCTTGTTCCTGTGATTAGGGCAGGCGCAATATGGATCATTGCAGAGTACCTCCTATGAACTAACACCATTGTTGTTGTCGTCCTGTTCATCGTCCTTGTAACCGTTGCTAACTTCCCTTTTCTAGATCGAATATACGGTCCGGTAGGTAGTAGATGTACTCCGCATGCGGATAAATAGGTCGAGGATCGACCCACCTAGTGAACCCACATTTTTCTTTGGTCAAGGAAGACTGCAATAAGTATGTTCTATAAGTTGTATAGAAGAGAAACATATTGAAGAAATAAATAGTAATATCAATTACCCATGCTCGCGGGCATTTGAAGAAACGACGACATCCATCTATTCTCTCGGTGAACATCTGCACTAGGCAGTCCTCACCATACATGCATTTTGGCCACTCTTCTTTTCGTTCATTGTATTCTCTCAGTGGTGCCTCATTGGTGAAATCACTTTTCCTCTTAACTAGGAACCTCTCATAAAGAGCTTCCTCAAAGAAATCGGGACCAAGAGACCCTCCCACACAATGGGAGTTCCCTTCCCCTTTCCTCTTGAAAGTGCATCTAGCCCTTTAGTGAGTTTTGGATGATTGAATGATAACACGATTAAAGGACTAACATGTTTGCTAAGTGTTAGACATGAAATTGATTATCTCACAGATACTTGATGAAATTGTATAAAGCCAAAAGTGATGTATTGTTGTATAAACAATCTAGTTCAAGCACAAGACAACAATCCAAATGGAATTCATGCAAAGGCTTATTTATTTGCGGGATTTCAATGATCTATGTGAAAGCAAGCACGATAAGAGTTAATTAATGAGACATGAGGGATTGCATATGGAATGGTCTCATATTTGAAGCTTGCTAAATTGAAATGAAAAATGCAACAATACAAATGAATGGTTGATTTAATACAAGATGTGACTTGACGGCTTCAGATGGTGAAGATAGCAAGAAAAGGCTTCGAGGTACTAAGCAAGGGTGAAGGGCAAGCGACGGCTTGATGGCCGAGGAACCTAGCTAGGGTGAAGAAGAAAGTACTTGCATTTAGTTGAGGTACTAATCAAGCTATGATGGTCATATTGATGTGGAGGATCAAATCTATATTGGACAAGTTGATTAAAGTGACTTGATGCATTTGGAGTTATTCATATTTGATTAATGGAATCAAGTCACATGCTCAAGATGGCTATGCTCAAGTGACAAGATCAATATTGACATATTGGCACCCTCACTTGATGAAGATTGAAAGACACGGCATCAATTTAAAAAAGATCAACTCAAAAGGTTTAATTTCATTTTTCTTTTGATCTTGAGTTAATAGGTATGCCGTACTATTAAGAGGGATGCAAGTTTAAGTGGTCTGAGGAAGATAGAGTGCTCAAGCATAATAATTAAATCAAAAGAGAGACACTCTAGCACTTCACGAGCACATAGAATAATTTTGTGACTGTCGATGTCGGAAGTCCCGACGTAAGCCGGAACTCCCGACAGTCGGAAGTCATGACTCTTGACAGAACTGCTGACTCCCAGTCATAGCCTGTGCGGTGACTGTGGACGTCGAAAGTCCCGACGTGAGTCGGAACTCCCAACAGTTGGAAGTCCCGACCCAAGCCGGGAGTCCCGGCATCGATGGTTCTACTGACCTACTGTCTGTGCCCGTCGGAAGTCCCGACGTTCATCGGAAGTTCCGACTGTCGAAAGTCCCGACCCATGTCGGAAGTTCCGACGTTGGTTGTCTCGTGTGGACTTTGACCTCGCGTGAACAGTGTTTTCTTCTTACATCGGAAGTCCCGAGATCTGCGTCGGAACTTCCAACGTAGATCTGAACGGTTAGATTTTGCCTTGGAGTATATATACCCCTCTCCTTCCTTCTAACCGTTGCCCACTCATTTCATTGCGACGAACACTCGGCCAAAACAGCCCCCAAGCATTCTAGGCTCACCACTCTTCACTCCTTTGCTTCCAACTTCAATTCCTAAAGGGTTTGAGTGTTTGGAGAGTGGATTGAGAGAGAAAATCACTTTGAGCAAGCTTGAGCACTTGATTTCTTCATCAAGCCGGTTTGATTTGCATTTGTTACTCTTGGGGATTTTCCCTTAGCCGGCTAGGCGTCGCCCAAGAGCTTCCATCTTGTGGAAAAGCCTTGGAAAGTTTGTATTACCCTTGATTTCTAGTGAAGAAACTCAAGTGACCTTTGTGGTATCCTTGAGTGAGGCAAGGAGGTGGAAGAGACTCCGACCAAAGTGGTCACCTCAACAACGAGGACGTAGGAGCCCATTTGTGAGGCTGCCGAACCTTGGGATAAATTCTTGTCTCCCGTGTGCTTGTTGTTGTTGTGATTTGCTCGAAATTACTTGTATTTGGTTGTCTCCCTCTCTCTAGCTATTTCTTAGGGTTTGGGACTCGATCTACGGAGTGGTGGCTTATCAATGTCAAGAGAGTGACCCAACACCTTACCTTACCACTAGGAAGTGGGTTTGTAAGTTATCGGCATCACAAAGTTCATTTTAGCACTTGTAATTCATTTCCCGTTTGCGTCAGAAGTTCTGACCCAAACGTCGGGACTTCTGACACGTCGGAAGTTCTGACCCAAACGTCGAGACTTCCGACATTAACTGACTAGTGCATTTTGATTCAACTCCTTGGTTGCAGCTGTTTGGCTCCCTAGGTTTATCTAGTATCTTTTATATACTTTGTGGATAACTTGTGAGGGGTGGTATTACTCTGATTTAGAGTTTCCATTTTGGAAACTCCTATTACTAATCATTTCCATTTTTAAAGGTGTTGATTTTTTAGAAACGCCTATTCACCTCCCCTCTAGGCGGCATCCTAGGTCCTTTCACCTCTCCCTCTAGACGACCCTCCGGACATTGGTACTTTGCCGAAAGGAAAATACTAGTTGGGAAGTAAGTAGCAATGCATCCAATATTATGATATATAGGTGGAGGCGGGTTTAGTTGCCGTTTCAATGTGTTATAACCGGTCCCAAGAAGCCTAATTAGTTTCAATCGAAAAGCCTATTTCAATGGACACCTGAAAAGCTTAGATTCGTTTCCTAAAACTCTATTCATCGTTGACATGATAAATCACTAAAAAGCCTAGATGCTATAGGTGTACTATGTAAGTGAAGTGATAAATCGCTCTTTGTCATCGTACTCCTCGTCCTTGTAACTGAAAAGTCTATTTTCATTGTCTGAAAAGCCTAGATTCGTTCACTATTACTGAAAAGTCTAGATTCATCTGCAAATCGTCTGTACGATACGATTGAACTATACACATTCTAATGAATTTATATTTAATCTGTGTACTACATTTGTGCCTTTTTAGCAGTGTAGTATAATTAATGATTCACAGAAAAAATTCGCAAGAGTTTCCCTTGTTTCAGGAGCATCCATAGTTACAAACAGAGACATCATTATATAATCCAAACATTTAATCATCCAAATAGCACAATACAACCACATCGAATATCACAATCAACATAACATGTCATGCATAGTCCAAATAGTCCACAATGTCCATACAGTCCCAAATAGTTATAGGAAAGTAACTACATATTATCCAAATCTCCACACATGCAAAATAAGCAAAGTCCATGCAGCCCAAATAGTTGTGGCATCGAATCAAAGTTGGTAGCATAGTCTTAACCTACAAGTCATCGTCACTGCCTCCTAGTCTTACCCTTACCCTTATGGCCAAGAGCTTCGGTGCTTGAAGTGTGCTTACAAGGCGGACGGCGTCGTCTCATTCCTGCAACCTGCGTAGGCTCAGTCGAAGGCATGTACGTGAATTATGTCCAAGTCTACCACATTTGCCACATTGGTTCTACTCAGGGTCAGTAAGAAAGAGGGTTGCTCTCCCTCACCTCGTTCTACCAGAAACCTAGTCCATGATCATCTTGTGCCTCATCCTCTTTCGGATTCCACGTTTGTCCCAATGTGTACCTGGATCCGCAATGTATTTCAGCCCAGTGTAAGGTGCCCACTGACCCTCGTCTAGGAAAGGCTCGAAACGGGGAGACCAAGTCTGTACAAGGCTGTCAACACTGAACTCCCATGGTATCTGGGTCTCGTAGGCAAAGTTGCGATGCTGAGATGCTGCAACATAATGAGAACAAGGAAAGTGGTACTGCTTGGTTTTTCCCACATCTGCATGAGAAATTACTAAGTACCACAATATAACTCCTTGATGGCCGACCTCACCATCGGACGTTGTACCACCCCTTTCTGTGACGTGGTACTTGCTAGTGTTGTGGTCAAAGCAATCGACGTCATGTGTGGCAGCCCTTTCCTTTGCCTTGTCAAGATGCTTCTTAGGTTTAGGTGCCCATTTCTGATTATTACTCTGTAGTGCCATTGCTTGAGCGTGTCTCTCGTTAAACCATGCAACTAGCCTATAAAAGGTGAATGATACAATGGCATTGACGGACATGGCACGTATACCCTTGAGCACACTATTAAATGACTCTGCCATGTTGCTAGTCTGAAACTTGTACCTCCATCCACCATCGTTGTAGGCTCTTGTCCATTTCTCAGGTTCTCTCATCAATCCTCTCAGCCACTGCATAACTTCTGTGTTTGTTGCCGTTTTTAGCTGCTCCAACTTCTCCTCGAAGAATGGCACCTCAAGCATGCGAGCAACCTCCTCGAATAGAGGAAAGTTGTCCTTTGTACCATCCTTCTGAAGTAAATTCTCAGCGAGGTGCCGAGTGCACCAACGGTGGTTCAAAGGTGCATACCTCGGAATCTGCTCCTATACGGCACTGAGTATGCCCTAGTGTCTATCAGATATGACACCAACCTCCCTATGAGGGCCAATGACATGTATCCGAACAAGCTGCAAGAACCATCCCCAGCTATCTTTGTTCTCCCTCTCCACCAACTGATCTTTCAATTAGGGTTTTGAAACTGTTTCGGTTAGCATCATTCAGCAATTAATTAAATGTTAACATCTATCAAACTTAACAACAAATTACACAGTAACAAAGAGCAAGTATCACACCAAGCCATGGAACAAAAGTTACACAAGTTTTATTTATGAAAATTGACTCATTAAATCACCAAAGATTGAACTTAACACTGAAATTCAGGGACTTAGGCAAGAATGACTAAGTTTGAAAATCAGCCCCAAATCCAATCTTTGGGCTCCAAATTAAACATTTTTAACTTAGAAACTCAAACAGACTTTTGTTCTATATTAAAGAGCACACTTTAAACTATAAAGTTTATTTTAGCAAAATTTTAATTGTTTAGCCAAATTCACATATATAAATCACAAAGAACATTAAACACTATTATTGATATCATTTCATGAAACATGTAAAACACCATACATGCAACATAAAAATACTATAATTGAAACATGAAATGCATTTATGCCACAATGCTTATGCATGATGATGATCATAATCAAGGTTTTGATTGCTTTTTAACATCTAGGATATTACAGACTCTTATCAAACTCGTAAACCTTGTCCGATCCAGAGTATATATATACCTGAGAGCTCTACAATGTAACTATCAATTCTCCGAGTCATAGTCTGATGGTAGCTAATAACCATGATTGCCTCACGGTATGTAACTATCAATTTCTGGTAAAATGAACAATAGTTCTTCTACTTTGTTTCTCCGTGTTCTTCTACTTACATCTACTGACGGAAAAAAAGGTTCCTAACCGCTGCCACGTGTCTACACGTGCTCGTACGTCATGCATGTGAATTGGAGAGATCGGTTAGTCGGTTACTGCTCGGTCCAGAGACGACCTGGACCTTACTTACTTTTCGATCGGTGTAGGTACAACTTCTAGAATACGAATACGGACTTATTCCTAGCTAACCGCGTGGTTAGCTAGAGATATGTTACTCGTGCTGCTCACGGTCACGGTCACTTAGGAATACGGAGCGATCTAGAATACCAGTTGATTTGTAAACCAGTGCTTAATTATATTGGTGAATGAAGAACATGCATGAACGTCGATCGACGTATTATATATAATAATAGGGCCGGGGGCTAGCTGATAGGTAGGGTTAACTAAGTGGTTAAGACGCAGACAGTACGCGCGCATTATACTGCTAGTTACTACATACTCGAGTGCAAGTGATGATCGACATGCAGAGAGAGAGGGCAGCCGCCGCCGTCCTACTCGTGCTGCTGGCGGCGCTGGCTGCTGTTTCATCCACGAGCGGCGCCGGCGGCGGCGGCACGGTTATTAGGATGCAGCTGAGCCACGCCGACGCCGGCCGCGGCCTGACCCCAGGCGAGCTGCTGCAACGCATGGCGCTGCGCAGCAAGACCCGCGCCGCGCGGTTCCTCTCCGGCTCATCAGCGAGCGCCCCGGTGACACCAGGGTACCCCTCCACCAAGGAGTACCTGGTGCACTTGGGTATCGGCACGCCGTCGTCGCAGCCGGTGCAGCTTGTACTAGACACCGGCAGCGACCTCACATGGACGCAGTGCCTGCCTTGCAGCTCCGCCGCAGCCGCCTCGTCCTGCTTCCCCAGGCTCTGCCTTACTTCGACCCGTCCCTGTCCTCCACGTTCGTCAACCTCACTTGCGACTCGTCGGCGTGTCAGGACCTGCTGCCGTGGTCGTCGTGTGTCAACCAGACTTGCGCCTACAATAGCTACTCCTACGGCGACAACTCCACGACTAGCGGCAAACTGGTGGCAGACACGTTCGTGTTCCAGGGCGCCCAAGGCAGACGGCCGTGCCGAACCTGTCCTTCGGCTGCGGCCTCAACAACAGCGGCAGATCATTCACGCCCATCATGACTGGCATCGCCGGCTTCGGCCGCGGCAACCTGTCCCTTCCGTCGCAGCTCAAAGTCGACAACTTCTCCTACTGCTTCACCAACAACACGTCGACGTCCAGCCCCGTGCTGCTCGGCCTGCCGGCGAACCTCTCCGGCGGCGCAAGTAGTGGAGCCGCCGTGCAGACTACCCCGCTCAACACGACCTCAACTTTCTACTATTATCTGAATCTGAAGAGCATCACGGTGGGGTCAACGACGCTGCAGGTGCCGGAGTCCGCGTTCGCGTTGAACGCCGACGGGACCGGCGGGACGATCATCGACTCCGGCACCTCCATCACGTTGCTGCCGCCGCACGTTTTCAGCCTCCTAAGCGACGCCTTCGTCTCCGAGCTGAACATGACGCCCGTGGCCGTCACGGCCCAACCTGATCTTCTCTGCTTCCCGGCGTCGACGACGACGATGCCGAAGCTGCAGCTGCAGTTCGAGGGCGCGACGCTGGACCTGCCGCAGGGCAACTACGTGTTTCCTCAGGACAACAACACGTGCATTGTGATACTACAGTCGTCCGGCGGGAACAACATGACGATAATAGGCAACTATCAGCAGCAGAACCTGCACGTACTCTACGACCTCGCCGGCAACACGATCTCTTTCGTCCCTGCTCAGTGCGACAAGGTCTAAGACTACTCGATCTCGGCCGCCGCTCGTGCCGTGCCGTGCTGCTTCCGGGCCGGGTGTGCCCCTACGTACTATCGCTGTTGCATTCCCTCTGCCTTAATTTTCCCTTCACCTTTTACGTGAATATTATGTATAATATAACAATAATAAAGTCGTACTACTTGCTGATCCAGTACCACACGGTTTGTATTTGGTTTGTCTACAATATGTAACAAGTATGTACCACTGTATATATATACTACTACCAAACATGTCCGTGCATTACAGTTGGACAAAAAAAAATTATGTTAAGAATATTTTTTGCGATTACAAAGTACAACTCGAGCTCTTGTAACAAGTAGACTACATGCCCTTTACTCGTAAATATATATAATAACTTTAATTTTCATCATATTCATATGTTGCTACAGTTAAATATCAAGTTCCATGATTTTTTAGGACCGGTATGTCCGCTGATAATTATGATGGGAGATCTCTCTCGATTTTCCATGTGATGGTTCTTGTCAAGGATTTTTATTAAGAAAATTCTTTAACAAAAGAACCCGTGCAGGCTCAGTACCACCCCTCCGGAGTGGTCAGAGTTCGAGTCCTGAGGGACTCACGCTTTGTGGCATCACCGCAGCAGACCGGAGGAGAAAAAGAAAATCCTCGTCCCGCCCCACATCCAAATCACAGGTTTGTGGTCAGCTTATCTCACGGAGCTGCGGTGCCGCTGTGTAAGGGTAGGGCAGAGGTTCCGGAGTTTGTGAGAAGATCTTCTTCTTAAGCAGGAATACCGGGGGCTGTCTAGCCACCGCAGATCGAGTTTTTTTAACAAAAGAACAGTACCATAAATTAATAAATAAAATATGATTCTAGTATAAATGTAAAAGAACCCTAAGACATATTATATTATTATATATTATATATAAAAGAGAAGAGAGGGAAAGCAAATGAGACCTCCCTCTAAAATTAGAGACGTGTGCAAGAGGATCAGAGAAGAGAGAGAGAGAGGGAGCAAAGGGAGACCTCTCTCTAGAATTAGACACATGGGTGAGAGGAAGAAATTAGAAGAGAGAGCGGGGGGAGCAAAGCGAGATCTCCATCTAGAATTAGAGACGTGGATGAGAGAAGAGAAAGGGACGGAGAGAGGAAGAGCGCTTCCTATTGACTGAGAGAAAAGGAAGGGAGAGAGAGATCCATGTAAGGTTTCGGTTTAGGTATATTCATAGGATCGGGAGGTCTTGGTAGTAATAGTAGATGTTCGGGTTTCACAGAGAGAGAGAGGGGGGGTGATAGGTTGCAAACCATCGAATGCCGTAGTTGTTGAAGCTCCGGCCGGGGTTTCGTTGACGGACACCATCTGCGCGCCGGCAGCGACGGTCGGTGGAGAGGGAGTGGCGCTGTGGCGTCCTCGGCGGCGGCGTGAGCGTCGGGTGGCGTTGCCGGCGTCGGTGGTACTTCCCGTCGCTGGCAGCGCCCCTACTTTCGATCGGGTCTAGGGTTTGGATGTCGGTGGGGTGACTGGCGGCGCGGTGAACCTCGTACTGCGAGCCCCGGCCCCCACCTTTCCTTTATAGCGTTGTGCGACGGGGGCCCACCAACCATGTAGGGTTGGGCGCCCCCGATCAGGGCGCGAGGACAAGGACCAGTTAGGCCGTTGGGCCTAACTGGTGGGAGATCAATCCTAACATTCTCCCCCTTGATCTCTCATCTATTCTTCGTTCTTTAATTTCATACTCAAAACTTTCAATTCATATTTTTCTTGCTTCCATCCTATTTCATCACAGATTAGTGCATAGAACTGTCCCATCGTCACAGTAATTAGTGCTGTTAGACTAACAGCCACAATACACTTCTCTGTTTTGAAATGTAAACTTTCTTTGGGCCCTTCGTATGTTCGGGAATCATAGGCTTTCCCTTAAACCCATGCCGGCTACGTGTTCTCTGAACACGTTGGGTGTTAAGCCCTTTGTGAGCGGATCCGCGAGCATTTTCTCTGTATTTATATGCTCAAGATTTATTATATGATCCCGAACTTTATCTTTCACAACATAGTACTTTATGTCAATGTGTTTGGCAGCACCACTTGACCTATTGTTGTGAGCATATTGTACCGCTGGGTTGTTATCACAATACAACCTCAGTGGTTCTTTTATATTATCAATCACTTTCAATCTGGGTATGAATTTCTTCAGCCAATTCACCTGCCTCGTTGCCTCATAGCATGCTACAAACTCGGCATATATTGTCGAGGATGTAGTTACGGTTTGTTTGGAGCTTTTCCACGATATAGCCCCTCCTGCGAGAGTAAATACATATCCTGACGTGGATTTTCTTTCATCTCCCGCATAATCAGAATCTGAATACCCCTCTATCTGCAGGGAATTAGATCTTCTATATGTAAGCATGAGGCCTTTCGTACCCTGCAAATAACGCAGGACTTTCTTCACTAATTTCCAATGTTCAATTTCTGGATTCTTTTGATATCTGCCAAGTAACCCGGTAACAAAAGCTAAGTCAGGGCGTGTACACACTTGAGCATATTGTAAACTTCCAACAGCTGAATCATACGGTACCGCTTTCATTCGGTCAATTTCATATTGGTTCTTGGGACATTGATGTCCTCCAAATCTATCGCCCTTGACTATAGGAGCAGGTGAAGGACTGCACGCATGCATACTAAATTTCTTCAGGACCTTTTCTATGTATGCCTTTTGCGATAATCCTAGAACCCCTTTTCTCCTGTCTCGGTGAATCTCTATTCCCAAAACAAACGAGGCCTCACCGAGATTTTTCATATCAAAGTTTGAGGACAAGAATTTCTTCGTTTCCATTAGCAGATTGATATCACTACTAGCAAGCAAGATATCATCCACATACAAAATTAGGAATATGTACTTTCCATTCCTGAACTTTGCATAAACGCAATTGTCAACATTTTCTTCAAACCCAAAACCTTTTATCGTTCTATCAAACTTCAAATACCACTGTCTTGAAGCTTGCTTCAATCCGTAGATTGATTTCTTCAGGCGGCATCCCATATTTTCCTTTCCTTTTACGACAAAACCTTTCAGTTGTGCCATATAAACATTTTCTTCCAAATCCCCGTTTAGGAAAGCTGTCTTTACATCCATTTGATGTAACTCCAAATCATAGTGGGCTACAAGTGCCATTATAATTCTGAAGGAATCTTTACATGAGACTGGAGAAAACGTCACATTGTAATCAATCCTTTCTCTTTGCGTGAAGCCTTTCGCCACAAGTCACGCTTTAAATCTTTCTATATTCCCTTGGGAGTCATATTTCGTTTTGTAGACCCATTTACAGCCTACTGTTTTGGCTCCTTTAGGAATATTTTCTAGGTCCCAAACTTTATTGGTACTCATTGATTTCAATTCATCTTCCATGGCCTTAAGCCACTTTGATGAGTGGTCGCTTCTCATGGCTTCTTCAAATGAGGTGGAATCATCCCCCATCTGACATTCTTCTGTTTCATAAACTTCATAGCCATCAGTAATAGCTGATCGTCTTATTCTTTGAGACCTTCTAGGTGCCTCCGGCACTTGTTCCACATTGGGCTGTTGTTGTTTTTCCTCATGTGCAACATTTGGTTCTATAGTTTCCTCAAGGATAGGTTCCTCAAGGATAGGTTCCTCATGTTCATTCATTGTCGCCACGGGAGAACTTGCAACAGGTGTTGGCACTACAAAGTTGTCTCCTTTACCGATTGCTTGCAATGCAAAGCAGCAGTAGCGTGAAGAATGGTTCTTCAACCATCGGAGTGGGTACATGTACCCGCTTCTCCTGTAGGCTGATTTCTCATGCTACCATGCTTCCCCTGATCATGTTGTCCTCCAAGAACACAGCGTGTCTTGTTTCTACAATCTTCGTATGTCTGTCAGGACAATAGAAGCGATATCCCTTCAATCTTTCTGGATAGCCAATAAAATGGCAGCTGACTGTCTTGGAGTCTAACTTTCCTATGTTTGGGTTAAACACTTTTGCCTCAGCTGGACAGCCCCACACACGCAAATGGTTAAGTGAGGGTTTCATTCCTGTCCATAATTCATACGGTGTTTTAGGGCACCAATTTACTTGGTACTCGATTAAGTATGTGAATGGCGGTTTTCAATTGCCTCCATCCATAAACTAATCGGTAATGTGGAGTAACTCATCATGCTTCTTACCATATCCATTAAGGTACGCAGTTCGTCTTTCACCCACTCCATTCTCACTGAGGCTCCCCGGTGTGGAGTACTAAGCAACTATGCCATTTTTCTCTAGGAACCTTGCGAATGGTCCAGAATTTGGCCATATGGGTATATGTATAGCCCATAGTACTCTCCACCTCGGTCTGATCGTACTATCTTGATTTTCTTATTGTGCTGATTTTCAACTTCAACTTTAAATATTTTGAATTTATCCAATGTTTCCGATCTTTCTTTAATTGGATAAATATTGCCATAACGAGAGTAGTCGTCTGTGAATGTTATAAACGAGTCATAACCATCCACACTTTTCACAGGAAAAGGACCACATATATCTGTGTGGATTATTTCTAAAATTTCTATGCTTCGTTTGGCATCTTTCTTAATTTTCTTGACATACTTTCCTTTGATGCAATCAATACATTGCTCTAAATCTGAAAATTCTAAGTGCGGGAGAATTGATTCCTTAACCAATCGTTCCATTCTCCCCCTCGAAATATGGCCCAAGCGACAATGTCATAATTTCGAAGAGACAGTATCAATTCTCTTTCGCTTCTTAGTTACATCCGTAGATGGGGAATCATTCACATTCTCATCACATACATTGTTCGCATTCTCAGCAAGAGATAATAAATAAAGCTTGTCTTGTCGGAAGGCAAGACCAACACATTTATTATTAACCAGTATCTTACACTTGCCATCACCAAAATGGCAATCAATTCCATCATCATCAAGTTTCGAAACACTTATCAAATTTCTACGCAAAGAGGGAACATAAAGTACTTCTTTAAGTCTAAGTACAAAATCATTATTCAATTCTAAAGAAAAATCTCCAATGGCTTCAACATTGGCTTGCGATCTATTTGCAACTTTAATCGTTCTTTCTCCTCTTTGCAAGGTTCTCGTCCCCACTTAACCCCTCAGAAAAGATTTGCAACATGAGTAGTTGCTCTGAATCAACCCACCAAGTGGATTTATCATAACATAAATACAGAGATTCATCTACAAATGTAATAAAATCATCACCTTTCTTTAGCAGAGATTTCGTGAAGTCCGGACAATCCCTCTTGTAGTGTCCTTCTTGAAGCAAAGCTTGCAATCGATCTTTTTTCTCGCTCCACCATACTGCCGATTCTCGTAATCCGGGGTTTCTTTCCACTGTGAACTGGAGGAAGAGGTCTTATCCCACTTAGGTTTCCCTTGTGGTTTAGAATTCTTGCCATTAAAGTTCTTTCTTTTGTTGTCCTTCACAAAATGAGCAGATTCACCTTGTGAGGACTTTATCCTCTCCTCTTCTTGAGCACACATTGATATGAGTCTTTCTATGCCCCATCTTTCAGGCTGCATATTATAGTTCACAATGAAGATGTCATATTCTTTTAGCAAAGAAGCAAAAATCAAATGAATCAGGAAATCCTCCTCCTTCAAATTCATTTCTTTTAGCTTGGATGCCGTAGTGTTCATCTTCAAAATGTGCTCTCTTATGCTACCACCAAAGGAATTTCTCATTCACAAGCTTCTTAATCGTGAACTTGTTGTGGGGCCTTGGTAGACCCAAAAACCCGACTCTTGATTTTCTCAAGATATTCTTTGGCAGTAGCACTTTTAGGGATTGAGCCCCTTATCTGTTCTTCTATGGTGGCTTTGGCTACCAACAGGCACTTGCGGTTGGAGAGAGTCCATTGCCTATGTTCAAGATCATATTTCATTCTTATTTCAGTATGATCACGCTTTCGAGCAGCGAAATCAGCGTCAGTTTCATTGTCACCTCTCACCGGGTCCTCTGGCTCAGTAGGACACGGTGAGGTGATGGCAAAATCGACCTCTCCCAACGCAAGTTCCAATTCATACTTCTCCCGCCACACACGGTGATTGATTCCGTTGAGTGTCGGGATGTTGACAATGTTCACAATGCATTTGCCTCCTGAAATCACACCAGAGTAAATAAGAAATATTTATACATAAAATTCCATACTTTAACTCAATGTTGGTCAAATTAAAACTTATAATTCATCCATGTAAACATTTTACATCACCGTTGGGCAGAAGTAAAATTAATGCACAATTTCTCATGAATCAAAAATTATAATATTGTTATTAACAACGTTGGTTAGAAAATAACAATATCATAATCGCATCAAAATTATCAGAAATTCATTTCTCTTAAAATTAAATTATCCCGTTGGTTCAAATTTAATCAAAGAGAACAATAATTATCATGCACAGCGGAAACATTAATAATCTTTTCATATTATTATTTTCCAGAAGCACTAAAAAATTTACTGTTTTTTCTGAGCAAAATATCGTTGGATAAAATTTGCACAGAAAAATTGCATCAAAATCATTCAAATTCATCAAAATATGCATTTAAAATACTCCTAGAAAATAATAACAAAATTTCATTTTCCTTCCTTCTTTCATTTCAGCCCAAATAGCGCCCAAAACGCTACTGAAAAACGGCTCGGCTTCCGGCTTGCCTCAAGGCATGACAAAGCCGCAACTCTGGGCTGGGCGGCAAGAACGCCACACACACCTTACGCTCACTGGCAACGACGAAGTTGGCCCAAATGAATCGCGGCCGTTCGTCTCGATCCGACGGCCGAGCGGCCATTTCGCGCGGATCAAAAGGTTCGCTGCGGCCGGCGCCCTGGAAAACCCTAGCCATTCGTCTCTTCCCCTCTCTCTCTCGCTTTCTTTCTCTCACCATCCAGTAGCGAGAGAAACCGCCACCGAGCAGCCATGAAGCGAGAAAAAAGCAGAGCGGCGGCCATGGCGAAGTTTGGCCCCCTCATGCCAAGCGCATGCTCCCCAACGGTGAGCACGCCATTGCCGAGCGGCTTTAACCCACAATGGCCTTCCTTGGCCGAGCCAGCGAGCCTCCGCGCCTCGGCTCGGTTTTTCTCCTCCAAATACTGCGAAAAAAGCCGGTTCGATTCTTCTTCTTCCGCGCCGGTGAAGGTTCATCCAACGAACCCTAACCCTAATTTTTTTCCCTTTCTGATTTTGAGTTTGTTCTTTTCGGTTTTATCCGAATGGGGAAAAACTAGGGTTAGGTTAAGAGTTTGTTCTTGCCGATTCGTTTTCTTTGCTTTTAATTTCTTTCTTTTTGTTCATCCGAATGGAAAAAAATGGAATTAGGGTTAGGGTTTGACCCTTCTTCTTTCTTCTTCCCCTTTTCCCCTCTTTCGGATTTGCGTCTAGGGTTCTTGGAATCCGACCCTCCCTTTTCCCCTTCTTCAATCCCTTGTTTAGTTTTGATTTTGGGAATTAGGGTTAGGTCTTAGGGTTCGGTTTTCGACTTTCTTTCCCGATTCGCATCAGATCGGTCGGTTTCACTTAGCCGATCTGATTTCTTGTCGAACCGTGGCTCCGGTACCATTGTAAGGTTTCGGTTTAGGTATATTCATCGGATCGGGAGGTCTTGGTAGTAATAGTAGATGTTCGGGTTTCACACACAGAGAGAGAGAGAGGGGTGATAGGTTGCAAACCATTGAATGCCGTAGTTGTTGAAGCTCCGACCGGGGTTTCGTTGACGGACGCCATCTGCGCACCGGCAGCGACGGTCGGTGGAGAGGGAGTGGCGCTGTGGCGTCCTCGGCGGCGGCGTGAGCGTCGGGTGGCGTTGCCGGCGTCGGTGGTACTTCCCGTCGCTGGCAGCGCCCCTACTTTCGATCGGGTCTAGGGTTTGGATGTCGGTGGGGTGACTGGCGGCGCGGTGAACCTCGTACTGCAAGCCCCGGCCCTCACCTTTCCTTTATAGCGCTGTGCGACGGGGGCCCACCAACCATGTAGGGTTGGGCGCCCCCGATCAGGGCGCGAGGACAAGGCCCAGTTAGGCCATTGGGCCTAACTGGTGGGAGATCAATCCTAACAATCCAACCTCTCTTTTCTCTGTATGGTCTTAGAAGGGCTCTAAATAACAAGCTTCATCTCCCTTCAACGCGACACTATTTACACACTATCTACAATATTGTTGTAGGAGCAATTTTCCTCTTTCTCCTCTAAATAAACTAAGCACTGGCAAAGCCAAGTTTTTTAGCTTCACCGGTTCTACCTCCTTGTGGTACTACAGCATAGAGATGGAGCTACTCGAATCCCTCCAAATCATGGTCTGGGCCTATATCTAAAAGAAGGGAGGGTAGAGATATCATTTCTCTCAGTCTCCTTCTTCACCCCCTCTCTCCTCACCTCCATCTCACATTCTCTCTCTCCCTCCCTTCCTCTTTATCTAAGTATTTCTAAATGGCTAGTATGCCATTTACGCTAAAGGGCCTCTAGCCTAGTGGTTAGAGCACCTCAGTAGCATCCACCAGGCCTAAGTTCGACTCTTTGTGGGAGCGAATAAAACAGGTTGGAATGAAAAAAAAATCCAAAAAATAGGTTGAGGTTTCCCCTACTGACTTCGGTCAAAAAGCATGCCATTTACATACCTAGAACTAAAGCCTAATATCGAAGTTTTGAACCTACATGGTCCTGTAAAGGGTCCGTTTGGTTGGGAGACAACATGGGATGAGATGAATCTGTCTCAGTTTTGAGGGATGGGATAGTTCCATCTGGTGTTTGGTTGTGGAGAATGAGATCATCTTTGTTTTTGTTTAGTTTAAGAACCTGAAAAGTAGGATGAGACATTGATATATGAGCTCCATCTATCAGCATTTCTTCTATTCGCCTCTCCCTCCCTACTTTATCTATTCGTCTTCCAGCCGCCATCCGTATCTCAAGCCTGATTGCTTTCCCCTCTTCCCCCCTACTTTGTCCGTTCATCTTCCGGCCACCGTCTGTATCTCAAGCCTGGGCGCATCCCACGCTGCCGCTCGCACCCCGTGCCGTCACCACTCACCCCGCGCGGGCGCCTGCTGACCCCGGCACGGCCGCCTGCATACCATGCCTCTGCCCTTTTGCCCCACGCCCTCAGCTGCGTGACTTGGACTCACCGCCGGCCGTCTTCTTTGTGCACGCGCCGCCTTTAGCCTTGCACGTGGCCACACTCGTCTTCCCCGTGCTTGCGCACTTGCATGATGGAGCACTTGTAGTCCCAGGTGGGACGAGCGCGTCTGCCAAATTCCTAGGGACTGGCGAGTTCCACATCTTCATGGAATATTCCTCATGGGATGACTTCGCCCCTGGATGACTCTTATCCAAACATCACTGAAACCAGGTACATCCCACCCTGTCTCTGAGGTCCTAGCAACCAAACGCTAAATAAGATTTCGAGATCAAAATAACCACACTTGCTTTCACACATTTCAGGACGTTATTACCGAGCCGTGTAAGTGCAAGTGTGCAACCCAGTATAGTCACGTGGTGATGAAAAAACAGTCCACAAGTAACTTTTCTGCAGCCTGGGAACGTGGTCTGGCCGTCTCTAACCTAGTTGTAAGTGCAAGTGTGCAACCCAGTATAGTCACGTGGTGATGAAAAAACAGTCCACTGTTGTCTCTAACCTAGTTGGTTATGTTACTTGTGGTACAACTTGTCCACCTGGGTCGACGTAGAACTTAACGATGTTATTTTTTCATTGATATATAGCATGCCTATCAATGATAAGGAGACGTTTACAATGACTTCATCAATCTTAAGATTTGCTGCATGTGGTAGGGTGTTATTTTCATTTATAAGAGTGAGCGTGTGCAAACGTATATGCAAGCATTGTCGATCTTGTGTTTAAAAATTGTTGCCTGCCGGTTGGACGGAAAAACAGCTACTTGTAGTTGCTGACCGATTCTTTTTGACGTCGATGGTACGGTCCTCCTCCGGTATCAAACAGATGCACGTCGTGAAAACTGAAAAAGGAAAGGATAGAAGAAATACAGAATGCAGACGATTCCTCCTTCCACTTGTTGGAACTTTTCTGCAGCCTGGGAACATGGTCTGGCCGTCTGGGTGGAAATGGAACCTTGTTTGCTGCTGTCTGCAGTGGAACATGGAAATTTCCGATTGACAACGTGGGCTTAGGGCGGCCTCAAGGTGGTTGAAGTCGCTAGCACGTGTGAGACTTTGTCCAACAAGGAAGATGAAAATTGACACATATATTAATGAATACTGTGTCTTAGTTTTACCTCGCTCGTGATGCGTGAATTTGCTCTTAACTTTATTTTTTTAGTGTCTCGCTGCCGCCTCACCTGACGATTTAGGATTACTGTTTATTTTTTTAATGTCTCGCTGCCCCATCACCTGACGATTTAGGATTACTGTTGAGGACGCCGTTTGGGCGTCCACAAAGGCTGTAGAAATAGCTTGCATTGCATGTAATATATTTTATTACACGTGGACGAGAGAAGGTAAAAACGATTTCACCAGCGCTTGCTCGAGTAGAGTCTCAGCACAGAATCCGAAAAGCTTACTGTCACTGACACTCCCCTGTCTTTACGTCTGCCATGCGCACTAGTGTTTTCTTCTATTATTTTAACTTTCTTCTGTCTCTCGTCTCTATCGATTTGAAGGGGTCAGGCGTCCCCAACAGGGTCGTGTTTAGATACCTTCAAAATTCGAAGTTTTTTCGCTATCTCTTCGTCACATTAATTTTTAGCTATTTACATGAAGTATTAAATATAGGTAAAAAAATAACTAATTGCACAGTTTAATTGGAAATCACGAGATAAATCTTTTGAGCTTAGTTGATCCACGATTGGACAATATTTACTAAATAAGACGAAAGTGCTACTATTCATCAGTTTGAAATTTTTTTCAATCTAAACAAGATCCAGTTCTAGTTGACATTCTTTCCTCAAAAGACACTCACTCAACAGTTCACCCACAGCATAAGCTGCAAAGAACTGTGGGTCTCAAATGTTAATTTCTTTTTATCCTTTCCTCCTTATCTCTCCTCCCACGTACGAAGAATCGTGTATGTAGCCGCTAATAAAAGCTCCCTCCTCGGGGCTGTTTGGTTACTTATACCGGATTTCAGTCACTGTCCAATCGAATGTTTGGACATATGTATAAAAGTATTAAATATAGATTAAAAAATAATTAATTACACAGATTGCGATTAATTTAAGAGACGAATTTTTTAAGCCTAATTAGTATATGATTTGATAATATGGTGCTACAGTAAATATGTGATAATGATAGATTAATTAGGCTTAATAGATTCATCTCGTAAATTAGTCTACTCATGTGTAATTAGTTTTTAATTAACTCATATTTAATCCTCTTAATTAACATCCAAACGTCCAATGTGACACGGACTAAACTTTCTGCGGTTGCTTTTCTACGGTTCTCTCTCCTCCAGATCAGCTCCGATCCAGTCAGAACCAACTCCGATCCTAGTCAGCTAGCAACATAAATACCTGTTGGAGAGGCCCTTATAGCCAGATGGCTGGCTCATCAAAGTATGTAACCTCAGTTTACAAAATGTCACGCAAGTTTGTCTTGTAACTTGTTGCAGCCATTCTTGGAACTACGGCACCTCAATCTTTCACTTTGAAACAGTCATGAGCAAATATTCTTATTAGAAGCAGAGTCTGGACGTAAAGACAGCAGGAGATTGAAAAAATGCATGATTTTATTGATTGATGTGTTTGAATAAACAGCGATTATACGAATACATATGCCCAAGAGGTGTTTACGTGTGTTCGTGAGCAACTAGTAGCTAGTCCTTTCGGGATAGACCCGAAAGGTCCTGTATATACAGGTAGCACTAATCTTCATTAGCAACCATCTAATAGCATAATGATCTGCTAATTGATCACTTTTTTTTTCTCGTAAAAGGTTTGCACATCTTTGTATTAAGATCGAGAAATAGTAAAATTTACAATGACACGCCACGAACATGACACACTAGAGGGATTAGTGTTATAAAATCGGCTCGGCCTTCCCTAGCAGAAGGAGATCAAGAGCTATCACTCATTAATCATGGTACCTAACCAGCATTGGCATTGGCGATCAGACACGCTGGCTTTTGTGGCTGTCGACAAAAGATGCTCGGCAGTCCACCGAGGGGTATCCCACGATGGTAGATTTGTCGTAGAGGTGAGCGAGATCAGGAGTGAGATGGTAATACAAGCACCAAGACACAAAATTTAGACAGGTTCGGCCGTCAGTATAACGTAATACCTACATCCTGTGTTCTGATGTATTGCATTGAGATGTATCGATCTGTCCACTAAGGGACCCCTGCCTCTCCTTATATACTCTGGAAGGGTAGGGTTACAAGAAAAGTAGCCTATTTGGTACTATACAATATTTTGCGGTGCACGCCGAAAGCAATAGCATGCTGCGCACGATTGATCTTGTTGGTTGGGCCACCTCTGATGATGCGGTCCATGTCTTGTCTTGTGAATATCGGGGGCCATACCCCCACAGCTAGTCCCCAGCCTGACAGTAGGTGACGTAGTCACGTGGTGCCAGGATCAGAAAATAGAAGACCAGTCGAGCAGCCAGCCAGTTCCCCTAGCGTAGCCTCGAGATAAGAAAAGCGCACATTCATCGCAAGGTGAAGTGTGTCCACTTAGTCCCCGAGCCTGCTGGAAGATGAAGAATGAATCTTGTAGCAGGGTCAAAGAAAAAGAAGTCTGAAAGCTTTGTCGACGTCATTCGACATGCGCGTATCAAGACCCCAGACGTGCTGCCCAAGATCAACACCCTGATCCGAACAGCATGGAGCAGCTTGATAGCACACCGATGAGACGTAGCAAGATCCGACCACCAAGGGCGATGTCCAAGCGCCGAGGAGTCTCCGGCGTAGCTGGCGATGTCCGAGCACCGAGGAGTCCCCGGCATAGCTGGCGATGTCCGAGCACCGAGGAGTCGATAAAAGATGCTCGGCAGTCCACCGAGGGGTATCCCACGATGGTAGATTTGTCGTAGAGGTGAGTGAGATCAGGAGCGAGATGGTAATACAAGCACCAAGACACAATATTTAGATGCGAGTTCGGCCCGTCGGTGTGACGTAATACCTACATTCTATGTTCGATGTATTGCATTGAGATGTATCGATCATCCACTAAGGGACCCCCGCCTCTCTTATATATACTCTAGAGGGAGGTTACAAGAAAAGTAGCATATTTGGTACTATATACAATATCTTCTGCGGTGCACGCCGAAAGCAGCAACAGCCGCACGCCTTTGATCTTGTGGGCTGGGCCACCTCGATGATCTGCCCATGTCTTGTCTTGTGGATACCGGGGCCATACCCCCACAATGACACCTCGCCCGCTCTTCATGTGAGTGAGGGAAGGGTTGTCGCATTGCCTCAGCATGTGAGGTTGAGCTGATCGACGAAGATATCGTCGTAGGCATTCTTCGCTACCATGGAAGGCTTCGTCTATCCATCGAGCATTCCCATCCGCTTCATCACCAAAGATCTCGCTAATTGATCACCGACTAGCTAGTTCTAAGACTCCTTATCAATTTGCTCCTTATAATCTTAATTCAATAATCCTTTGATTATATTGATAACTTCTCTAAAAACCCTGTGGAAAGAAATTAAGGAGGAACTAAAGCTTTTATATGCTAGTAAACTCATTTAAAACCCATTAGAAAAAAAAGAGGAAAATGATATGGCATATATGGACTGTTGTCTTACTGTGAACTTATATGGAAAAACCTTGAAAGGAAAAAATCCATAAGCAAAGTCCAGAGAACAATAGTACGATATGCAGGTATAACCTCCCCAAAAACCTCAAGGGAAGGAAAATATGAGGAGGAACAAATATTTTTTTGGTACCTTCTCAAAACCCTATATGAGAAATAAAAGATATATGACATAATATGCCTTGAATTTTCCCTTTTGAATCCTCAGTGAGGAAAATAGTAGATACTGCATATATTCTTATATTAATATTGCTCATTAAAAAAATTTAGGAGAAACCTTCATGAAAAAAAAAACATAAAGGAAAAAGATTATTTATTGGTAATTGGATCAAAGGATACATGTTAAGATTAAGTACGAGGACCGACTAACGTCTTGTTCGTTTAGGCTTGTTTGGCTGATAAACCATGGCTGAAAGTATTGTTGGCTGATTTGGTGTGAGAAAAAAATACTATTCGTTGGCTGAAAAAGTACGGCTTATAAGTCAAATAAGCCCAAACGAACAGGGCATAGATTTTTTTAGGTTTTATTTTTCCCATGGCCTTATTATTAAAAGGGCCAAGATGGGCACCATGAACTGTTACAAGGAAAAGCATATTGTCTTTCTAGAGAGGGCAATGTGTGTGATATAAGTTATGGTTGAAAGCCATTGAACTTGAACGATACATTTGAGTTACAATGCCGACAAGACATGTATGTCTAGAGTTCACTAAGCAATAGGTACATGGTTATACAAACCCCGCCTGAATCATCAGTGTTCAACTAGAAGTTGATGGTTCAAAATTGCTCAACTAGCAACCTCTAATGCCTTTCAAAAATAAAAGGCAACCTCAAATGAAATCCCACGCTCCCACAAAGGATACGCTGCCAACACTCTTCTTGGTGAACTGTGCCCATGATCAGCTTCAGCTGTCTTCTCTAGTCTCCCTAGTACAAACACAAATAATAGCGAGACAAGGCACATTTAAAAACCGTAAGTCTAAATTCTAATGGCTGTTTCAGTAAACGTCTTATTCTCATTCCAATTTACAAACCCAGCACAGACCGCCAAAGTATACAGATGATCATTTCCCTTCATCTTTCTGAGGTCATGGATCGAAGTCCACCTCATGCAACCATGCACCATTCCGCGTATTTAGGATTTCAGAGATTGAAAACCTAGCATGTTCACATACATTGACCTGGGTAAGGACAAAATGATTGATGTATAATTGAAAGCAAGTGCCACCATGATATGATGCTACTTAATGTATAGTGAACAATGGTGCCTTACATGATAGGTTCCTCGCATGGCCCAAAGCATCATAGTAGCAAGCAACTTGCAAAAAAGTAGCAGCATCTGAAATTTCTCTGTATGATGCAGACGACTCAAGTTCGAGACCAGATCATGAATTGGAAGATATATTCACAGTTCCCTTTTACTAACTATATCAATTGAACCAAACTAAGCCATGAGTAACCAATAATGGAAATACAACTATCTGCCAAAGGGTCATTCTTCAACTCTACAAGCAGTAGCTTTCTCACCAGGTGTAACTCAAATTTCACCCCTGCTCACACAGCTCCTGAAACCGGGCCAAGCTACAAGAACAAACTATATGCATGATTCATATGAACAGATGATAAAATAACATGTCTGTCTGTCCAAGCAAGAAATTAAGATTCAGTTTCAAGCAAATAAGAGTTATCATCTACCACAATTTTGTTAGCTAACATGTCTGCCTGGCAAATGCCATTGAGTTGATATGACAAAATTTCCAATTCAATCATTAGGTTGACAATGCCATTGAGTTGATATGCCAAAAGTTCCAATTGAATCATAGGTTGACAATACCATTGAGTTGATGTGCCAAAGTTCCAATTCAATCAATAGGTTGACAATGCCATTGAGTTGATATGCCAAAATATCAAATTCAATCATTAGATTGACAATGTCATTGAGCTGATGATATACCAAAAGAAATTGAAGAGGCAAATGCAGGAACAAGAAAAGGATTTCACTGAAGTACAGACAACATACAAAAACCATGGTCATATAACAGACCTTCTAAGAAGAGGCTTCGGATTGTAAGGGAACAAATCCTTCTTTTGCAGATCTTCCACTGTTCTCTTCAATGAATAAAGGCATTCTTTAGCATCAAGAAAAAGCTTCTGTGAATTCTTGGCCTCTTTATCACAACCAGAACCATTCTTATACTGTTTACTTGTACTGGCTCTGTCACTATCTTTATCCCCAGAAGTCCTCTGCCTTTTACAGTCAAGCTTATCTATTTTTGTTGAGTAAATAGAATCATCAACAAAAGCATGCCAAGACTGGGAAACTAAGCGTAAGCACCTGTGCAAGTGTGTAAGAGAAGTCAAAGGTCACAATTCAGAAGACGCTTTGTTCCGTCTGAAGACGTCGGCAAAAATAATTAAAAAATTGTAAGATAGGTACCAACCTTAATAGATACTGAGCACAATGCACACCAACATCCTTAGATATGAGGTAATCAACAAGTACCATGTGATCATAGTGCAGCTGCAGAATAATTTCAATGAACAAAAAAAATATTATACTCAAAATAGGCATTATGGAGTGAAACAGGAGAAAAAATTGAAAGATCAAATAGAAGAAAGTACTATGGGTGAGCAAAGCTATGATTCCTAAAGTACTGAATTTTGTTTAGTATGTCCAATTACAAATGGTAAGGTTGTCCAGGTCCTCAATCATGGTTACAGCACTGAATAATTAACCCATACAATAAAATCACTCACTTGTACCACAAAATAAATAAGAACTGAATGTCAAGATGCTATCTTACAGAAATCATTGTGCCTCCAGCAGACCTAAAAAAACAATGAGAACATTTTGATCGACTCACCAGAAAAAGCAGCAGATGAAAAAGGTGAACTGGGTCGAAAATGCTTGAGAACAGTTTTACACCAACAAGTTCAGTAGTTTCCAAGTTAGCTCTGCAAGTTTGGACAAAAAGGTCACAACTTTAGAAGCATCTATTGTCTGGATAACTTTTTCCTTGCTTCAGTAAACAAACTATATTTTCCTACTTACATTTTTAGAAAAATGAGTGGTGCATCTAAAAGTTGTAAGAGAATGTTGAATAGCATGTCATCCTGAAATATGAATGAACATTGAACGTATTACCAAGAATGTTTAGAGTTCATAAAGCCAGTGGTAAGCCTTCTTTTCTATTACAGAATGAAGCATGAACTTGTTAATATTGAGTAATTGAGCAAAAAACAGCAGATAACTATTATCAGACAGATACGGAGAATAGAGTATACAGATTATCTTAGTTAGCAATTAGCAGTAAGGGGGGTTGGGCATTTGGTCTTGCCTTTTCACTGAAATGCCCAGCATATAAAGTAACTCACTAGCCATGTGCAATATTAGAATCCAAATGTCCAACTGTATAGAAAGAAACTACCCTGTTCAGGAAAAAAAGAAAGAAACTACCTACAGTGGGGCAACAACAAACCACTTGCGAAGACAAACTGAACTAGAATCGTAAAACTGATTTCAATCTACATTATCTAACAAATGTAAATAAAATCAAACGACTTAAAAGGTAAGATGTGTTTCCCAGAACAATGAATATGATATTTTTTAGCTACCATCATTTGGGCATAGTCGCATAGATGCATACCTCCTCCATATACAATTCCAGAAAGGATAAGGCAAAACTTGATGAATTTGAGTCAAGACTCCAGTTTAGGTAACACTTCTGAAACCAGTCTGAAATTTCTGATAAGCCAAAACAGTTGCAGTGATTACTACAGCCTTGTACTTTGTGACCCAACAAACACTCATCCCTCTTGCATGAACATTGAAGTGCACCATCATTTCTGCTGTAAGACAAGCATATGGAACAACTAAGGAACAAATAGATAGCTTGCCTTTGCAAGTGCCGAGTTGACTTATCCTGACTCTCAACTAAATCTACCATGTCCAATAAAAACGGAGAACCTTCTAAACAATTTCCTGGTTTAGCAATATGTTGTGAGATAGGTTCATGAAGAAGGTCTTCAAAGTAATGCCGAAGCAATTTCAGCCAACTAACAATATGTGAACAATCTTGCTGTATGTAAGGCTTAAGCCGCATCATTACCATCTGCATTAAAAAAATGAAACGTTAAAATGTTTAGGAAGCCAAATTAACTAGCAACAAATGACACAAAAGAGCTCTGAATGTCAGAGCTTACCAGAATTTTATGCTTTAAGTACTGATAAAGACTTTTGGGTCCATCATACTGCCCATGTAAGGAAAATGCTATCTTGGGAACTATATCAACAAGTTTCACAAACATATCTTGTCCATATGTACCTTCCAGGTAACTGTGGTCAAGAGCAGAGCTAAGTAGCTGGAGAAGACTGCCAGTCAGAATTCCAGACTGTGCTAAATCATTACAGAAGCTAAATCTGTTATCCTTAGCACAGTTGGCAAGTCCTCCGCATGTAATTGATGGAAAGAATCCCAAGGCATCTTATGAATATGATGAATGGATAGACAAATGAAGTCATCTGTCAAATCACTGTCACTGTGTTTAAGGAACTTCAAGATAGCATGTAATACTCGAAAGAGACTGGACATGGTTTGCCCACTGATATTGAGACAACGCTCATTAAGTACTGTCATGAAGCTTGTGATTCTTGAGCTTGAACTAGTGATGTCATTACTGTTGGAGTCAGTTGTAAAATGTGAAGTGTTATGAACACATTTCGATGCTGCATGTATAGCCACCCAGACAAGCTCAATGAACTGAATCCAAATGTATTCCTAGGAATAGAGAAACAGCCATGGAGTAAACAGTTAGTCGACAAAAAAACGAGACTGAATGCACCAAAAGAAGAAAAGGGAAACATATGAGAAGCATACAAACTTAATTAGGGTACTAGATATGGAAATTAGGATATTGCCAGCTGAGTGTTTGACATAATCACTGCAGAAATCAAGGAAACCAACCTGAAAAGGATGACAAAAGATGTAAGTTTTGGTAACCTACTAGTCATACTGGTCCGCCAGAAATGCACAGGCAACATAAATAAGACAATACTAGCTAAACATAAAATTGAAGTGAATAGAGTGAAACATTGACATAGTTTGCCAAACAAAAAGGTTTTTACCAATACAGAGACCATATTCGCCATGCAACCAAATCCATCATATGGATGCTCTTTAAGTAGTAAGCAGCAACTATGAACTTCTCCGGAATCAGAAAGAGTTTCCTAAATGAAATGGGAAAATATGAAAGTGTTATTATCTCCTGTGACAGTTGTACACATAACACAGCAAATGGATGTGAAGACTTAAAGCATAGATGACAGATTCACTTCTCCAGAATTATTCACAAGTTTACACATAGATAAGCCAACAGAGATACTTCCACCACGAAAAAATGATATCTCACTAGCATTACAGCGGCTCATAAAAATCACACTTGAGTAGAGCAAAAAGTTATTAGATATCCTATGCCAGTATATTGATATCAACCATTAGATTTTTTTTTTCTGGTTTTAGTCAGCTACCAAGTATTGACAAATTAGATGTCACTGAATACTGCTGCTTTAGAAATGGAAGCTATCATCCAATGTGGATTGAGTTTGGAAGGGTTATGTAAGTAATCAAACATAAAATTTATTGATTACATCGATTGCGGTCTGAGATTCGAAGGTTTACAGAAGCATCAAACACAAATTTTGGAGATTGACTGTTAATTGCTCCAAGGTCAGACATGGGCTAAATAAATGCTCTCACAGAAATGGGGCAAAAAAAATTCTGTGACAACCCAAAACCAACCACAGAGTGAATTAATATCAGTCCCCAGCTGCTCCATAGGACGTGCTACACTAAACACAGTTACAGTACTACTTGCGACAGATAAGATTGTGGTAGGACTAGCCAGAGAGAATTTACCAATACTTTCATAGGTGGATTAACAGTGAAAAAAAAATCCTACTGAAACTCGAAGCAATACCTGAACCAATTCACAAGCTGCCTCCTCCTGGTCCCATCGTCGTATCGTCTTGTTCACCTACAAAGTCCCAGTCAAACAACCACGAAACACGATTATAAACTGGAGGAAGATGACTGAAGTTACCGTGGAGAGCGCGAGGAGGAGCTGCCGCTCGTCTTCCCGCGTCAGCTGCCGCGGCGGCGACGGCGCGGGTTCCTGCGGTGCGAGAGGCGCGAGTGGGGTTAGATGTAGGCTCAGAGCGGCGCGGGGTTACAGGAGGAAACCAATGCGGGCGTGCGGGGTGGAGTTGCTCGCTTACGAGGTGGACAAGCAGGGAGGAGGAGACGAGATCGCAGAGGCGGGCGAGCTTCCGCTTCTGCTTCTCCGGCGGCACCGGCGGCGGCGGCGGCATCTGCTGGCTGCTGCGCTTGCTTCTCGCGGTGGATTTGAGAGTATTACCAATCGAGTTGTTGGAATTGATCGCAACTTTGCGGATATGGGAAATCCAGTTGCGGTTGGGTGTGATATCCAACGGCAGTGGTGGGGAAATCCAGCAGCGGCGGGGGGAAGAGGCCGGACGGACGTGCGGCCACGCCGACGGTGGCAGGTCCAGCGCGCAGGTGTGGTAGACTGGTAGCCGCCGAAGAGACCTTTGTTTTTTTTGTGCGAACGTGCAATGATTTTGAATGAGGCATTTGATTTCAGCGAAACAAACGGTGTTTTCCTCTTCCAACAAATCAGCATAATCATCAGCATATGTTCTGCTGCACTATTTCAGCAGTACTTTTCAGCGAACGAACAGTATTTTTCTCTTACGACAAAACAGCATAAGCCAATTTTTAGCGAAACGATCAGGGCCACTATTTGCAATTGACAACTAGTATTCCTGAGCTCAAATCCATTGCCCATGATATCTTATGAATTTGAATTGTTATGTTTGAACTCCGAAGTTGGATAACCATTTGACCAAAGAGAGCAAATACAAGGAAAAACAGAAAGTATGGGCCCCAATTTGGGTGCTAATGTTGAGTTGAGCATAGAAAAAAAAAACACTCAGAAGTAGGAGCCCTAAATCAAAAGTAAGAGCCTTGATTTGGGATGTAAAGTTGCTCTTAGCCAATATACAAACGGTTCAGCTGGTGATTATTTCAAAGATGACGGCGTGTAAACTTAGGTACAGAATGTCATTCCCTCGAGGAAAGATGCAGTGCAGTTTAAAACTGAAGGCACAAACGCACAAATGCTGCATCATAACCCCAGGTTTGTCAGCAATCTAGCAGGCAAGAACATGGAAACGAGAAATGAAAATTATAGCATAAAGTACTACGGGGGCATTTGTGAGAAGTCAAATCTCAGAGATTCATCGGTTTCACGGTCTCACTGCTAACCCTTTATTATTACATAAGTCGCTGTCAACAACAAACATCCTAAATCAGGTGAGAGAAAAAAGTGAAATAACAGTCTGGTGACAACGCCAATCCTGTAGAGTTGCATAAAAAATGGCAAAAATGATTTCACTAGATCATGGCTGCTCTGCAAATTGGGATATCTGACTAGATCACCAAATTTGGTAATTGTAGTTTGTGCCAAAGCTGTTCTTGTACATTAGGTGGAATATTCATTCACCTACAAAGCAAAATAGAAGCAAGTCACTAGACAACTAGGAGAATTACATAACGAGAATTGGTTGGTGAAAAGTACAGAAATGAATTACCAGAAACTGGACCACTATTCAATACTGACAAAATATGCAAACTAAACAAGGCAACTTTAACAAAGTTGGGGATAGCAGATGTGAAGGCAATGATGTTAAGTGCAGGAGATTTACTGAATGCAAGAGAGTCTAGTACAAAATAGAAACACAGTTTTCCTTGGAATTAGTTATGTGTCAGACATCTTGTTCAACATTTTTTTCTCAAACAATATCTTGTTCAACCTTACTAGCTGAGATCATTTGAGTATCTTCAGCACTAAACTGTACACCCTCTGCAAAATTTAGGTTGTTTTAGTTTTGTCATAAATCAAACTTCTCTAACTTTGACCAAGTTGATAGAAAAATGTATTAACATCCATAATATAAACACACTATCATAATCGATACATATTCATGGTGGATTTAATGAAACTAATTTGATGTTGCACATGTTGTTGCATTTTCTTATAAGCTTGGTCAATGTTAGAGAAGTTTAACTGAAGACAACAAAAACAACTTACATTTTGGAACAGATTGCAGTAACTGAAATTCCCTAACTCAGCTGTCTCACAACAAATAAGAGTACCGACCCATATTCTTTTTTCACACGAAGGCACTGTCCAAAACTCTAAACATGTATTCTGAATTCTTGATAATACTAAACATACACTTAGTGACCAGTAACATGGAACTCAATTACTTGAGTAGAGGTCATGTTTGGTCTATCTTCTCTTCCACAACACATCATTAGCAGTAAGAAATCAGATTCTAAATTTGCATGCAAAAATGAGATTCTAAATTTGCATGCAAAAATGAGATTCTAAATTTGCACGCAAAGCACTTAATACATTAATTCCTTCAAAAGCTACATAAGCAACTGCAAGCATGACTTAGGTGGGGAAAGCCTGAACAAGGCATTTCCCACATTATCTTGCTACAATACCATCACCACTGAGGATCACAGGGAGCCAACAATTTTGTCTGCTCTTAGTAACACAAACATGTTCAGTAAGAAATTCTGTATGCCATGTGAAGCATTTGACACAAAAATGTGATAATTTATTAGAAAACATCTGATCATCACAGGTTCCTTTTTACGAATGAAAACTAACCCAAATAGAATGCAAATCAATGAAGAAATTTGACTAAACTATCCTCACCTTATGTGGAGACAGTTTCCTCCCATGAATTCTCAGCGAAGTTTCTCCTTCACAGAGTGCTTCTTGGCCGCTTCCCGCACCTTTTCAATATATCCTTCAATTGGTGGTGTGAGTGTCGCCATGTACCGGTTTGCAGGGAATGGTGTCATGTCAGGTACCATAGCAGCAGCTCGCAGTTTCTCAGGGAGAGCAGCAATGGCCTCCTTTTTTAGGGTCAGAAGCGTTGACTCTGCTGTTTGCCTTGCACGGTGCCGCCGCATTAGCACACGACTGTACTCTTTGGCAAGTCGCCGACCATCCTCGACTGTGAGCTCATACTTGGGGATTGCCTCCTCATCAACTAGCCCAAGACTGATATAGTCAAGGCCTGGTGGACCCATAAGCACACGGTCTCCTTCACCTCCACCAGTACCTTTGGATTTGGCTTTAGCTTTGGCCTTGGCTACATCAAGCTCGCGTTGCCTCTCCTTGGAGACAAGTCCCAGTTCCTCACGTTTAGCTTCGCGAAGACGCTCCTTGGGGAACAAGTGCCGCAGCGGAGTAGAGGCATTGAGACAAGACTCTGAAATATTAGTAATGCGCTCAATGGCCTCACGACGACCACGGCCGCCGCCACCTCCACCAGTGGAAGGTGCCCCTTTCTTCGCTCCGATGGTGGAACGCTTCAAAGGCTGACCTGCTTTGAGCTTAGCCTTTCCTTTGGCTGTGCCACTCACTGGCGCACGCTGTTGAAGCTGGTGATGCTGACTGGTCACACCAGATGCCAGTGCAGGGCTTATAGTTAGTGCTTTGAGATGCCGAAACATGATGCCCCCGTGCACTTGAAGCCATTCAACTACCTTTGCTGCACCAATGAGAAATATGTGATTAACCTGACTTTTCCTTTCTTTTCTTTTGTGGACATACAAAGATAGAGTTTTCATGAAGGCAGTTTATCAAAATGAGCAGGCATGGTCCAATAAAACAATGAAGCAGCATAAGTGAATGCGAAATACAAAATCAGATGTGTTTGAAGCTTGAACCACATCAATTGAACATGTGTAATTAAAAAACAAGTACTGGTTATGTCCAATGGAGAACAAAAATGTGAGTAAACTCATAGGAAATATCAAGCGGCATCTCTGACAGGCATGATATAGTTGATAAATTACAATGTGTTCAGGGAAGGGCCCAAGAAATCAACTGACACTGCATTGTCACCAGAACCTCTAGATCCAAACATCCCTGACCAATCAAACTCTAGTAACAGCTTCAGACGCAAAAAGAAGCTAAGGAAACAAAAATGCAACAGTCACCTTGGGGCTTGGGTTGCAGGTAAGGATCACAATCGAGCATGGTGGCATGGGTAAAGATCACCAACGCATGTGCCACACAAGAGAACGAAAAAGCATGTAACGAATCAACAAATACATTCCATCCTCCCAGTGACGAACCCAGGATCTGAATCCATAAATCCCTTATGCAATACGGTATAAGGTATCATCAATATAGTACCAAGATGGAGTTCAAGTTCCGTGAAACCAGTATTAAGGCCCCAATCATACGTAGATATGCTGAATCACAAAAATCACATTTCACAATCTGTCAATCACCAGTTTTAAGCATACGGAAACCTTCGCCTCTAGTGTCTATCGTCTACTAACTACTGATCCTCAGTAGACATTTTACTCACTAGAGATGCAGTCTTGCAGAGCAGGCGAGGAGGAGGAAGAGCAGGCACTGCGCAGGCCGAAGGGGTGCCGGCCGCCAGCAGCCCGGGCGCCCGGAGGAGCTGCAGCCCAGCAGCCCGCGCAGGAGGACGGACGTGAGCGCACCTGCGCCTGCGCAGGCGAGCCGCCGCCACGGATGCCGCGAAGGTCAGAAGCGAGTCGGGAGACGGGAGGGGGCGATCGGGTAGGGCACCAGGCGTGCGGTCCATGGTTAAACGGGCCTGTGCTGGGCTTTTCGTTTATCTGGGCCTTTAAACGCGAAGTACTAAAAAATACTTTTAAAAAAAGTGCATCAGACCTCTTTCAAATTGTTTGCGTGACTCTCCTCGATTAGAAAATCGGAATTTCAACTTTCGAAACCTTCAAATTAACTATTTTACATGGTTCCACGTTAGGAACGAGGGAGGTAGATCACTAGTAGACTTGACAAAATATAAACATAATTTTTCAAAAAGGTATTCAGATATTTTTCTAAAATAAATATGTAGTTAGAAATATTAAAATCTGATTTGTTATTAGAAAATGTGTTCTAAGTTTCAAAAAAAAATTGTTGTAACTCAAGAAAATGTGAAATCAGTTTTATGTCTTTTATAAAATCTTATCTGGTCTCCTAAAATTTGAAACTGAGCGAAATATTAAACGAAGGATGCAGACCAAGACAAATCCTTGCATACCACAACGTGAATCACCACACAATCTGTAGTGCAAACTGCAAAAAAAAAAAAGGTTTCTTCAGGACCAATGTCTTGCCTAACCATTGATACATGCCTAGGAAATTCCAAATAAAAATATAATCCAAGCTCTAGTTGCGTATTAACAACATGTATTATGTGGTTTAACTTGTAGCAATATTGTCCTCTTCAAGGACATCACGATGATGACGTGTGGAGACTCATTAGACCATCAGCAGTAGCTGGCGTGAGAATTCTCAAACTCCTGAACCAATGTTTGCGACCTACCCAACAACATCCAGATGGATGCGACCGCTTCCTAGTTCATCGTCGTCGTTGGGTGTAGGTATGCACATGTACCGGGAGCACATGATCAAAGCAAGAAGGCGGTTTGGATGGACTTGTGATGCCAAACTTCATGCATTTTCTAAAATCATGCTCTACATTATAGTGCCTAGCTTAGATAAACATATAGCATGATTTTAGGAAAAACATAAAACTAGTTTCATATTTTTGAGTTAAAAGAAATTTTCAATGAATTTTCTAATATTAAGGGTGGGTTTGGTAGGGACTCGATTGTCCTAGAAACATTTTATATCTAATATAAATTCTCTATAGAAACATTTCTTTGTTGAATCAAAAGCACTTTCTTGGAACTGTTTGGCTCGTTCACTAGATTCATGAAACTAGAACTATAGTCAGGAAAAACTAGGTTTTGGGTCTTGGAACTGTTTGGCTCGTTCCAAGTGATTCTCATTATAACATTTCTCCCTTTGTGGTGTTTGGTAACGATTCTAATGATTCTACTGAGAATCTAAAACATTTCTCATTGTGAAATGCACCCTAAATTAGATCTTTAAATACATATTTGTGGCAGAACCACCCAAATTATGCTGACCCACGTGTACCTGTTATTGTCCTAAAGACCTCTGACTGCTGTACACGAAAGCCAGATAATCCGGTAGTCTGTCGGGTGTCCTCGGGGAACCCCGAATCATCCACATTTTACAACTCATACATGATCAACAATGGAGTTACCACAACATTACAACATTGATACAATAATATCATACATCGGAGTTACGGAAGATTTATAACATTAGGTTACAAAACATATTATGTACCCTTAAGTAACACTTGAGTTCCAAAAGTTGAGTAGAACGACGGAAGTATCTTAAGTGAAGTACCTAAGATAGAAGAGAACTAGATCATGTCGAGCCCATCGACATGACCTTGATTAGTGGCACAAGTCAGAACCTGCAACAGGGGTTAACAAACCCTGAGTACTTGAGGGTACTTGAAAGCATCTAGGCCCCTAAGTGGATTTCGGTGATTAATATCAATACAAGATTACTATGACTAACGTGTGTTTTGTAGAGGAAATTAAGTTAGGTCATGGTAATGGAGATCGATTGGGCAATTGAGGTTGTCATGCCCCTACGATGGAAATCGTTTCGGTTTTCAAAGGATGGACGACAAGGTTAAGGATAACTAGTTCTAAGTGTCAATTGAAGTTGGAGAGACACTTAGAGTAGTTTAGGACTTTGTTTTTTCTTTGGCCGTACTATGAAGGGGGGTATGAACGGGTAGCTTGACCTAGTTGAGTCTAGTGAGTTAGGTGTGGTGCACACTTGTTAAAACTAGCTCTAGGTAGCTCCTATGAATGTCTAAGATCCTTTGGAGTAAACTTCATTCACATATGATCGAGAGTTGGAAGTGAATGGAGGGTCAAATACTGACCGGACGCTGGCTCCGGTGCGACCGGACTCTGGCCGCAGGGTCCGGTCAGTTCATTTGACTGAGGAGAACAAGTCTGGAGTGACCGGACGCTGGAAGGTCGTGTGACCGGACGCTGGGGGCCAGCGTCCGGTCGACTCCAGTAAGGGTCCAGACTTGAGAAAGTGTGACCGGACGCGTCCGGTCAGTGGTGACCGGACCCTGAGTATCCAGCGTCCGGTCGATTACAGTAAGCATCCAAGAGCGACCGGACGCGTCCGGTCAGTGCTGACCGGACCCTGTCAGCGTCCGGTCATCACTTGGAAACTGTTGCGCGGGTTGAACTGACCGGAGCGTCCGGTCAATACGATCGGAGCATCCGGTCATCCCGCAGAAGCTCATAACGGTTCGTTTTTCAGGCTGCCTTATAAATAGAAGCTCCACTCGTGTGTGGAGTTACTTTTGCTCATTCCAATAGCTGAGAAACACGTTTGTGAGTGCCAAGAAGAGCAAGGTCCTAGTGAGGTATTTGTGATTTGAGAATCCAAGAGTGAAACCTCATTAGTGAATCAAGAGTAGACAAGTGTGCATCCATCTTCTCATTAGGCTTCGCGTGGTCAAGTGAGAGTTCGTGCTTGTTACTCTTGGTGATCGCCATCACCTAGACGGCTTGGTGGTGATTGGGAGCTTGGTGATCACCCGGTGGAGCTTGTGGGTGACCCAACTCAAGTTGTGAGCGGTTTTGGGTGATTCGCCACGACGGAGTGTCGAAGAATCAACCCGTAGAGAGCACTTGATCCTTGCGCGGATCAAGGGGGAGCTACACCCTTGCACGGGTGCTCCAACGAGGACTAGTGGAGAGTGGCGACTCTCCGATACCTCGGCAAAACATCGCCGCATTCCTCTCTCCATTTACTTTGAGCATTTACTTTAAGTATTTACTTTGAGCAATTCAATACTCGTCTTTACATTCATAGAATTGCTATGCTAGAGTAAGTTTGGAACATAGGTTGCAAGTCTTTTGTGCGTTGATTTGATAGAAACACTTTGTCTAGGCACAAGGGGTTAATTGGGCTATCTGTAGGATTTGATTATTGCAAGAAAATTTAGAATTAGCCCAATTCACCCCCCTCTTGGGCATCTTGATCCTTTCAATTGGTATTAGAGCCTCATACTCACGTTTTTAAGCTTAACCGCTTAGAGCAAGATGTCTCACGGGGATGGACCTCCTCCTATCTTCGAGGGGGATGATTTTCCATATTGGAAAATTCACATGGAGGCTTACCTAGAAGCTCTAGATGTTGGAATTCTTAGAGCCGCCTCTCAAGGGTTCCCAACACCTAAGAATGCCGCACAACTTCAAGGCGATGAAGTAAACTATAAAAAATAGAATGCAAAGGCTCGTAACACCATCTTTAGAGGCCTTTGCAAAGATGTGTTTAATCGTGTAAGGAACCACAAAGACGCCCATGCACTATGGTCGGACGTTTGTGCGCTCCATGAGGGAACCAAGAGTGAGCGTGAGGAACGCTATCATCTTGTGATTAAAAAGCTAAATTCGTTTGAGATGCTTCCCAAAGAAAGTGCTAATGAAATGTATTCTCGTTTAAATGTTCTTATAGAGGAAGTCAATGGGCTTGGACTTACTCAAATGTCACCATCCGACGTTGTGAGAAAGATCTTGAGTGTCCTCCCCATTGACAAATATGGACACATTGTGACCGTGCTACATCAAGGTGATCTTTCCGCCGCTACACCTCTCCTACAAGATCATCCACAAGATCTCATCATAGGGAGTCCATCAAAGGGTGTGATGACTCGATCTCAAAAACTTACTTCATTTATTGCTCACCATTCTTTTGTCTCTTGCTATGAGCCTACCAAGGTAGAAGAAGCTCTTAAAGATCCGGATTGGATCAATGCCATGCATGAAGAGTTGAACAACTTCACTCGCAATGAAGTTTGGACTCTTGAAGAGCGACCAAAAGGCGCAAGAGTCATTAGAACAAAGTGGGTGTTCCGCAACAAGCAAGATGATCAAGGTGTTGTTGTGAGGAACAAGGCAAGACTAGTTGCAAAGGGGTTCTCTCAAGTTGAAGGTTTGGATTTTGGAGAGACCTTTGCACCGGTTGCAAGATTAGAAGCCATCCGTATCCTTCTTGCATATGCATCACATCATGAAATGAAACTATATCAAATGGATGTGAAAAGTGCTTTTTTAAATGGCTTTATAAATGAACTAGTCTATGTTGATCAACCTCCCGGGTTTGAAGACCCTAGATATCTTAATCATGTTTATAGGTTGTCCAAGGCACTATATGGGCTTAAGCAAGCCCCAAGAGCTTGGTATGAGCGCCTTCGGGACTTCCTCATTGAGAAGGGCTTCACCATTGGGAAGGTCGACACCACACTAATCACCAAGAAGCTTGATGGGCATATCTTCATTTATCAAGTATATGTTGATGATATCATCTTTGGATCATCAAATGAAGACTCATGCAAAGAATTTGGTGAATTGATGTCGAAAGAGTTCGAGATGTCAATGATTGGTGAGCTTACATTCTTTCTTGGTTTTCAAGTCAAGCAAATGAAAGAAGGCATTTTCATCTCTCAAGAGAAATACACAAAAGATCTTCTCAAGAGATTCAAGATGGATGAATGTAAGCCAATCAAGACACCAATGCCTACAAATGGACATCTCGATCTAGATGAGGGAGGTAACCCGGTTGATCAAACTCTCTACCGTTCTATGATTGGTAGCTTGTTATATTTAACCGCATATAGGCCCGACATCATGTTTAGTGTGTGTATGTGTGCTAGATTTTAAGCTAGTCCTAAGGAAACTCATTTAATTGCCGTAAAAAGAATCCTTAGGTATCTTAAGCTCACACCAAGCATTGGTCTTTGGTATCCCAAAGGAGCTTTATTTGAATTAATTGGCTATTCCGATTTGGATTACGCCGGATGCAAAGTTGATAGAAAGAGCACATCCGGAGGGTGCCATTTGCTTGGAAGATCACTTGTGTCTTGGTCCTCCAAGAAACAAAATAGTGTGGCTTTGTCCACCGTCGAAGCGGAATACATTACGGCGGGTGCTTGTTGTGCACAAATATTATACATGAAACAAACTTTGCTAGACTATGGAGTAGTTCTAGAGAAAGTACCTCTTTTGTGCGATAATGAAAGTGCGGTAAAACTTGCAAATAATCCGGTTCAACACTCTCGCACCAAGCATATAGATATCCGCCATCACTTTCTAAGAGATCATGTGGCTAAAAATAATATATCACTAGAAGGTGTAAGATCCGAAGATCAATTAGCGGATATCTTCACTAAACCGCTAGATGAGGCTACATTTTGTAGATTGCGGAATGAGCTCAATGTACTTGATTTTAGTAACTTCACTAAAAATTGAGCTTGTGTTGTCCCATGCATTCATTGTAATATACGACATGTTTAAATTCGTGGCAATGCATATAGCGCTTGTCTAACATGGTTAAGATAACCGCCGAAAAGCGTGTGAAGAAGCTTAACCTTGGATCAAACTTGACAAGCAACTAGATTTACTCAAGTATTGCATATGCATGAATGTTGTTTTGTCGTTTTGTTCCGTTTGCTCTCTTGTTGCCTATTTTCTTAAAAAGAATTATAGCCTAAGGCAAAATATTTTAAAAAAATATATGAGGGTTTGAGAGAGGTCACTCACATCAGTCCCAATTGGTGTTTATTTGGATCTTATTCAAGTTGGGACTTGATTGGGAACAGGCAGCGAGATGGATGTTTGAAGATTTGCTGGAAAAGCTGCACCGGACGCTGTTGTCTAGCGTCCGGTCAGTTCACAGGAGGTGAACTGCTGGTGAAGGAGTGACCGAACGCTACGTCTGTGCATCCGGTCAGGAAGGGTTCAGCGTCCGGTCAATCGAAGGAAGACCAAGTTGTATTGACCGGACCCTGCCTGCGTCCGGTCATGGACCACCGGACGCGTCCGGTCCTGATTCCAGAGGATTTGGACATCTCTGGAATCGACCGGACGCTGGGTGGTAGCGTCCGGTCGCTACCACCGAAAGGTCCGGCTGATGGATCTCGCGCTTCGGGACTCCTTTCTCCAATTCCTTTTTTGTCGCGTGTGGGGAACTATTTAACCGCAAGCCGTACCTTTGTTCGCCCTCATCCCGCCTTTGCCCTAGCCAGCTGGCGCCGCCTCTTGCGCCTCCTCGCTTTCGCCCGGCCACAGCGCCGCCTTTGTGCCCCTGCCTCGCCACACGACCGCGACCTGCGTCCGGCCACCTCATGCCCACGCCGCCGTGCTCCAGGCCTCGCCCACGCCACTACGCCTTCGAGCCTTCCACAAGCCACACCACGCCCGGCCAAGACAAGACGCGCCATCAGCAGCTCATGCGCCATCAGCGCTAATGCCGCCCGTAGCTCACCGGAGTCGCCTGCCCACGCCTCTCGCTTCGCCTCTTGCCGTGTGCCCCTAGCCTCATCTCCTCTCGGTAAGGCTAGCCCCTTGTTTCAATTTCAAATTATGTAGATCAATTTGCAATACAATGCAATCGATTTCACAAATACTAGGGCCACCAGTTCATCATTGCTCCGTGTAACCCTAGCCGGTTCTCGAGGTTCCCCAGCGTGACATCTCATCTTTTCACGGATCGTGATCGTCGTAGAAAGTCATTCGATTCAATTTCACATCTACATTGCTTTCTCTGTTAGGGTTTCGCATCTATTAGCAATATGATATTTATTTGTATATCCATCTATTCTATCGTGCAGCGAGTCGGTTTCGTTGTGGTTCTTGTGGCGGTTAGCGATCAACTCGAGCCAAGCTCATGAAGTAAGGATCGAGGCCAAGCCTCGAAAGCGGCGAGCTTGATGATTGATCTTCATCGGTGGCGCTTCACCATCTTGTCGGTTCAAATGGCTCGCACCAAGAACGTTGGTGGTGGCCTGTGTGATGATGATCGGAGGCCCCGCCTCGCCAAACGACCAGATCTAAGGGCAAGTCAACCAAGCGGTGACATCCAAGAAGCAAAAGTATCCTCGATGCGAGAGACAAGAAGAGCAAAGAATAAGGCGAGAGGCCGCAGAGCGTGCGAGAGAGGTGGTGCCCCCACAGCAATGAGTTGTCATTGCGAGATCGGCCAGTTTCACCAAAGATTCAGAGCTGCGATTGAGGAGGTTGAGCGTCGTCACGGTAGTCCAAATTGGGGCCCATCACGTTTGCAGGGACGACGGGTTGCCATTGAGGAGGGTCCGTCGACAACAAAGAAGCAGCCCCCAGCGCGAGCCTCAAGCGGGTCCAGAGGCCGAGGAGACAGAGCCGGCACCCCAGCTTCGCCGCTCTAGACGGACCCGTGTACCAGTCTCGCCGAGGCCGCCGACACAGCGGAGGGGATCACGTCCTCCACCTAGACCACAGGGTCCACCTCCAGTGGTTCACCTCAACTTGAGGGTCGCCACCGCCAAAGCGTGTTCAAGAATTGCGTTTTGTTGAGTTTGAGGTTTGGTTTCCTCCAAGGAGGGATGAGAGAGCAAATGAGGGTTTCTACACGCCCACTGCAGGAGGATTTCTACAATGCTTATCTCAACAATGGGGGCGTTGTTCGGATCTCGAGAGAGTTTGTCGAGATAGAGTTCATTGTGGCGGCAATGGAGAGAGCATTCGGCCATATACTTGTCATATTTGCCAGACCCATGAGATTTGATTGAACGGACGGGGATATATGTACCATCTTGGGTTCATCAGTTTTATGCTTCACTCTTCATCGATCCACATCACATGTTTATTCACTTTGCTTTTAGAGGCAAAGACTACAGTGTGACGAGTGGTAGGGTCGAGAGATATCTTGAGGCTACAGAGCAGCCTGTCCAAGATACATGAGGTCTGTTATGGGCGATGAGGAGCCTCCTAGGCGTCCACATGGAGGGTTGGTGCCTCCTCTGATTTAGTGCGACATTGCTTCAAGGAGCCTTTTGGAGAGGGGTCGAGCAGAACCCCAAAGTGACTTGACTCCTATAGCGAGAGTGCTAGAGGCCATTATCGGGAGGACACCGCTTCCTTCCCGGTTGGGATATAGATGGGTCCGACTCGCTAAACTTCTGCTCCGGCTTCTTAATGCTCGATCGCAAAGAGATAGTATTTGATATCCGGGACCTCCTTCTTTCGGAGATGGAGGATACTATAATGAGAGGATTCAAGGGTCGCAGCAGCTTCCCTATGCTCTCACTGGATCACATTTCTTATCCGCAGAATAGTGCTTGATAAGCCCCCTGGTATGATGGATGAGTATACAGGTGCCACCACAGAATTCCCAGCTTACAACCTATCACAGAGGATCAGACATACCACGCCTTAGGCACCCAGACAGCCTAGCCGTCGTCCCGACGTGCCAGAGTCCGCAGCTCAACAGGATGAGATCATCAGAGGGATTGCAAACCACCGAGGAGAAGGAGCTAGAGGCACAAAGAGGAGGTGAGCGAGCATAAAGATGGCCTCGGCGATGACTATCTGCCTATTCCTCAAATGCCTCCACGCAGACATGATGCAGAGGCCGGTAGCTCCAGTTCTGCTCCATCTGCTCCGTAGACAGACCCTGCTCTCATTGCTATTCTTGAGCGGATGCAGCAGACACAGGATAGACAGGCACAGGAGACAGCTGCTACTTTTGCCCAGTTTCAGACTCGACAGGATGAGTTCTAGAGGCAGCAGTAGGCCATGCAGCAGCAGCAGCAGATGCATCAACAGCAGATACTCTTGTAGCAGCAGCTTATGGGTTTCATGCAGCACGTAGTGACAGCTCTTGGAGCCCCACAGCCACAGACTTCGCCCCAGCTTGCTCAGCCTGCTTCCACCACGACGACTCCAAATTCTCAGCCCCAATGGCTTCAGAGTCGAGGACAGCCTCTAGCTCGGTTTGCTTCACCTCTTGTACAGTGTCCCGTGGTTGGCCTCACCTGTGGTAGCCCATGCAGCTCCTCTCCACTTCAGACGGGCTTCACACCGAGGCGGTCCTCCTCGCTATTCGTGCGACGACACGTCGGTCTCCGTGAGTCTTGGAGCATCCTTCAGCGAGTTGACCGGCATGCCTACTCCGCCTCATATGCATTCTGCCGGTCCATCTACAGTAGACCCAGTCGCTGTGACTACTTAGACGCTCCCCTCGTCTGTCGCCTCGTCAGATCCTATGACAGACATACTAGCAGCGACTTCACAGGCGGCACCACCTCATTTCGAGACCCGCACCGCTTCAAATGACACTTCCCCGCCATAGAGGGTCGGTCGGTTCGAGCTCGAGGGTCGATGATGATGGTGCTCAGTTCCAACTTGCCCCACGTTCTTGACGCCACTCATCCGTCTCTTGTCCCTGCCGTCCAAACCCCTAGGTTTTGGTGTTTGACGCCAAAGGGGGAGAGGGTGTTTGAGTATGTAGTCTCAGGGGGAGCTACATTTAGGGGGAGCTAGTTATCTAGTATTAGCCTATTATATACATTTGGAGTTCTATTTGTGTGATACACTATTACTTATGCATTCGTGTGTTTACTTTCATGCATACTATTATATATATGTGATAGTGCTATCTACGTGATTGTGATATTTGACATGTGTGATTTCTACTTTGCATTATCTATATGTCATATCACTTGTGTTATGCTCATTTGCTTTTGCTTCCACGTTTACACTTCGAAGCAAATGAGCTTTGTTACTTGTACTCATGCTTAATTCATATCCTTTGAGTACATTGTGTTGGCTTGGGTCATATAAGCTTGCCTAACTCTTTTGTTCTTAACGACAAAAGCTTATATGAACCAAGCCCGTCAAAAACCTCATTCCATAACATACTCGAGGTGGTATTGTCATCAATCACCAAAAAGGGGGAGATTGAAAACATCTAGGCCCCTAAGTGGATTTCGGTGATTAATGTCAATACAAGATTACTATGACTAACGTGTGTTTTGCAGAGGACATTAAGTTAGGTCATGGTAATGGAGATCGATTGGGTAATTGAGGTTGTCATGCCCCTACGATGGAAATCGTTTCGGTTTTCAAAGGATGGACGACAAGGTTAAGGATAACTAGTTCTAAGTGTCAATTGAAGTTGGAGAGACACTTAGAGTAGTTTAGGACTTTATTTTTCCTTTGGCCGTACTATGAAGGGGGGTATGAACGGGTAGCTTGACCTAGTTGAGTCTAGTGAGTTAGGTGTGGTGCACACTTGTTAAAACTAGCTCTAGGTAGCTCCTATGAATGCCTAAGATCCTTTGGAGCAAACTTCATTCACATATGATCGAGAGTTGGAAGTGAATGGAGGGTCAAATACTGACCGGACGCTGGCTCTGGTGCGACCGGACACTGGCCGCAGGGTCCGGTCAGTTCATTTGACTGAGGAGAACAAGTCTAGAGTGACCGGACGCTGGAAGGTCGTGTGACCGGATGCTGGGGGCCAGCGTCCGGTCGACTCCAGTAAGGGTCCAGACTTGAGAAAGTGTGATCGGACGCGTCCGGTCAGTGGTGACCGGACCCTGAGTATCCAGCGTTCGATCGATTACAGTTGTAACAGAACCGACCAAATCATAAGAACGTAAGTACAAAAACAATCACCGAAGCGATCAAATTCCTGTACTTAAGCTCCCATAATCCCGGTAGTCCGGAAATCACGAAGGATTTCAACCAACTCTCGACATACAAACCAAGATCGTAATGATTCAACACAACACATCATTCGTTACAACATTTCACAAGTAGCATTCGGATTACATCCATCAGAGTTCAAATAAAATATTACAAACCAAGTTTGAGTGTGCGGAAGCAACATAGTTTAGTACATAACTTCATAGTTTCAAATACATTGCCAGATCAGAGTCATGTCCCACAAAAGCATTATCAGGTACGAGAACTAGTAGAGACCGCGCCCAACGGTCTAGTCTTCATCCCCAGCAGGGAGAAGGCAGTACTTGCAGCAACCAAAGAAGAACTGGTCATCTACAACAGGTGGGAAATAAACCCTGAGTACGAGAAGGTACTCAGCTAGACTTACCCGACAAAAATCAGAAATAAACGACACCAAGGATCATGCAAGGCTTTTCAGGTGGGCTAGCTTGACACATTTGCATAAAAGAGCTTATGAGCATAGTAATCAATTTAAACTTAGCATCAAGCTTATCATCATTTACCTGTCCACTAGATTAGCACCTGTACTAGAGCACTCACTTATTAGGAGCAAACAATATTAACCATAGCAGGTATAATAAGGCTGTCATCATCATATCATCATTTCCGAACCATTAAGTTATTAAGTGAATCTACATTGGAGATAAGCCCATCAAGTTCTCACTAACCGGGAGAGGCGATTCAATCGAATTACAACTCAGGTGAGGGGGTATTCCTAACTCTCACCCCGGCATACTTTGCAAGGGTAGCCGTGGTCACCTTTGGAACATCTCAGAACCAAATTCGCGGGTTCGATCAGCGCCAAGACTCTCGTGGATTACCCTTCCGCCAGACGATCGGGACTTTTAAATCACCCTTGCCCTTGGACTCACGCCTCCACGGCTCCCTTCCGAGCGCACTTTATACTTATCGACTCCGCCCGAGGTGAGCTACTCGGCCATGGGTCGGTCATCGGACACGACCAACTAAGAGAGGCATGCGTTCAACATGAACAGGAAAGGCTCCAAGAATCGGTCCTTAAGCGACCACAGACGGAGTCACTACAAACCGGCAAGCCTCCGTCCGGTCTTCATTTCAAATTAAGATCGGTTCTTTTCCACGATAGCACATATAGCCAACCGTGCCACATGTATCTTCCTATATCTCGCAGGTGACAGAAATCACCGACTTCTACCGCGTTTAAGCGAGGCTAAGCACTACTCGAGCCCGAGCTACATAGGATTTAGGTATCAATATCTGGACAAGGAATGGGTAACCAATGCAAAGAAGTGTTTGCATCCAACACCTAAACTTAATGCAACAATATATGTAATAATAATATCAGAATCGCAGTTCGGAAAATAGGAGGCTTAATATGCTCCGGGGCTTGCCTTTCACAAAGTTGCAAGGACGGTGGTCGTGGCACTCAACGGCGACCTCGTCTGCACTTCTCCTCAAGGTCGCTTCTCCCGAATCTCCGTGTCGTGCTGCTTCTTGCGCCTTTCGATTCCTCGAATTCCAGCAGGGTTACTCCTTCCGTACACCTATTGCATGTCGATGCACAAGATAAATACCATGGATGCATAAGGAATGACATGATGCTCATGATGAATGAATCACAATGGGTGTTTACGAAAACATCACTTTGGATACTCGCTTATTCTGAGTAATTAGCTCTATTCAAATCACTTTAAGCATGTATCCAACTTAACTTAAATAACAAGAGCAACTTACCTAACTTGCATAACCTAAGATAAAGATGCTCATCTTCAGTTAAAGGCCTAACACCTAGGAACAGTACCATGAACTTAGAATAGTACAGACATGCTTAAAATAACAGTTAAAGCTTCATATGCAACAAGTAGTAACTTAATTCTATCATAACCAGAGTTCTATAACTCCAAATGACTTGCAAGAGGACATTCTAGAAAGCTTATGAAATTCTCTACAATTCACTTGTAAACATCAAAGCATGATTCTGAAGTTAACTAAATCAAATTCCAGTAGACCTAGAATCTATCCAGAATGACGGGGTTGCTAACTTAATTATTTAATGATGGTGCAAAAGCCTAATTTGACCAAACCAAGTTTACCAACTTGTTTTTCATATCTTAGAAACATCAGAAAGTATAGTGCTAACTTCTAAATAAATTATTTAATATCCTTTTCCAATTTATTTAGTTAATTAGATGATTTAAGCAATATATAGTAAAACTATTCATAAAAATCTACAAAAATTCCAATAGCTATCTCATGCTGCACATAGACTACCATAAAAATTTCAAAGCCATTGGACCAACATAACTTGCTGTATCCAAAATAACAGATGCCATGTCTATTTCTAGCATAATTAGGAAACCTTATTAAAAAGTGTCAAGCAACAAATTTCCCATTTTTCCTAGCATCCTTCTAGCATAAGAATAGCACCCATAAAATTTCACCTTCACTGGATCTATAGAAAAATTATGAAAATTCACACAAGATCCACCTATTAATAAAAGGAAATTCTATAACTTAAAAACTACACATGCACTAGCTCTAAAATTTTTACCAGAGCTTCACATAAGCAATAACAGACTGCCCACAAAATTTCATAATTTTTGGACCACAGAAACTCAAGATAAAATTCAAACAAGTTTGCATGCTTCTAAGAACACATTTCAAACTCCTATTTAATTCATCCAATTTTTCTAAAACATGTGCTCATATAATATTTTTGTTAAATACTAGACATGACTAGAAACCTAACAAAATTAGAACCATGGCATTTGGATCTATATACTAAGAAATACAGATTTTTGAATCATGCACAAAATTCTATGAAAACAAAACAAACAAATTAATTAAGAAAACCTAACAGACTATCGGTGGGTCGGCCCAAGAAACAATGGCCCACGAGCGCATAGGCGCGGCCCAAGCCGACGGCGCGGCCCGAGCTGGGCTCCCGCCTCGGCATGACGCCCCGACAGGGAGACCCACGTCGTCAATGAGACAGGCAGGGAGGAGAAGGGAGGGGCGGCGAAGCTCGTCACGGGAGCTTCTCCCAAGCGAGCAAGGGTGTCTCGTGCTCGCCTCATCCTAGCGGACCAAGGAGAGCCCTTAGTCATAGCTATAGACGCCGCTAGCAGGGGTGTCGATGGCCACGGCACGGCCGGCTCCGGCGAAGCCAAGGCGTCTCGGCCCTCATGGCCGACTCTAAGAGTTTCAGAAGGGTTCACAGAATCCAGCGCAAGGGGGAGAAAGGGATGGAAGGGGCTCGAGCAAAGACGGCCACGAGCGAAGCTCGGGCGGCGGCGGTCATGGCGACCGGTGGAGCCGCGCACACGGTGAGAGCTACCCGAGGCGAAAATGGAGTGGCGATGGGGTCGGGGGCGTGGAGAGACTCACGAAGAGCTGTGATTCAGAGGAATCGGGCAATGGTGCTCGGGTTTGGGTGGAATTTGCTCGGCGGTGCTTCGGTGTTCCGGCCGCGCGCGTCGGAGGAAGGAGGGAAATGCGAAATGGGACGGCGACTCGTGGGGCGAACAACGGGTGGTTTCCGGACGCGGCTGCGACGCCAGGGCGTCCACGGCACGCGCGTGGCTCGCTGGCCAAAGCTCAAGCGGCGGCGATTTAGTGGCGCGACACGCGGCGTCAAGACTTCTGCGTCGGTCGGCCACGGTGATCGAACGATTTACGAACGTTGCGATTCGACTCGACGAAACGTGATGTCGGCGACATTTCAACGCGTCAACACTGCTAATCCGTGGATCGTTTGCAAAAATAGTGTACATGACAATTGTAGGCCTATCATTCCTCTACCATTTCGCTTCAAGGACCATTCCCTAATTCGCCATGGATCAGAAGTTACATCAAGCCAAAGTTGGTTTGATCCAACTGAAATGCACCATGACTTAGAATATTTTTCTAAGTGTTGAAAACAGCATGTATTTCTACTTGTGGACCATGTTTGACCATGTTCTAGACCTTTTCATGAGTTGACCATAAAACAACTTTTGTTCCTTGATAAATTAGCTACAACTTTTGTAAAGAGTGCACAGCCATTCAAAGCTTCTAAGTTGGACTTTTGAATCAGTCAAACGAGGGCACTCCATGGGTCAAATTAAGTCAAACTTGCACTTGAGGGCATTTTGGTCATTTTGGTCTACATGAACAATGTTCCAACAAGTAAACTAAGTATAGTTAAGGTGTATTAGACCATGATCACCCATTTTACAAAGTTGTTATACCACTTCTACTGATCACATGTGATAAAGAAAGTAAAACAAGCAATTCATACATATGTTTCAATACAATGTTTCACATGTTGCATGACCTTGTTGTTACCCTATACTTGTCACATTACTACCATGTTGCCATGCTTCAAGATATGAGAAATTCATGTTGCATTCATATGTTGCACTACTACCATTCACAAGCAATCTAGTACGAAATAAACAGAATATGCGAATGTTTCATATGTATGTTTCAGGGAAAATGACATGATGAGATAAATGATGCACATGTTTATGAGATGAAATGCAATTAGCAGAAGCCAAACACCGAGGGTGTTACAGCCCTCCCCCCTTAGAAAAATCTCGTCCCGAGATTTGGAAAGCGTACTAATCAAGATAGAAAGTGGATAGTTTTCCTTTAAATAATCTTCCTGCTCCCAAAGTTGCATCCCGTTCACTATGATTACTCCAAACTACCTTGTATAACTTAACCACTCGTGTGCGAGTCACTCTTTCTTGTGTATCCGAACTTGCACGGTTTTTCCTCATAAGAAAGATCAGATTTCAAGTTGACTTTTCTTGTTGCTATTCTTTCCTCGGAATACGAAGACACTTCTTCACCGGGACACATGGAATACCGGAAATATAGCTCCCATCTCACGGGGTAGATCGAGCTTATATGCTACTCTTCCACTTTTCTCGATAATGCGGTAGGGTCCAACATACCGAGGCTCAAGCTTCCTTTTAATTCCAAAACGCTTGACTCCTTTCATCGGGATACCTTCGAGATAAACATGATCACCTACTTCAAACTCAATAGGTTTCCTTCTCTTGTCGAAGATAGCTCTTTTGTCTAGCCTGTGCGGTAGTCATATTCTTTTGTATAGTTTGGACTTGCTCTTCGGCTTCTTTTACAAAGTCGATACCATAGAACCTTCTTTCCCCGGGTTCCACCCAGTTCAAAGGAGTTCTACACTTGCGGCCATAAAGAGCTTCAAAAGGAGCCATTTTGATACTCTCTTGATAACTGTTGTTATAAGAGAATTCAGCGAGAGGTAACCAGCCTTCCCAAGAGCCTTTGCAAGAAATAAGACAAGCTCTAAACATGTCCTCAAGAATTTGATTAACACGCTTTCGATCATCACGATGTTTATGGATGATAGGTAGAATCATGGATTAGATGAGTGCCAAGATTTTGATGTAAGCACTCCCAAAAGCGAGCCGTGAACTGAGGTCCTCTATCGTAAACAATGGATTTGGGTACACCATGGAGACGTACCACTTGTTGAAAATAAATCTCAAGCATAATTGTGAGGATGATAGGTAGACTTGACCGGAATAAAGTGAGCGGATTTAGTTAGACGATCTCGATAACCCGGATGAAATCACAACCCTTGTTGGTAGTGGGTAATCCAACAATAAAATCCATACTAATTTCTTCCCACTTCCGACCAGAATAGAGAGTGGTTGCAACAATCGGGCCTTATGTGAATAGCCTTGACTCTGCAATGCTTATCACACCTTGCCACGTAAGTCATGATTTCTTTCTTCATCTTGGTCCACCAATAATACAACTTGAGATCTTGATACATTTTACTACTACCGGGATGGATGGACAACTTAGAAGAATGGGCTTCACCATAATTTGATTTCTAAGTTCTTTATCTTTGGGTACCACAAGTCTATCATTAAACCAGAGAATTCCTTTGTCATCGACCTTAAAGTGCTTGGTCTCTTTTCTTTCATTTTCCATTTGATGTGAAACACACCCACATCGCCTCTTACGGAGTTCGATAATTGACTTCTAAGAGAGCAATCCACGTTGATATTGTGAAGTACTACAGGGATGAAGGAGGTGTGATGATGAAAATCTTCACTAACTAAGGAATTGCAATGGGCCTTTCTCGCTTAAGGCATCAAGAACCACATTCGCCTTACCGGGATGGTAGTGCACTTGAAGGTTGTAGTCCTTGATCAATTCTAACCAGCGCCCGTTGACGCATGTTCAACTCGGGTTGAGTAAAGATGTACTTGAGGCTTTTATGGTCAAGATAGATGTTGCACATTATTACCCAAAGAAGTAATGTCTCCAAATCTTCGTATGTGAACAATCGCGGCTAGCTCTAAGTCATGGGTAGGATAGTTGACTTCATGCTTTGAAGTCGGGCGCCAAGCATAAGCAATTACTCAACCTTCCCGCATAAGAACACACCCCAAACCGGTGCCACATGCATCACAATAGACATCAAAAGGCTTTTCGATGTAAGGTTGTGCTAATCTGAGGAGCAGAGGTTAGCAAGGTCCGCAAAGTGTGGAAAGCCTCTTCACACTTCGAGTCCACACAAACTTCTCATCTTTCTGCGATGAGTCGAGTCATGGGCTTGGCGATTTTTGAAAATCCGGGATAAAGCGGCGATATAATAGCCACCAATCCCAAGAAACTTCAACTTTTGTGACCGTAATAGGTGCCTTCCACTCAAGGACTTCTTGCACCTTCGTAGGGTCAACCAAAATTCCATCACCGGATAACACATGACCTAGAAAAGGTATCTTGTTCAACCGAAATTCACACTTGCTGAACTTAGCATAAAGTCGGGTTGTCACGCAAATCGAAGTTAAGACAATTCTCGGATGTTCAAAGATGCTCTTCTTCATTACGAGAATATACTAGGATGTCATCAATGAACACGACGACAAACTTGTCTAATTACGGCATGAATACGAAATTTATCGGTACATAAAAGTGTGCCGAGCATTTGTCAACCCAAAAGACATGACAAGGTACTCGAACAAACCATAACGGGTAGAGAAAGTTGTCTTAGGTATATCTTCGTGGACGAATTTTGATCTCGATGGTAACCAGGACCTCAAATCGATCTCGGGAGAATACCTTAGCCTTAGAGAGCTGATCAAATGTAATATCGATGCGAGGAAGAGGGTATTTGTTCTTGATGGTAACAAAGATTTAGGGGACGATAATCTACACACATGCGCAAAGATTCGTCCTTCTTCTTCACAAAGATAGCGGACAACCCCAAGGAGAAGAACTAGGCCGAATCAAACCTTTCTTCAATAGCTCATTCAACCGACTCTTTAGTTCACCAACTCATTGGGCGGCATTCTATAGGGCCTTCGAGATATAGGAGCCGTGCGGAATAAGTTCTATCTTGAATTCTACATCGCGGTCCGGAGGTAATCCAGCAAGTCATCGGGGAAGACATCCGAAACTCACGGACAACCGGTAGATCCTCAATGGCTTTGGCTAGGGTAGCATTGGTATATTGTGAAGAGAGATATCACGAGGTAATCGCACTAGAAAACCCTTCTTATCCACAGGATCCTCAACATTACCACACGGGTTAACGTGTCGATCAAAGACTCCATTCCCACTCATCCACTTTATTCCTAGGATTATATCAATTCCTACCCCGGTAGCACTACAAGATCTGTAAGAAACTCTCGATCCCCAATTTCAAGCTTTACATCTTTTACTACTTGGTTAGTCATGATATTATTCCCAAAGAAAGACTAATACAATAACCACCCTTGACAATTGTAATCACATTCATCTTATGCTTAGATGCAAAAGTAGAACTCACAAAGGAATGTGAAGCACCCAATCAAAGAGCACAAGCTGCAGGGTGATCATTAACAAGAAACTTACCAAATGGTGACCACTTCACCAAAGAGGGAATTTCCTCCACAAGAGTGTAATGAACACGCCCGACGGACGTTTCCTTGAGCATTCTTGGGAGGATGGGGACACCTATTTGCCCAATGACCAGTGGTTACAGTTCCAACATGGCCTCGTTAGCAGGTGGGACATTGGAGCCGCCTCCAGAGGGTATTCTTTGGCAAGGAAATTGTGTACCCTTTACGAAAACCAGTTTTAGCTTGATTCTTCTTCCGAGGTGGGCGATGCATTTGACATTAGCATTGGGTGGACGATCTTTGGGCCTTGATATCATTGGTGCCTTAGACTGAGAAGCACCTGAATCAAAGTTTCTTTTTGCGGTTCTTAGAAGCGGCATATATCTTATCATTGTTCTCTTGAGTCGAGTGTCACTAATAAACTCATTGAAGGTGACACACTTGCGCTTGCCCATTGACTTCATCAATTTAGGGAAAGTCCCTCTTGAAGCTAGCTATTCTCTTAGCGTCGATGATCGACAAACTTCGTGGAGCATACCTCGCCAAAGTTGTTGAATGCCCGGAGGTATTCATTGAGACTCTTGTTGCCTTGGGTGAGCTTCATAAACTCGGTATGCTTAATGGCCATGAGACCGGGAGGAATAAAGTGTCCTCTGAAAGTCACTGAAACCGACCTCAAACTATCTCGGCGTTTGCGGGAAGGTGGTCTTGTGATGTGTCCACCGAGATACTGCTGCAGGGCCTTGGAGCTGTGTGTCCTGCATATGTGGCCTTTATACTTTCGGTCAAATAAACGGAGCAATCTAAACCTTTGCTCTATCGTGCTCAACCATTCATCACCATGTAATGGTTCTTACGCCTCCACGAAAGATAGGAGGCTTTGTATCCATGAAGTCCTTAAAGTCATGCAGACTTGGTTTGGCTCGGGTCCTTGGCGGACATGACGATCCTCATGGTTAGCCATCTGATGCATAGCCTCAGCTAACATGCGCTGACTTTCCACAACTGTCTGCATTAGCTCAGCTAGTGTGGGCGGTGGCGGAGGTGGTTGTTCCTCATTTCCCATGCCACGACCGCGATGAAGGTTATGATGAGCCATCTGCAAAATGTATAGCCAATGAGCAATCGACGATGTGGAAATTTTGTAGATGAATCGTATAATTATGCCCAAACTGAGTCCATTGGAGGGAATGTATTTAGATAATCAACAGAGGCACAATCATTCATCACAACCACACAATTCATCAAGCGCGTTCATGGACACATAATTGCGATGAACTTAACCAACCACTCGATCCATAGACCGCAAAGACGGAATTTATCAAAGGCTCACATACGTGGAGCATAATACGTTCGATAGGTTACATTCAAGCCATAGTGGTTCCAAACTTACATCCAAAGATAACTTATGGTTCGATATTACATCCCAACGATTACTTATTCCAAAGCTACTCGTTCATGCATGAGGATCAACAAAAGACTAGCTCTTGCGCATTAGCTAAGTAGTAAGCTAAACTACGATCGTCCTCGAGTCGATGTCAAGATTTCTCCTCCATCTTCATCACTAGCGTGCTCTAACTCCTCATCTTCCTCCTCATCGTGGAATGTCCTCAGTCCATTGACCTCCATGTCATCATCACCTTCACCATGATGACACCGTAACCCATCTCATCCTCATCCTCGGTGGCGGGAGAGGTGAAGTTGATTGTGTAACAGGTGAACCTCCTCATGGAGATTGTCATTGTACTCCTCAAATTTGCCACTTGTCGCTCTAGCTCTACACCGTCGTGCTCTCAACACATCCTCCTCGTGCAGGGCTTCATTCCGTTGGTTCATCACGTGAATCAACATGCGTTCACAGCCATGGTGAGCAATCACAACCTCTAAACCTCAAGGGTCTCTTGGTCCCTTTCCTGTGTCACTTGCTCCAAGCGGTCTTGAGCCGCATTCCTCTCAAGATCCACCCGAGCAAGCTCATCCTTAGCCTTTCCTCCTCGGTAGGCTCGGGGACGGGGCTCACGAGGAGCTAAGCGGTGACGAGGCGCCACGCCTCCAGGTGGACTTATGGCGATGCGCTTCGTCTGGCGCGCCATCTGTAGCAAAAGTTACAACGTAAGGAGAGAATCATTTAAGGGATACTGAAATTTAATTAGCCGGGACAATCTTATTTTAAAGGAGGGAGTAATGCAAGAAATGCCATGTATGCTGAACATGATGCATGCACGATCCGTGACGTCCTCACCATCCTAGAAAAATTTAAAGGCTAGCGAAATATACGGTGGCATACATATGTTCTCTCTCGTGATACTGGTAGCTAGTCGATCTACAACGATACGTTGTTAGTGTACCGCAGAAAATTTCATTTCAGCCCAAGATAATTTCCCACAATGCATAAAAGCAAGCAAGAATTAAATACTTTCATACATACATCCCCGATGCACATACTCTAGTATCACAACTACCCGTCGAGATACCCACATTTAAGTACTCTCATAAATACATGATTGAACATGTAAATATGCGAGCAACCACAACTACTCTCCCCTAGACCGACGATTGGATCGGTCATGCTCTCAACTCCCACTTACCCAGTAGAGCGTAGAGGTATTTGATCCAAACATTACCACCCAAGCGGATGGCATCCATATAATAGCACGCCGTGGATGGACGACTTAAACAGAAACAAGCGGGAACCCCCAAGTTAGTACTTTAATAAGCCACCTAAGAGTCCTTATTTGGGCATAAGGGATATGACCACTGGCAATACTTAGTATTTAATTTAGGATTTTCACAAATACTTTTGTTTTAAATACACAAATGACGTGTTTAGTGTCAAATCTTGCTCTGATGCCACCGTATGAAAACCCACCAAATCATAAGAACGTAAGTACAAAAACAATCACCGAAGCGATCAAATTCCTATACTTAAGCTCCCATAATCCCGGTAGTCCGGAAATCACGAAGGATTTCAACCAACTCTCGACATAGAAACCAAGATCGTAATGATTCAACACAACACATCATTCGTTACAACATTTCACAAGTAGCATTCGGATTACATCCATCAGAGTTCAAATAAAATATTACAAACCAAGTTTGAGTGTGCGGAAGCAACATAGTTTAGTACATAACTTCATAGTTTCAAATACATTGCCGGATCGAGTCATGTCCCACAAAAGCATTATCAGTGCGAGAACTAGTAGAGACCGCTACTAACGGTCTAGTCTTCATCCCAAAGAGGAGAAGGCAAGACTTGCAAAGAACCAAAGAAGAACTGGTCATCTCAATGTGGGAAATAAACCACGAGTACGAGAAGGTACTCAACTAGACTTACCCGACAAAAATCGAAATAAACGACACCAAGGATCATGCAAGGCTTTTCGGTGGGCTAGCTTGACACATTTGCATAAAAGAGCTTATGAGCATAGTAATCAATTTAAACTTAGCATCAAGCTTATCATCATTTACCCGTCCACTAGATTAGCACCTGTACTAGAGCACTCACTTATTAGGAGCAAACAATATTAACCATAGCGGTATAATAAAATTTGTCATCATCATATCATCATTTCCGAACCATTAAGTTATTAAGTGAATCTACATTGGAGATAAGCCCATCAAGTTCTCACTAACCGGAGAGGCGGCGATTCAATCAATTACAACTCAAATGAGGGGTATTCCTAACTCTCACCACAGCATACTTTGCAAGGGTAGCCGTGGTCACCTTTGGAACATCTCAGAACCAAATTCGCGGGTTCGATCAAATACAAAGACTCTCGTGGATTACCCTTCCGCCAGACGATCGGGACTTTTAAATCACCTGCCTTTGACTCACGCCTCGGCTCCTTCCGAGACGCACTTTATACTTATCGACTCCCCGCTGAGGTGAGCTACTCGGCCAGCGGTCGGTCATCGGACACGACCAACTAAGAGAGAGGCATCGTTCAACATGAATGTGAAAGGCTCCAAGAATCAGTCCTTAAGCGACACGAGACGGAGTCACTAAAACCGGCAAGCCTCCGTCCGGTCTTCATTTCAAATTAAGACCGGTTCTTTTCACGATAGCACATATAGCCAACCGTGCCACATGTATCTTCCTATATCTCGCAGGTGAGAAATCACCCGACTTCTACCGCGTTTAAGCGGGGCTAAGCACTACTCGAGCTTCGAGCTACATAGGATTTAGGGTATCAATATCTGGACAAGGAATGGGTAACCAATGCAAAGAAGTGTTTGCATCAAACACCTAAACTTAATGCAACAATATATGTAATAATAATCACAGAATCGCAGTTCGGAAAATAGGAGGCTTAATATGCTCCGGGCTTGCCTTTCACAAAGTTGCAAGGACGGGTGGTCGTGGCACTCAACGGCGACCTCGTCAGCACTTCTCCCGAAGGTGCTCCTCCTGAATCTCCGGTGTCGGCTCTTCTTTTTTTTCGCTTCAGTTCCTCGAATTCCAGCGAGGTTACTCCTTCCGGTACACCTATTGCATGTCGATGCACAAGATAAATATCATGGATGCATAAGGAATGACATGATGCTCATGATGAATGAATCACAATGGGTGTTTACGAAAAATCATCACCGGACACTCGCTACCGAGTAATTAGCTCTATTCAAATCACTTTAAGCATGTATCCAACTTAACTTAAATAACAAGAGCAACTTACCTAACTTGCATAACCTAAGATAAAGATGCTCATCTTCAGTTAAAGGCCTAACACCTAGGAACAGTACCATGAACTTAGAATAGTACAGACATGCTTAAAATAACAGTTAAAGCTTCATATGCAACAAGTAGTAACTTAATTCTATCATAACCAGTGTTCTATAACTCCAAATGACTTGCAAGAGGACATTCTGGAAAGCTTATGAAATTCTCTACAATTCACTTGTAAACATCAAAGCATGATTCTGAAGTTAACTAAATCAAATTCCAGTAGACCTAGAATCTGTCCAGAATGACGGGGTTGCTAACTTAATTATTTAATGATGGTGCAAAAGCCTAATTTGACCAAACCAAGTTTACCAACTTGTTTTTCATATCTTAGAAACATCAGAAAGTATAGTGCTAACTTCTAAATAAATTATTTAATATCCTTTTCCAATTTATTTAGTTAATTAGATGATTTAAGCAATATATAGTAAAACTATTCATAAAAATCTACAAAAATTCCAATAGCTATCTCATGCTGCACATAGACTACCATAAAAATTTCAAAGCCATTGGACCAACATAACTTGCTGTATCCAAAATAACAGATACCATGTCTATTTCTAGCATAATTAGGAAACCTTATTAAAAAGTGTCAAGCAACAGATTTCCCATTTTTCCTAGCATCCTTCTAGCATAAGAATAGCACCCATAAAATTTCACCTTCACTGGATCTATAGAAAAATTATGAAAATTCACACAAGATCCACCTATTAATAAAAGGAAATTCTATAACTTAAAAACTACACATGCACTAGCTCTAAAATTTTTACCAGAGCTTCACATAAGCAATAACAGACTGCCCACAAAATTTCATAATTTTTGGACCACAGAAACTCAAGATAAAATTCAAACAAGTTTGCATGCTTCTAAGAACACATTTCAAACTCCTATTTAATTCATCCAATTTTTCTAAAACATGTGCTCATATAATATTTTTGTTAAATACTAGACATGACCAGGAACCTAACAAAATTAGAACCATGGCATTTGGATCTATATACTAAGAAATACAGATTTTTGAATCATGCACAAAATTCTGTGAAAACAAAACAAACAAATTAATTAAGAAAACCTAACAGCTATCGGTGGGCTGGCCCAAGAAACGGCGGCCCACGAGCGCACAGGCGCGGCCCAAGCCGACGGCGCGGCCCGAGCTGGGCTCCCGCCTCAGCAGCGACGCTGACAGGGAGGACCCACGCGTCAGCGAGACAGGCAGGGGAGGAGAAGGGGACGGCGGCGAAGCTCGTCGCCGGGAGCTTCTCCGGCGAAGGCAAGGGTGTCTACGTGCTCGCCTCATCCTAGTGGACCTAGGAGAGCCCTTAGTTGTAGCTATAGACGCCGCTAGCAGGGGTGTCGATGGCCACGGCGGCGCTCGGCCACGGCACGGCCGGCTCCGGCGAAGCCAAGGCGTCTCGGCCCTCATGGCCGACTCTAAGAGTTTCAGAAGGGTTCACAGAATCCAGCGCAAGGGGGAGAAAGGGATGGAAGGGGCTCGAGCAGCACGGCCACGAGCGAGCTCGGCCGGCGGCGGTCATGGCGACCCGGTGGAGCCGCGCTCACGGTGAGAGCTACCTGAGGCGAAAATGGAGTGGCAGTGGGGTCGGGGACGTGGAGAGACTCACGAAGGAGCTGTGGTTCAGAGGAATCGGGCAATGGTGCTCGGGTTTGGGTGGAATTTGCTCGGCGGTGCTCGGTGTTCCGGTCGCCGTGCGCGCGGAGGAAGGAGGGGAAATGCGAAATGGGACGGCGACTCGGTGGGCAGGCAACGGGGTGGCTTCAGGACGCGGCTGCGACGCCAGGACGTCCACGGCGCGTGGCCTGCGCGCTCAGGCGAGCGGCGACGAGTGGCGGACACGCGGCGTCAAGACTCTGCGTCGGTCGGCCACGGTGACTGAACGATTTCTGAAACGTTGCGATTCAGACTCGACGAACGTGACTGTCAGCGACATTTCAACGCGTCAACACTGCTAATCCGTGGATCGTTTGCAAAAATAGTGTACATGACAATTGTAGGCCTATCATTCCTCTACCATTTCGCTTCAAGGACCATTCCCTAATTCGCCATGGATCAGAAGTTACATCAAGCCAAAGTTGGTTTGATCCAACTGAAATGCACCATGACTTAGAATATTTTTCTAAGTGTTGAAAACAGCATGTATTTCTACTTGTGGACCATGTTTGACCATGTTCTAGACCTTTTCATGAGTTGACCATAAAACAACTTTTGTTCCTTGATAAATTAGCTACAACTTTTGTAAAGAGTGCACAGCCATGCAAAGCTTCTAAGTTGGACTTTTGAATCAGTCAAACGAGGGCACTCCATGGGTCAAATTAAGTCAAACTTGCACTTGAGGGCATTTTGGTCATTTTGGTCTACATGAACAATGTTCCAACAAGTAAACTAAGTATAGTTAAGGTGTATTAGACCATGATCACCCATTTTACAAAGTTGTTATACCACTTCTACTGATCACATGTGATAAAGAAAGTAAAACAAGCAATTCATACATATGTTTCAATACAATGTTTCACATGTTGCATGACCTTGTTGTTACCCTATACTTGTCACATTACTACCATGTTGCCATGCTTCAAGATATGAGAAATTCATGTTGCATTCATATGTTGCACTACTACCATTCACAAGCAATCTAGTACGAAACAAACAGAATATGCGAATGTTTCATATGTATGTTTCAGGGAAAATGACATGATGAGATAAATGATGCACATGTTTATGAGATGAAATGCAATTAGCAGAAGCCAAACACCGAGGGTGTTACAACAGTAATCATCCAAGAGCGACAGGACGCGTCCGGTTAGTGCTGACCGGACCCTGTCAGCGTCCGGTCATCACTTGGAAACTGTTGCACGGGTTGAACTGACCGGAGCGTCCGGTCAATACGATCGGAGCGTCCAGTCATCCCGCAGAAGCTCATAACGGTTCATTTTTCAGGCTGCCTTATAAATAGAAGCTCCACTCATGTGTGGAGTTAGTTTTGCTTATTCCAACAGCTGAGAAACATGTTTGTGAGTGCCAAGAAGAGCAAGGTCCTAGTGAGGTGTTTGTGATTTGAGAATCCAAGAGTGAAACCTCATTAGTGAATCAAGAGTAGACAAGTGTGCATCCATCTTCTCATTAGGCTTCGCATGGTCAAGTGAGAGTTCGTGCTTGTTACTCTTGGTGATCGCCATCACCTAGACGGCTTGGTGGTGATTGGGAGCTTGGTGATCACCCGGCGGAGCTTGTGGGTGACCCAACTCAAGTTGTGAGCGGTTTTGGGTGATTCGTCGCGACGGAGTGTCGAAGAATCAACCCGTAGAGAGCACTTGATCCTTGCGTGGATCAAGGGGGAGCTACACCCTTGCGCGGGTGCTCCAACGAGGACTAGTGGAGAGTGGCGACTCTCCGATAACTCGGCAAACTATCGCCGCGTTCCTCTCTCCATTTACTTTGAGCATTTACTTTAAGTATTTACTTTGAGCAATTCAATACTCGTCTTTACATTCATAGAATTGATATGCTAGAGTAAGTTTGGAACATAGGTTGCAAGTCTTTTGTTTGTTGATTTGATAGAAACACTTTGTCTAGGCACAAGGGGTTAATTGGGCTATCCGTAGGATTTGATTATTGCAAGAAAATTTAGAATTAGCCCAATTCACCCCCCTCTTGGGCATCTTGATCCTTTCAGTACTCAACAAGACTTACCCGACTAAAAGAAAAGACTCCAAGGGCAAGCAGATTTAAAGGTAAGGTAGAAGCAAGAATAACTTTTACAAAAAAACTTACTATGAGTGGATCCTTACTTTCAATATTTTAGTCGTGTATTGAGTCATTATCAGTATCTGATTGGCACCTAGTCTATATCAGTCACTTCATTAACCATCTCATCTCTTATCCATAAGTAACCATATTCCATTGATTAACTACGATGTATGGTCAGAGGGTCGAGTCTCCATAATCAAGGAGCAACGATGATTTGAACTGATTAGAACCTAGCTGGGGATTCCCAACCACACGACATATGTAGGTCCCAGACATAAATATATTAACCTTCACTCGGATCCTCCAAAACATGAATCGGTCCGCGCTACCCGAGAGCACAATACTCCACCACCCTATGTCATCCCAGATGTTTCCGTAGGGTGGGTACATGCTACTCTCGCTATCTCCCACTCCCAATGTGTGGTTGTCTTTTCACATAATAGAATAGCCAAGGTATCAGGCTTACCGGAGTATGTGGCTAGTACTACAAAGTCTCAACCACACACAGGCCTACAATGAACGATCCTCAATCGACACAGGTGGAAGCACTGCATGGAGACTTCATTCTCGATGCAAGCCACCCGCCTGGTGAAACGACCTGATCTCTGCAAAGGGAAACCCACAGAGTCAAAGTGTATTATGACCGTTGTAGATCATATTACCCAAATTCTAGTCGAATACCACATCCATACAACGATAATATTAGAGTACAAATAGTGCAGAATTACATAAATTATTACATCGCCGCATTGGCAGAATCAAAAGTAGCATTCATTCAGAACAGCTTGAAGATAAGATCGCCAAACTCAAGCGTGGAATGAACCCCTCAACCGTTAAACTCCTCAGAGCTATACTCCTCAGCAGAACCTGTGTGCCAAAATTTATCAGTACGATTTATACTGGCCACTCTCACCCTATGAGCATTGCTTTGTGGAAATTGGATGCAAGTTGGATATAATCAAAAGGGACCTATAAGGCTAGGGTTTCCTATGTATTAGCATATCAAGAGTATAATAATAGTTGGTCAAGTTTTAACACCATTTCCACACCCATTCCACCCCATTTCCGTCCAGAGCCAGGTTTCGATCCTGGGATTGATATACCACCATCTCCATATCATCACCACACCATCGCTCAGTCGACAGGCCAACTCCCTCTCGGCACTGTCTCATGGCCCGTAGCCCCTGGCTACGTCCGACACTCTCTCACGGGGGAAGGAGAGAAGGACTCATCTCGCTATCTAGTTTAAGCGAAACCCAGGAAAGGTCCATAGCCGACAAGTCGGCATATGTATCGATCGATCAACCATACACTCTGCAGAGGTTTTACATAACCACAAGATCCACCTTTCTCGCTGACCGTCGTCAACTGGGCTGATATCGGCCGCTTGCTAGCCTAGGATAATGCCACTCTACCATTTAGCCCTGGTACACCCCAAGTCTAGTTTGGGTGGCTGAAACTGTGAGTCATGAGCCGGGTTCACAAGGTCTCCATGAAGTCTCGGAAGGGTGGGGGGGGGAATCCTCCGCGCCCCGTACCTCCTCGCACTATCCGCTATCAACCTAGTAGTAGTGGTAATATCCTACCAAGTAGTCCGGCCGTCCCGCACCATATAGGGTGAGTGGTACGTAAGGCTTCCCGGTGAATTTGAGTACTAGTAAGTCTTTAGGAATGACCAAGCTAGAATGTCTTCATCCGGGTTTCCATTTACCGTGCCAGCACAGCACCTCCACCCCAGGCTCCTCCTATCACAGGTTCACACCTAGGGCCACCTCATATACCATTTACCCACCACAGGTATCCATTCCCAGGGGTGCCCAGGTAGCACCCCGTGGCAAGACTTGCCCCAGGCTCATTGTATATTCCAACTTGGTCGACACAACCCTCACCCTCCATGCACCCAAGTCACATACACAGCACTCTCCCCATAGTCTAGATAACACCAGTTTCCACCACGCATCGATGTAGTACAAGCATAGTAGAAGTAATAAGCAATGAAATATAGCAGCAAGCGTGTGTCTAGCCTAATAGCAGGGTAAGCAGGGGTAAGGTTGTGTCAAGGTAAAGGCCATCAAGTAAGCATACTACCATGCAAGTCCTACCATAGTGTGAATATAACAATAAAGTAAAGCAATACCAGTTCTATATTAGCCATGCGTAATGGGTGCTACGAGGTTGGGTGGGATGTGGCACCTTCAGTGAAGTCATCCCCGCACTCCTCATGGTACTCACGATCCTCATCCATCTGGTTTTCCTCCGAGTCTGCATACGATCGAATTATGGTCGCGTTAGCGACGTCTATAGAATAGCACAAAGAAGCAATGAAAATTTAAAAGAGTCAAATGCACTCATACATGGGTTCATTGTGTAGAGCTCGATTTTAGATGAATTTTGGTCCTAGTTTCATATTTTTCTAAGGTCGTATGAATTAGTTATGAATTTCCGAAGATTAAATCCATTTCTGAAAATAATAAAGGTTGATTAATTCAGGGCTGACACGTGTCACACTATGACTGGTTGACGTGGCATGTAGGGACTTGGAGTGGTGTATCAGCTGGTGAGGTGGTTGGAGAGGTCGCCGAGGTGGTCGGGGAGGTGGTCGGAGAGGTCGCCGAGGTGGTCGGAGAGATCGCCGAGGTGGTCGAGGAGATCGCCGAGGTGGTCGGAGAGCTCGCCGAGGTCCCCGACGCTGGCGTGGTCTCATCTTCGGCATGACGTCAACATGGCGTCATCAGAGCTAAACCATGGCTGACAGGTGGGCCTGTTGACGTCAGCATGATGTCATCATCTCGGTTGGTCACTGACAGGTGGGTCCGGGGTCAAACGGTGACTGACAGGTGAGGCGCGGTTCATGGTGAACCCACCTGCGTTGGTCCATAGACCGCAGAGCCAGTCTATGAAGGACTTAGTCCACTTACTCCTTCCCAGGGTTCGGTTCACGTGCACCAAGTGCACGGACGTGTGGCCGGCGAGGGGAAAATCCCCATCTTCTTCCCCGACGTGCTTCCGCCGGTGGTGAGCTCACTGGTGAGCCTCTCGAGCGGTACTAGTGCGCGATTAAGGTAGGCAAAAGCGTCGCCAATCCTTGGCGAGTGCAGTGGTGGGGTCAAGGTGGTGGCCGGGGCTTCCTAGGGTTCCGGCCACGGTGAACGGCGGCGTGGGTTCATCGGCGTGCATGGACAGGGCTGCAGTGGTAGCAAGAGCCCAGTTGGAGGAGCGTGTGAGCTCCACGGTGCTTCTACGGCCATGGAAGGCATGTTGAAGGAGCTCCTGGTGCTCCCAGTGGCTCCAGCCACGGTGGTGGGGGCAAAGCGGAGGCGGTGGCGCTCCGACGAGGTTCGGTGCGGCAACGCAGGGCTCTGGTGGGCTTCTTCCTCGGCTAAGGCGAGCGCGGTGTGTCTCTCGTCATGGCGGAGCCAGTCGAGGTGTCAATGTCGCCTTTACCATGACGTAGAAGACACGGGGGTCTCGCTATGGTTGTGCTCTCGGCCATGGTGAGCGTGCCCGTGCATGTGTGCTCCTGCTCCGATGTACAACGTCATGGTTGGGGTCCTCCTTTTGGCTGATGGCAGAGCGCATAGCGCGTCCTAGGTCTCGGCAAGCGTGGCCATGGTGCTCTCCCTAGCTAACCAGTTGGGCTAGCTGGAGCTCGAAGCTTCAGCAAGGTTTCGATCGTGGTGGTGCACGTTCCATTTGGGTAGGGAGGTGGTCTCAGCAAGATGGCTCACCGTGGGGAGCTCAAAGGCGATGGTGGTGGTGCGGTGTCGACGGTGTAGCAAAGCTGAGCCGAGACAGAGGTACTCGCCTCTCCTTCTCCACTTGTCCCTCGGCTTAGTGTGTTGGTGCGAACCGCACGGCGGCGGCGAACGGGCTGAGGGTTAGGGCTCACGGACAGTGGCTTTTATAGCCGAGCTCCAAGGGCTCCAATGGCGGACGGCGATTGGGCGGTGGTGATGCGTGCGGTGCATCCGACGGCACGCATGCGGTAGCGTAGGTGCGGCGCAAGGGGGAAACAGGGTCATGCTTCTTGCGTGACCCCCTGGCCCGCGCCTGCCACGCTGGTCGACCCCCGGTCACGCGGGGAGAATGCGTGGGCGAGGGGAAGAAGACGTTACTGTGCTGACAAGATGGGTCGGGTCATCAGGCGCTTGGCGCGATGTGGCTGCATGCGGCGCGTGATGGCTGACGGGTGGGTCTGACTCATCAGCGGCTTGTGCGTGCGCGAGCGGTAGGGTGTCGCAGGGTTGGCTTCGTGGGCCGCGTGCGTGAGTGGGAGGGTAGGCGGGCTCGGTCGGGCTGGCTCGTAAGGCCGAGCAGGCCTGGGCTGCTGCGGCTCCCTCATTTTCCTTTTCTTTTTCTGTTTGTTTCTCTTTTCTTTCTTTTGCTTCGATTCAAATTTAGTTAGAGTTTAAACTTGAGCTTCGAGTCATGTAGTGGGTCCCACAAGGTGTTTCAAATGCTGGTCAAAATACATCCCATATATTATGGATTGTTGGCTATTTTTGTTATACAAAAATAGTTGAAGTTTTTATATAGGGGTGTTTTATTCTTCCAACAAATAATTCATTATTTAGGGTTTATCATGAATATTAAGTAAGTTAGTTAAACATCACATAAGGCAAAAGAATCCAAATCACAAGTGGAATTAAGGATGCATGCATGATTTATTTATTTAGGAATTTAATTACACATGTGGCATAAAACCAAACGATGCTTATGATTTTAACCTAGTTGAGTCACATCTAATCCAAAACTAGGGTTTGGCTTCTACATGTGTTACTCAACATCACATAGGGTTTAAACAAAAATTTTGTAGTTGTGATTTTTGGTATGTGGATTTTTGGGTTGTTACAGTCCTACCCCCTTAACAGAATCTTGTCCCCGAGATTAAAGCGAAACGTACCCTTCGAAGAGATAAGGATATTGTAGCCGGAGGTCAGACTCTTTCTCCCATGTTGCTTCTCTCTCAGTGTGATTGCTCCACTGGATCTTGCACATAGGAATAGTTTTGCTTCGGGTTTCTTTGATGTCTCTACCTAGAATTTTGATAGGATGTTCTTTATACTCAAGAGTATCTTGAATGTCAAGTGTATCAGTTGGAACTACTTCATCGGGCACTCTCAAACACTTGCGTAGCTGTGATACATGAAACACGGGATGTACATCCGCCAATTCCTTAGGTAGCTCAAGTTTGTAAGCGAGTTTTCCAATTCTCTTGCGAATCTTGTATGGGCCAACAAATCTAGGGGCAAGCTTTCCTTTCACATGGAATCTAACAGTTCCACGTAGCGGGGATACCTTGAGATAGATGAAATCTCCCACATTGTACTCAAGTTCTCTTCTTCTTTTGTCAGCATAGCTCTTGTATCGACTTTGAGCAATTCTCAAATTCTCCTTTACTTGAGCAACTCCTTCTTCGGCATCTTGAATCTTAGCGGAGTCAAAGAACGATCTTTCTCCCGGTTGGGACCACATCAAAGGTGTCTTACAAGGTCTGCCATACAGAGCTTCGAACGGCGACATCTTGATGCTGGCTTGGTAACTGTTGTTGTAAGAGAACTCTGCATAGGGTAGACATTTCTCCCAATCAGAGCCATAATTTAGTACACTAGCGCGAAGCATGTCTTCTAAGATCTGATTTACTCGTTCAGTCCGTCCATCTGTCTATGGGTGATAAGCGGTACTGAAATCAAGTTTGGTTCCGATGGACTTGTGCAGAGCTTCCCAGAATCAGGACATAAACTGAGGACCATGATCAGATACAATATTAGAGGGAGCTCCATGCAGTCTGAGGATATGCTCAACATATAGATCTGCTAACTTTTCGGCATCGGTCTTGGTCTTAACGGGTACAAAGTGAGCAACCTTGGTCAAACGATCTACAATCACCTAAATGGAATCATTGCCTTTCTGTGAACGGGGCAACCCAACTATGAAATCCATGGATATGTTCTCCCATTTCCACTCGGGAACGTCAAGAGGCTTTAGCAATCCTGCAGGCCTTTGATGTTCAGCCTTGACTCTATTACAGGTGTCACATCGTGCCACATGTCCCGCAATATCTGTCTTCATGCCTTTCCACCAAAAGTGTTTCTTCAAGTCTTGATACATCTTTGAACCTCCAAGGTGAATACAGTACTTAGAATCATGAGCTTCTGATAGAATTTCCTCTCGTAGTGCTGGATCGGAAGGGACACATATTCTATCCTTGAACCAGATGGTTCCTTGTTCATCTTCATGGTGGTTGGTCTTGTAGCCTAGTTTCATCAGACCACGGAGATATTCGATCTCTTCACAATTTTTCTGAGCCTAACGGATGCGATCTGTGAGATCATACTGTATGCGGAGCTCATTCAACAAGCCATGCGGTAGTATCTCAAGTTAGAAATCATCAATCTCTTCCTTGAGTTCAGGTGGTACGGATTCTATGATCAAGGTGTGACAGTAACTCTTGCGACTGAGAGCATCTGCGACTACATTAGCTTTTCCCGGATGATAGTGAATTTCTAGGTCATAGTCCTTGATCAATTCTAGCCATCGGTGCTGCCTCATATTCAGATCTTCCTGAGTGAAAAGTACTTCAAGCTTTTGTGATCGGTATAGATATCACACTTGTTGCCTATCAAGTAGTGCCTTCAGATCTTCAATGCATGTACAACTGCTGCTAACTCAAGATCATGAGTGGGGTAACGGTTCTCGTGTTCTTTCAACTGTCGAGAAGCATAAGCTATCACTCTCCCACCTTGCATCAATACATAGCCAAGTCCTTGATGGGATGCATCATAGTAGACCACGAAATCTTTGCTGATATCAGGCAATGCTAGCACAGGAGTTGTGGTAAGCTTCTGTTTCAATTCCTAGAAGCTTTGCTCACACTCGGGCGTCCATTCAAACTCCTTGGTCTTCTTTAGAAGGTTGGTCATCAGACGGGCTATCTTGGAGAAGTTTTCGATGAATCGGCGATAATATCCAGCTAATCCCAAGAAACTTCTGACTTCTGTCACATTACGGGATTGATCCCACTCTTTCACAGATTTAATCTTGGCTGGGTCAACTGCGATACCTTCAGCTGATAGTACATGGCCTAGGAAGGCAACTTTCTATAGCCAAAATTCACATTTGCTGAACTTTGCGTAGAGCTGATGTTGGGCTAGTTTCTCAAGCATAGTTCTCAGATGATGTTCATGTTCTTCAGCGGTGGGTGAATCAACAAGGATGTCATCAATGAATACTACCATGAACTTATCTAGTTCATTCATGAAAACCTTATTCATCATGTTCATGAAGTATGCGGGAGCAGTCATGAGTCCTAAGGACACCACAGTGAACTCAAACTGCCCATACCTAGTCACGAAAGCTGTCTTCGGGATGTCACTCTAGAATCTTCATCTGATGATAGCCAGATCTGAGATCAATCTTGGAGAAATACTTGGCACCTCTGAGCTAGTCAAGCAGATCATCAATTCTTGGTAGAGGGTACTTGTTCTTGATGGTGACTGCGTTCAACTTCCGGTAATCAATGCACATTCTCATTGAGCCATTCTTCTTCTTAACAAACATAATAGGGGATCCCCAGGGTGAAGCACTGGGTCTGATATATCCCTTCGAGATGAGCTCATCAAGCTGTTTCTTGAGCTCGGCCAGTTCATCAACTGACATGCGATAGGGTCTCTTGGCAATGGGTCCTGTTCTCGGCAAAAGATCAATGATGAACTCTACATCACGGTATGGTGGCATATCCGGTAATTCTTCAGGGAATACATCGGGATAGTCTCTGACCACAGGCACATCATGAACTGTCCTCTCCTCCTTCTGTGATTCTGAACTCGCTTTAAGGGCACATAGGATAGAGGTGAACTTTCTAGACTGAGGTTCACACCTAATAACTTGGCCTGATGAGTGGGTCACTTGGATGTATCTAGGTGAACATGATATGATACCTCGGTGAATGGTTAGCCAATCCATACCTAAGATGACATCTAGGCTTGTGGAAGGTAATAGGGTTAGATCGGCTTTAAATATAAGACCCTCAATGGTAAGACTCACTCCCTTACAGATGTGGGTGCACTTTAGGTCTCCTAAAGGTGAGCTGGTGATGATAGGCTTTCCACGTGGGGTTACAGGCAGGTCATGCTCTCGTGCAAACTTGGATGATATGTAAGAACAAGTTGCTCCAGAGTCAAATAAAACTGATGCAGTATTGCCATTAACTAAAAACATACCGTACACAACGTTAGGGGCAGCCTGTGCTTCCTCGGCGTCCAGATGGTTGAGACGTCCATGAGTAGCAAATCCCTTGAACTAAGACTTTTGAGCGGCTGAGTTCTGAGGGCACTCAGCGGCTTTGTGACCCGGTTGGCCACAAGCAAAGCAGGTGAAAGGCGCACCGCATGTAGGGGTTGGCGCGGGTGCCTTCTAGTTTCCAGTGCTTGGTGCAGAGAGGTTCTGTGCTGGGCTTTCATTCGCTGAGCGGGGATGGTTGGAACAGTCCTGAGTGTTGCGGTCCTGAGCATAACGGTCCCGGGTGTAACGATCCTGAGCAGGGCAGGAGTATTTGGTGGTGTAGCCTTCGCCACCCCTACTCGATCCAGGGTTGTCATCCCTGTTGTGGCAAGAGCGTTCCCTGGATGGTGCATCTCTACGGAACCTCTTGCAGTCACGGCCACGGAAGGACTCCTCAGGCTTACGCTTCCTCTTCCTGTACTCCTCTCTAGCTTCAGCACGGTCCTTGATCTGGATGCAGCGATCCACCAGAGCATGCAGCGTGCTACTCTCAATACTGCCAAACTTCAGCTTGATGTATGGGTTAAGTCCCTTGCAGTAATAGTACAGCTCCTCCTTCTCAGAGTTCACAACATAGGAAGGTGCATAGCGTAGAAGGTTGGTGAAACGAGTAGTGTACTCAGTCACCCTATCCTTTCCCATCTTGATGTTGCGGAACTCCTCGGCTTTGGCCTCCATGATACCCTTGGGAATGTGATACTCAGTGAATGCTTCAGCGAACTCATCCCACGAGATGTTGGCAGGGTCCTCATGGGAATCACTGAAACTGTCCCACCAGGCACGTGCTGCACCTATGAGCTGGTGTGTGGCAGCTCCAACACACTCATTGTCGGTGAAGGTGGTGAGATCGAGCTTCTTTTCCACCTCCTTGAGCCAGTCATCGGCTACAAGTGGGTCAGGGTCGGTGCCATCATGGGTAGGTGCCCTCAGCTTTAGAAATCCCTCCAGCTTCCTTTGGAAGTCATTCTACTAACCTCCCTAGCGACAATTTGCTCTGTCTACAAGAGCTGCAAGAAGCTAGGTCTGTTGCGCCATCACCTCTGCCAGGTTCGGTGGTGGTGGTGGCGGAATGTTCTCCTCAACAGGCGGCGGGGTATTCTCTAGGTTAAAGGGTATCCCTCCACGTCCACGGCCACGGCCACGGCCACAACCACGATTGTTGCCACCACGCCCCCCGTTTGGTTCGACTGGTTCGGGGGTGGGTGCACGTCCACGGTTCATTAGGCGAGCAGATCGGCGGTTCGGCATCTGCAACACGGATTGTAGGAATTTTAGTGTTTGTGCCATAAGTGCTTATAATTCAGTATGATTACATGATTTTAACGATTTAAAGAAAAACATTTATACTATCCAACACTCATTACAAAGAAGCAATAAGATCCATAAGATGCAATAAGATCCAAAACATTCATTACATGGGTTTTATTACATAGCATCATCTCCAGTAGCTACACTTGAAGACTCGCGAGAATCGTACTACGCATAGTGTCTCATATTACATCTCATAAGGGGTACATCATGGGGTACAACTTATGGAAGCCACTGACATGACTCATGACCATGCAGGGTCATCTACTCTAACTCGTACACCGCAGCTGGGATACGACTGTTCTCGATCTTGATCTCCTCGTCAGACTTGTGAAGTCGGGACATGTACTTCAAGGCCTCGGCGAGCTCCTCAGTAGGCTTGGCTCCAGGTAGGGTAGGGCAGGTGTCTAGGTTGAGGCGAGTCAGGGCTAACTCAAACTCCTCTATCCTAGGCTTCGTCTTGCTGTGAATCTCCTTGGGTAGCTGATCCCACATACCCTTCATCTCCCTGAGGCGCTTCTTGTCAGACTTCTGCCAAGCCTACCAAGTCCTCTCACACTTGTCCTATAGGTACTCGTTCCGCCTGAGTGCCTCGATCAGGTGACCCTGGTTGCGAACGGCCTTCTTCCTAAACTCCTCCAGCTCCTGAGTCATGGTCTTGTTCTTAGATTGGATTTTTAGCATATCAATCCCCTTGGACCTCTCTCTGTCTCCTCTGCGGTTGAACTCGGCCTTCTTGTCATCCAACTCTCTCTGCAACTCCAAGACCTTGCTGTCGAGGTAGCAGTTCCTATTGCCTAGGTCGGCGGCTTTGTCCTGTAAGTCAGTGACCTCGGCTCTGTGGACTTCTTCACGACGGTTGAGCTCGACCTATCGCTTGGCAACTATCTCAAGCAGACCAGCTCGCTCCTGTGCTCCCTACGAGTCTCGCTCCTGGTACTCCCATAGAAGGGCTCGGTCCTGACGTCTCCTCTACTTAAGCTGGGTCACGTACCTGTCCTGCTCTAGTAGGTGGATAGCCGAGATGCGAAGGCATCTGTCCTCCTCGGCAAGGATAACTCTGCCGGCTACGAAACTCTGCTCACTAGGAGTAAGGCTGAGGTTGAGGGCCTGGGGAAGTAGACGGAACTCTATCGTCTTCAGGTGCTCGTAGTGGTCCCTCATCACTCTACGAAGTGCCTTGTGTGAGACAGTTTGCAGTCCCTCCTCAACTGTGTCCTCTATAGTCAACTCGGTGAAGGCTGGGACAGAAGGTAAGGGAGTGCTAGCTGGGAACTCGACTGAGGTGACAACTGGTCTTTCGATTCCTCCTTCCTGAGCTGACTTCCCGGTGCAGGTGACCTTGCAAGCTCGTCAGGGACTCCTAACGAGATGAGAACTCGGCAGAGGGTCTGTGCAAAACCTCCGAGCTCACATAGGTCGAAGGTAAGCTTAGCGTGGTCCAGAGGTAGCGGTCCTAGAGGCGGCCATTCGACGTTTGTTGCCATCTGCATGTTTTAAGGAACCAGGTGTTAGCAGGTCAATAAATAGACAAGCCTTGCATAAAAGTAAATGCAGGATCGGTATATAACCGAAAGAAGGCCAGTTCTCGTCCTATTCTATCATCCATTTTTGAGGGTTTCATCCTGGGGTCAAGTATGGCTCTGATACCAACTGAAATGGCCTGATTTCCGCGAAGGGAAATCCACAGAGTCGAAGTGTATTATGACCATTGTAGATCATATTACCCAAATTCTAGTCAAATACCACATCCATACAATGATAATATCATAGTACAAATAGTGCAGAATTACATAAATTATTACATCGCCGCATTAGCGAAATCAAAAGTAGCATTCATTCAGAACAGCTTGAAGATAAGATCGCCAAACTCAAGCATAGGAACGAACCCCTCAACCGTCAAACTCCTCAGAGCTATACTCCTCAGCAGAACCTGTGTGCCAAAATTTATCAGTACGATTTGTACTGGCCACTCCCACCCTATGAGCATTGCTTTGTGGAAATTGGATGCAAGTTGGATATAATCAAAAGGGACCTATAAGGCTGGGGTTTCCTATGTATTAGCATATCAAGAGTATAATAATAGTTGTTCAAGTTTTAACACCATTCCCATACCTATTCCACCCCATTTCCGTCTAGAGCCAGGTTTTGATCCTGGGATTGATATACCACCATCTCCATATCATCACCACACCATCGCTCAGTCGACAGGCCAACTCCCTCTCGGCACTGTCTCATGGCCCGTAGCCCCTGGCTACGTCCGACACTCTCTCATGGGGGAAGGAGAGAAGGACTCATCTCGCTATCTAGTTTAAACGATACCTAGGAAAGGTCCATAGCCAACAAGTCAGCATATGTATCGATCGATCAACCATACACTCTACAGAGATTTTACATAACCACAAGATCCGCCTTCCTCGCTGACTGTCGTCAACTGGGCTGATACCGACCGCTTGCTAGCCTAGGATAATGCCACTCTACCATTCAGCCCTGGTACACCCTAAGTCTAGTTTGGGTGGCTGAAACTATGAGTCATGAGCCGGGTCCACAAGGTCTCCATGAAGTCTCGGAAGGGTGTGGGGGGATCCTCCGTGCCCCGTTCCTCCTCGCACTGTCCGCTATCAACCTAGCAGTAGTGGCAATATCCTACCAAGTAGTTCGGCCGTCCCGCACCATATAGGGCAAGTGGTACGTAAGGCTTCCCGATGAATCTGAGTACTAGTAAGTCCTTAGGGATGACCAAGCCAGAATGTCTTCATCAGGGTTTCCATTTACCGTGCCACCACAGCACCTCCACCCTGGGCTCCTCCCATCACAGGTTCACACCTAGGGCCACCTCATATACCATTTACCCACCACAGGTATCCATTTCCAGGGGTGCCTAGGTAGCACCCGACGGCAAGACTTGCCCCAGGCTCATCGTATATTCCAACTTGGTCGCCACAACCCTCACCCTCCATGCACCCAAGTCACACACGTAGCACTCTCCCCATAGTCTAGATAACACCAGTTTCCACCACACATCGATGTAGTACAAGCGTAGTAGAAGTAATAAGCAATGAAATATAGCAGCAAGCGTATGTCTAGCCTAATAGCAGGGTAAGCTGGGGTAAGGTTGCATCAAGGTAAAGGCCATCAAGTAAGCATACTACCATGCAAGTCCTACCATAGTGTGAATATAACAATAAAGTAAAGCAATAGCAATTCTATATTAGCCATGCGTAATGGGTGCTACGAGGTTGGGTGGGATGTGGCACCTTCAGTGAAGTCATCCCCGCACTCCTCATGGTACTCATGATCCTCATCCGTCTGGTTTTCCTCCAAGTCTGCATACGATCGAATTATAGTCGCGTTAGCGACGTCTATAGAATAGCACAAAGAAGCAATGAAAATTCAAAAGAGCCAAATGCACTCATACATGGGTTCATTGCGTAGAGCTTGATTTTAGATGAATTTTGGTCCTGGTTTCATATTTTTCTGAGGTCGTATGAATTAGTTATGAATTTCCAAAGATTAAATCCATTTCTGAAAATAATAAAGGCTGATTAATTCAGGGCTGACACGTGTCACACTGTGACTGGTTGACGTGGCATGTAGGGACTTGGAGTGGTGTATCAGCTGATGAGGTGGTCGGAGAGGTCGCCGAGGTGGTCGGAGAGATCGCCGAGGTGGTCGGAGAGGTTGTCGAGGTGGTCAGAGAGATCGCCGAGGTGGTCGGGAGATCGCCGAGGTGGTCGGAGAGCTCGCCGAGGTCCCAGATGCTGGCATGGTCTCATCTTCGGCATGATGTCAGCATGGTGTCATCAAAGCTAAACCGCGGCTGATAGGTGGGTCCCGCTTACGTCATCATCTCGGTTGGTCACTAACAGGTGGGTCCGGGGTCAAACGGTGACTGACAGGTGAGGCGCGGTTCATGGTGAACCCGCCTGCGTTGGTCCATAGACCGCAGAGCCGGTCTATGAAGGACTTGGTCCACTTACTCCTTCCCAGGGTTCGGTTCACGTGCACCAAGTGCACGGACGTGTGGCCGGCGAGGGGAAAATCCCCATCTTCTTCCCCGGCGTGCTTCCGCCGGTGGTGAGCTCGCCGGTGAGCCTCTCGGGTGGTACTGGTGCACAATTAAGGTAGGCAAAAGCGTCGCCAAGCCTCGGCGAGTGCAGTGGTGGGGTCAAGGTGGCGGCCGGGGCTTCCTAGGGTTCCAGCCACGGTGAACGGCGGTGTGGGTTCGTCAGCGTGCATGGACAAGGTTGCGGTGGTAGTGAGAGCCCAGTTGGAGGAGCGTGTGAACTCCACGGTGCTTCTATGGCCATGGAAGGCATGTTAAAGGAGCTCCTGGTGCTCCCAGTGGCTCCAGCCACGGTGGTGGGGGCAAAGCAGAGGCGGTGGCGCTCCGACGAGGTTCGGTGCGGCAATGCCAGGCTCCGGTGGGCTTCTTCCTCGGCTAAGGTGAGCGTGGTGTGTCTCTTCTCATGGCGGAGCCAGTCGGGGTGTCAATGTCACCTTTACCGCGACGTAGAAGACACGGTGGTCTCGCCATGGTTGTGCTCTCGGCCATGGTGAGCGTGCCCGTGCATGTGCCCTCCTGCTCCGATGTACAACGTCATGGCTGGGTCCTCCTTTTGGCTGATGGTAGCGCGCACGGTGCATCCTAGGTCTTGGCAAGCGTGGCCATGGTGGTCTCCCTAGCTAACCAGTTGGGCTAGGCCAGAGCTCGAAGCTTCAGCAAGGTTTCGATCGTGGCGGTGCACGTTCCATTTGGCTAGGGAGGTGGTCTCAGCAAGATGGCTCACCGCGGGGAGCTTGAAGGCGATGGTGGTGGTGAGGTGTCGACGATGTAGCAGAGCCGAGCCGGGACGGAGGTACTCGCCGTCTTTCGCGCCGGCGGCTCCTCCCTTCTTGCTCCGGCAGCGGCATCCTTCTCCGCGCCTCTCCTTCTCCTCTTGTCCCTCGGCTTAGTGTGTTGGTGCGAACCGCATGGTGGCGGCGAATGGGCTGAGGGTTAGGGCTCACGAACATTGGCTTTTATAGCCGAGCTCCAAGGGCTCCAATGGCGGACGGCGATCGGGCGGTGGTGATGCGTGCGGCGCATCCAACGGCCCGTGTGCGGTAGCGTAGGCGCGACGCAAGGGGGAAACAAGGTCATGCTTCTTGCGTGACCCCCTGGCCCGCGCATGCCACGCTGGTCGACCCCCGGTCATGCGGGGAGAATGCGTGGCGAGGGAAAGAAGACGCTACTGTGCTGACAAGCGGGGTCGGGTCATCAGGCGCTTGGCGTGATGTGGCTGCATGCAGCGCATGACGGCTGACGGGCGGGTCTGGGTCGTCAGTGGCTTGTGCGTGCACGAGCGGTAGGGTGTCGCTGGGCCAGCTCGTGGGCCGCGTGCGCGAGTGGGAGGGCAGGCGGGCTCGGCCGGGCTGGCTCGCAAGGCCGAGCAGGCCTGGGCTGCTGCGGCTCCCTCCTTTTCCTTTTCCTTTTCCTTTTCTTTTTCTGTTTGTTTCTCTTTTCTTTCTTTTGCTTCGATTCAAATTTAGTTAGAGTTTAAACTTGAGCTTCGAGTCATGTAGTGGGTCCCACAAGGTGTTTCAAATACTGGTCAAAATACATCCCATATATTATGGATTATTGGCTATTTTTGTTATACAAAAATAGTTGAAGTTTTTATATAGGGGTGTTTTAGTCTTCCAACAAATAATTCATTATTTAGGTTTTATCATGAATATTAAGTAAGTTAGTTAAACATCACATAAGGCAAAAGAATCTAAATCACAAGTGGAATTAAGGATGCATGCATGATTTATTTATTTAGGAATTTAATTACACATGTGGCATAAAACCAAACTATGCTTATGATTTTAACCTAGTTGGGTCACATCTAATCCAAAACTAGGGTTTGGCTTCTACATGTGTCACTCAACATCACATAGGGTTTAAACAAAAATTTTGTAGTTGTGATTTTTGGTATGTGGATTTTTGGGTTGATACACCCGTTCTCAATTTAAGATTATCATAACCGTGGTATTCACAACCCATAACCAGAGTTGAGAAGAGCAAGGTAAACATGTTTCTCTCGAACGATGAAACCATCATTCGACTTCTAGAAGCTAAGCAGGGCTAAGCATCTCTAGTCTATAACTATTAAATGTAACAAGGAAAGTATTGAAATATCAAGGTAGGCATGCAGCAATTGGTACTTCAACCAATTCCTATATCATTTAATGCACATATTATAGGACTCGAATTATAAAAGCATTTGTAAATACAAGGAGCGATTTGGATGCTCTGGGGCTTGCCTACATTGCAGAGAAGGTTAGATTCTATAAAAGGATCATAGAAGTCAAACTTGACATAAACATCACTAGAGGAAGAACCTTCTCCGAAGCTTGTCCATCACGAACCTTCTCACTCTCGTTTACTACATGGAGATAATGATGCATGCTCAATAATGGTACGCTTGAGAGGATGCATGACAATGCATCGGTGAAAACATAACAAGATTAACATGAGTACAATTTTCTTTCACGGTACAATTGCAAGTAATTGACGTAAAGCACTTTTAATTATTATTATCACCAAATTGATTATGAGCGCAACCAATAAGCAATTAAATTGCTAATGAATAACAGAGGTGAAAGTGTCCCAAGGTCTACAATCAATTCCAAAACATACCCAAGCTATTTATTGATTTATCCAAAGCATTTTGGTATTTCTTAATTAATTAATTAAAGCATGGAAATGAAGTGAATAATTAAAAATTATCAAAACAGTACCAAACTTTTTTTGTGGAGGTAGATATTAGCACATGACATTTGCACAAAAAGTTTCATGATTAAAGGATTATTATTTTAGCCTATAAAAATCTTGGAAGGTGCATTTATTAATTAAAATAGGTAATTTTAAAGCATGCAAAAATTATTGATTTTCATTATTTCATAATTTTCCTAGGTAGAACACATTACGACAAAGATAACAAAACTAGTTTCACATTTTTATCATTTTTCGACATTTACTTATGCATTTTATAAGATTGAGCACATTTATGAAAATTAACAAAATATAGAAAAAAGGAAAAGAGCCTCGGGCTCAAAATGGCCTGGCTCGGCCTAGCAGCGTGAGCAGGCCGGCCCAGCGTGGCCTGGCAGTTTTGCAAAAAGGACCTTGTGTTTTCAAAAATTAACCCGCCACTACTACACAAAGCATCTTTAGAGGCAGGTAAATAGGTTTTTAGGGATGGTCAGCCCAACCGCTGCAATGCCATCGTCAGTGAAGATGGGGTGTCTAGCGATGGGCTTTCAACCGCCCCTAAAAATGCATTTCTAGGGGCGGTTCTGTTAGGATCTTCGCCTTTAAAAATGGTATTTTTAGGAGCGGTTTAATTAAGAGAACCGTCTCTAAAATGCATTTTCAGGGACGGTTGCAGTAGGCAAATCGCCTCTAAAAATTCTTTTTCAGCGGCGGTTCCAATACATGAATCGTCCCTAGAAATGCATTACCAGGGGCGGCTGCTGCAATGCAACTGTCCCTAAAAATGTTTTTTCAAGGATGGTCGTAGCAATGCAACCGCCTCTAAAAATATATTTTCAGGGACGGTGTTATCAACCGCCTCTAAAAATCAATTTAAAATTTTTGAATTTGAAATTTCCCGTCAAATTTGAAATCGCGTTTTCCCACCAATTTTCATACCCGATTGCAAATGATTCAAATTAACTTCATAAATACATAGTAGTGCACTAGTTATACACACATGATAAACAAAATATTTGTACATTATAAATTACATGTCAACATTATTTGTGCTCCTGCCCAAAGAATGAAAAGAAGGTATACATGCATTTTAGGCGAAGGGACTCAAACTTGGGATGTGTTGCATGATCCAAGTCATAATCATAGAATAAGCCCTTTGAATTAAGAACCTCCCGTACCATGAACTTGCCGAAATCTTCTTGAACAAGTTGAACATCGCTTTGGGTAATTATTTCGTTTGGCCTCGTTACTTCATGCTACACAAAAAAGGGAACAAATTAGCTAGATTCAAGTTAATGAACATATGCATATGATATGGTTCGATAGAGCAGCTTACGTCTTTAGGGTTATTGTGGTAAGTCCCGATGGCTCTCATCCATTGACATACATAGTAGCCACAAAGCACGCTTCCGGTAGGCTGCCTCGAGCACTACAAGTCGGTGACATGCAAAAAAATAATACAGTGAAACACACTGTTCTATATAAGGAATATGAGAAGCTATTTGAGTTAGAAAATGGTCGTACCCATTGATTTACACAAACATCCATCTTCTCCTTCTTTGCTGGGTTATGCACCCCACCTTCTTTAACATACCATCTGTACGTGCTATTTAAGGAACAAAATAATCACTTTCACTATAACGATAATCAGATGAAAAATAGTGTCACAAGTAATGAACTACAAATACTTACGTTTGTAACACGTTGATGAAATTTTGGTACATTTTTCTATCTTTTCTCATAAAGTCAAAGATGGAAATCCTGCCAACTCTGAAATTGATGCTTGCTAAGATGAAGTGATCGCTGCATCAGTACAAAAAAGATAATAGTGTCAATGTAAACCATCTACCAAATAGCATGAAAAAAGATAGTAGTCGATCTTACCCAAAATTGTACGGGGCTTCTATATATTAGAATCTCTGATGAGCTATGAAGGCCTTCCTGATATATAATGCAGCTTCATTCCTTGCTTCCCTGTACGAAGCCTTCCTAATTGCCTCTCTCACCTTGCCCTTGGCATCCTTAAATGCAGGATGATCATTTTGCCACAATAGAGGTCCAGCGTGACATGCCTCACAAATGAGATTTGGGTCAAGGTATGTGTTCCTCAAGTTCAACTTGGCCGAATCCATCCACTCTTTCCTACATGAAAGTAAGGCAAATGTGTGGTTAAAAGGATAGCACAATCACATAAAATCAAAATTGAGGATGAGTTTAAGAAAACACTATTTACATGCACCACAGGGTAATCTGACTTACATCGAGTCTCTTCTGTCAATATAAAAATTGAATGTCCTCAAAAGATATGGTCAGCTTTGAAAATTCTACACCGGTAGCGAATACATCGTTAGCAGGGTAATTCACCGGCACTAATTCTAAGCCAAGTTCTACTGCTTTCAAATACCACATCTAAAAGACCCTCATGTATAACAATCTCTTGTTGCATTCTAGGGCAAAATAAGGTAGGAATTCCTTGCCTGGCACGTATTCATAGGGGCACTCGGGATTGTTTTGTTCCATCATGTCTTTAACGAATTCAACGCTCGTCAGGGTTTGGCTCAAACGGTGTTGGCCACCAAAGATTGTTCCAGATCCTTCCTTAGCCATGCTAGCCTTGGCATTTCTAGCTGACGAAGGCACCACCTTGCCCTTGATTGCAGAAGCGTCCTAGGGGTTCTTTTTGCCAAGAGACCTCCACATCACAGATATGCCAGCATCGGGCGTGTTGCTACCCTTCTCAAATTCTCTCACCATCTTAGGAAACATTTGTAGCGACGGTGGCGATGGAGGTGGTGGCATCACTGTTTGTGGATGCGGTGGTGGTGGGGGAGTAATCGTTTGTGGCTGTGAAGGAGGTTGGGAGCTTGGTGGCGGTGGTGGTGCTGGCACAGCAGTTTGTACCTATGAAAGCAGTGCTAGTTGGGGTGGCAATGGTGGTAGCAGTGGCGAGGGTGGTGGTGTTGCTGCTGTAGTAGTTCCTCCCTATGGAAGTGGTTTCGATAGGGGTGGTGGTGGTGGTGGTAGAGATGGCAGAGCGCTGCCCCAAACACTTGTTGTGTTCCTTGTTGAGTCTAGTCCTGGTGTGCCTTTTCATTGCATGTTTCCTCAAACTCAGGTACTCTCCTTCCTGCGATGATATCTTCCATGAATTCTTCATAGGAGAAGCTAAGATTGGGGTTTGCCTGGACTACTGAAACATCCATGAACGGATCCGTCATCTGCTACTCATATGTCGGTGACAACTGCGCACATGCTTCGCCTGTGGGGTCTGTTTCTGCATGTTCCTCTACCTGAGGCAATTGCAGCTGACGCGAAGCAAAAGGTGCACCCGACGGGGTGGTTAACAGCACAATGTCTCATCGTTGCCAAGCAATGAAATAGCCTACAAGGTTTCCCAAGACCGTCTCACCATCAGGAGAAGGGATCTCAACCACATGAGAAGGCATGATGAGTTTAGAGTTTGTTATGATCTTGCAAGCCTAGCTAAAAAGATGTTCAAACTTGAAAGAAATATTATGTTCCCTCGAGTTTATCGTATTATTGAGTTGGGGTTGCTACTGCCAGTGGTGACAGCATCGGTTGAGAGGACCTTCTCAGTTATGAAGATTATTAAGACCGAGTTACACAATAAGATGGCCAATGCTTGGCTTAATGACCTGATGGTGTGCTACATTGAACGAGGCTGCGTTCGAGAGAGAAAAAACATTGAGCGAGGCTTATTCAAGGGACTTGATCTTGATGAAATTAAGAAAGAATTTCAAAAGAAAAAAAGAAGAATGCCATTGCCAAGGTCTGCACCCAAATAAAGCTTTTATTATGGGTATGTATTTGTTCCAACAACAAGATTTATTTAGTGAGGTATTTTATATGCCAATGCTTTGCTTTTGGATTTCTGTTATATTTGTTGATCACATAGTAATATACATATTTAGATAATGTTCTAGACTTCTAGCGTGTCCTTGCATAATTGATAGTTATATTATACATGTTTGACCTTTATAAACCCGCCACACCTAGAAAATATTCCTGCCTTCGTCACTGGATAAGAATCAAATAAACAAAGTCCAGAGCATGCATGTATGTAAATTCATATCGAGCTTAGGGTGCGGATAAAATTAAAACACATGGTAGGAGTATTTTGGACCTAGCTTAGGAAGTAGATGAACATGAGTGGAGGTCCCCTAGTAAATAACCCTCCTATGGCGGAGGTGATGGTGCCGAGTCCGATGAGGGCGATGATTTGGCCTACTCTCTCTATGTATTTACCTATGATCGTCATCAGCGCTTGCTCAGGGAGCCCTCCATCATTAGCTTCAGCATGTGTCGTCGGTGGCTGCAAGGCTTGTCCGTCTTCTTCGTTATCGCCCTCCTAGCTTCCGGCGTCGAGAATCGGCTCCTCTTCTGGTACGTCGACATCGCCCTGGCTTTCGCCTGCGATGGTATACAAATGGCTGTGGAATTCAAATTATTTGCCAAAGAGGAATGTGTTCTTTTGGTTAGTCTTAAAGGATCGTCTAAGTACCCGGGAGATTATGAAAAGGAAAAATATGGACCTACAACGTTATAACTGTGTTCTGTCATTTGGACATAGAGAAGTCCTTGCATCATCTTTTCTTGGACTGTCCGTTTGCCATGTCTTGTTGGAATTTGTTGGAACTGGCACATCTAATCCGGGGGAGTATTTTTGACAATCTTAATCTGTTCAAAGCACAAATTCAAAGACCTTTCTTCATGGAAATTATTGTTGTAATGTTTTGGGCTATTTGGTCTGCTAGGAATGATGCCATCTTCAGGAATTAGCAACACTCTCTGCAGGCTTGCAAAGTTGTTTTCAAGCAAGAATTAGCTCGGGTTAAGCTTAAAGCTAACCATATTTTTCGCTCGAACAAGATGCCTGACGAGTAGAGGAGAAGTATATTGGTACCGATCTACAAGAATAAAGAGAATATTCAAAGTTGTACTAATTACCGGGGAATTAAGTTGATGAGCCATACTATAAAACTATGAGAGAGAGTTATCGAGCATCGCTTGAGAGCAATAACGTGGGTCTCTATGAACCAATTTGATTTCATGCCCGGAAGGTCAACCATGGAAGTCATTTTCTTAATAAGATAAGTTATGGAGCGGTATAGGGAGAAGAAGAAGAACCTACACATGGTTTTTATTGACTTGGAGAAAGCTTATGATAAAATACCAAGGAATATTATGTGGTGGACTTTGGACAAACATAAAGTCCCAACGAAGTACGTCGGGCTCATTAAGGACATGTACAACAATGTTGTGACTAGTGTTCGAACAAGTGATGCAGACACGGATGACTTTCCGATTATGATAGGACTACATCAAGGGTAACGACATGTTCAACAGATAAGTGTCGCGGAAATGCGTATGTTGCGTTGGATTTGCGGTCATATAAGAAGGGATCGAGTTCAGAACGATGATATACGTGATAGATTAGCGGTAGCACCAATTAAAGAAAAGCTTGTCCAACACCGGTTGAGATGATTTGGACATGTCCAACGGAGACCTCCAGAGGCACCGGTGCGTAGTGGAATCCTAAGCCAGGATAGTAACGTGAAGAGAGGCAGAGGAAGACCGAAGTTGACTTGGGTAGAAGCAATAAAATGAGACTTAAAAGGATGGAATATACCTCAAGATTTAGCCTTAGATAGGAGTGCTTGAAAAAAGCTATTCACGTGCCTGAACCTTGATTGTTTCTGATGGGTTTCAATTCTAACCTGCTCTAACTTGTTTAGGATTTAAAGGCTTTGTTGTTGTTGTTAAGCTTAGAGCTAAAAGTGATCTTCGTTTGCGGATGCAATTATGGCTAGACAGTTATGTGTAATTTTGCTTATTTTCTTTGTTTTCTTCTTTATTTTCTGAAGCTTGTACTTGGAAACTCTGTTATTAAAATTTTAATAAAGATCAGTAGGGGGCAACCCCTCCTGTTTTTCCTAAAAAAAACAGTTGTGTTGATGGACACTCCCATGCACGCATGCCTGTCCAAGATCGTGATTGTCTCTCGTCGATGAATTGCTGCTGCCGGCGGCTTGCCAACAGTACATATATATAAAGTTTTTGTTATATTATCGGAATTGGAATCGTATGACAGGCGGCAGGACAAACACATCGATCGTATCCTAATCATACACGAATTCGTTCGATAAAAAATTGGTCAAATTTTATACAATCTTTAATTAACCAATAATTTGGTCAAAAAATTTAAACTGTTGTAAGCAATTTAGTGTGGTTAGATTTGTAAGCAAATAACCAAAGACATTATCCACTAATAATCATGCATTTATTTCGTTTTAAATGCATATCACGCCGTCGTCGCGTCCGTACGACTCGCTCGTAATCCGCCCCGTCCGTCTCGATTAGACCCACCCCATCCGGTCGCCCCTGCCCCGTAGTGCCCCTGACCGCCGGCCCCTAGCACGCAGCGTGCCACATCCGTCAGCCACCGGCTCGCCGCACCCCATTCTTTGGCGCCCGTGCCTTGCCACCATCACTCCCCCGTGTCCCCTGACTCTCCGAACAATATGAAACATTTGAATGCAACGTACTTCTGAAACAGATAAAACATCTGGAACATACACTTGCAACATATGTGTGAAAACATATGCAACATCTAGATAGAACACTTGCAACTTGCAACTTGCAACATGAAAACACTTGCTGCAACAGAAGACTGGAACATATGAAACCTTTGTAACATACTATTGCAACATATGTGTGAAACATATACAACATTCAGATCAAAATGCTTGCAACATACATTTGGAACAGATGAAACATTTTAAACAAACTCTTGCCACATGTCTCTGAAACACTTGCGACATATGCAATACGTGCAACATCACCGATCTACTTTTGCAATACCCATATTGAACAACTGCAGCATACCTCTGAAAACATCTAAAACACTTGAAACATAATTCCGCCCGTCGGGGTGGGAGCCGGCGGTGAGTGGCGGTGCGCGAGCACCACTAGCATCCAGCGCCACACACGAGCACCACCACCACCACCACCACCGCCACTAGCACCGGGCTTGGATTGGCCGGGCGAGCGGCGCGCGTGGCGGGAGGGGGCGAGAGGCGCACGCGACGGGGCGCGAACGAGCGGTGACGGATGGGGTGCTCGACAGCAGCGAGGGGAGTGCACGTCTGCGTCCAGGACGGGGCAGCCACAAGGTGCTACGACAAGGGAGGAGGAAGCGGAAATGATAAGGATGGGTGATTTTTTTAATAAACTCGTGGGCAGAGCAAGCGGTGGGGTAAAAGTGCATGCAACGAGGCGGTGGGCCTGCGGAAGCGTCCGACGATTTGTGCTCGCGTCGGACGTAAATCACGTAGCATTACCGTAAATTGTGCCTGTAAAATTGGATTTCATTCACTCATCCATTCTTTCTGTAAAAACATTAAAACAACACAAATACAGAATACTCCAATATACATGGTACTATAAGCCTAACTATACCTTTTGTGCATGAATGTTTTTTTTTTCCTTTTACGTCAGTAGTATACGTACCATATAATGCTGCTCCGATTCAGTCCAGCTAGCTTGTGCCAATATAAATATACAATCTCTTCATACAGACTTCTTGGTGGTGGCCGTGGCGGCATTATCATCGGCGGCGTCCTTTTTAGCCCTGACGGCGACCGTGCCATCGTTGCCGGCGAGCTTCATGTACTTGTCCTTCCTGGTGAGCGTGGTGCACTGGAACCCGAGCTCCTTGGCGATGACCCTCTGCACGTGGTTAGCCACGTCCACGGCGCTCCTCCCGCCGGCGCCGCACGTCTCCTCCGGCCGCAGCGGCGGCAGGAACGTGACGTCGTACCCGGGCCGCGGGTTCATGTAGAAGAAGTACGGGTCCAGCCACTTCCACCCCCTCGCCGTCGACCCGTAGTAGGTCCCCTGCCGCGCCTCCATCGCCACGGGCACGATCCGGTCCGTGAGCTCCGCGAACAGCGCCGAGAACCGCAGCAGGCAGGGCTCCCGGCACGTGGTCCCCTCGGGGCACACCACGACGTCGCCCTCCGCCAGCAGCGCCGCCATGCGCGCCGCGTCGGTGGCCCTGTCCCGCGACAGCGCCACGGCCCGGATCGGCGAGATCGCCGTCGAGAGGCGGCTCGCGCTGTACGTAACGCACGCCACGGGCCGACCCAGCGCCACGGACAGGATGATCGGGTCCAGCGCCGTGCGGTGGTTGCACACCAGCAGCGACCCCGGCGCGCCCGGCGCCGGGGGCGGCGGCGGCGTCCCGCGGACGCGGAGCCGGATCCCCGTCAGGCGGTACGTGTGGCGGACCAGGCGTAGCGGCATCATGAGGTTGAAGAAGACGCGGAACAGCGCCAGCAGGAAGCCCACCGGGAGGTAGGCCAGCGCGAACAGCGCCTGCGCCGGGTCCGGGCGCTGGACGAGGCGGCCGTCGTGGAAGACAGCGCGGGACAGCAGAGTGTCGGCGGCCGCACGCGGCGCGCGCTTGTCCGGAGGCACCATGTAAGCTTCCTGCACACCATATGTACAGGGCGGATTATTTACAGCAATCAGTCAATTAGTATCTTTTTTTTTGTTCTTTTAGGAAGCAGTCAAATAAGGTCTAAAATTACCAGACTAATCATGTGCCATAAATTATCATTTACTACTATACATTTAGTCAAATAAGGTTAGCTTATTCTAAAATTAGAATTGTATCTTTTTTGACCGGAGGTGTACTATATCTCAAAATCATCTTCTTCATCTCTTTTTTTCCTAGACTGCTGTAGAAACTTTATTAGTAGAAAGGTTTGCAGCCACACAGACAAAAGATGTGACAGCTGGTGCTACAAGAACAAGTATGGCATTTGTTTGGCTTGATAAGGCAAAGAAGAACAAATCCTAGTGCTTGCTTGCTTACTAAGCCCAAAGTCATAATTTAATCCACCTGATTGCATCGAAAAGCTTCTCAAATTTTTGTAATAAATAAGCAACCAAAAAGCCTGGATAGTTGAAGGCAATTCATTACTCCTGTACCTTGCAGATGGCCATGAAGTCGTGGTCGCTCTCGCGGTCCCCGAGCCCGACGTCGGGCATCTCCCCACCGGCGAAGAGCCTCCGCACGACCTCCGCCTTCCTCTCCCCGACGAGCACGGCCTTGATCCTCCCCGTGAACCTGGTGCTCCCCAACGCGCAGAAGGTCTCGAGCTCGGTCCCGGCGACCTCGGCGCCGAGGAACTCGCGGACGAAGTCCCCCACCATGACGGCGGGGGACGCGGTGACGACGACCCTCCGCCCCTCGCCGCAGCCGCGGAACACGTCCCAGGTGTCGGCGCGCACGCCGGCCGCGTAGTGCCGCGGCAGGACGCCCCGGGCGACGGCCTCGACGTCGCGCACGCGGAGCCCCGCGAACGTGACGAACGCCAGCAGCGCGATGGCCGCCGCCTCGGAGACCAGCGTGTAGAGCGCCAGCAGGAGCGGCGCGACGAGGAGGAGCGCCAGCGCGCGGACGCAGGAGCCGGCCTCGAGTGCTACGAGGAAGTAGTAGGGGAACGCGGACGAGGATGCTAGCAGCGTGCCGTCCAGGTCCGCGGCGGCGGTACGGCGGACCCGCGCCGACGCGTCGTAGGACGACACCGGAGGGAACCTCGCGCTCGTGACGGGACGCGCGGGGGCCATGGCGCGGTCCGGTTCGTGGCGCCCCGTGGCGAGGTTGAGGAGGAAGACGATGGCGTGTGGTGTGGTGTGGGCCGGAAAAGGTTGGGACTTGGCAGGCGACTATATGGTTGGTGTCGCGGCGGCGGCGGTGGCTGCGTTTGTTGAGCGGCCCAACGCTGCGGTGGACGGAGGGATTTATATGTAGGACGGGGCAGGCAGCAGAGGCGGTGATCGGAGTCGGAGCAGAGAAGGGAGGAGGAATCCGAGCAGGCGTGGAGTTGGGTGGGGGATCGGATTCCGAGTCGAGCTCGCGCACATGAATCAGGCGTTGGTGCCCGGATTGGGGTGGCCTCAAAGGGGAACGAACGTGAAAGGCGCGTGAAGAACAGACAGTGAGAGACAGACTGACTGACTGGCGAGATGACAGAGAAGAAGAGAAACAGATGGATGGAGAACAGATTACAAACTAGGCGTCGTATCTGTGGTCAGACTTGGCAATCTGCAGGCCAATCCGGACTTTGATTTTTGCCGTTGACCGAGCCGACGTGGATTTCATTCACGGGGATTACTGTAGATTACAGTACAGTACGCTCCGTTGTGCTCCTGCTGCTCCATTGAAGTGGCTAGTTCGCTTGGCGACCGTAAATTTCGCTTTGTAGTAATGACGGATTCTATAAAATTTTTTATATAATATCCATCCCGTCTACGGCCTCGACACCACACCTCCTACCTTTTCAGGATGGATACGGTGGGTGACCTTCGCCTGGATCGATGGCGATGGATCATCTCTAGACGTCAGTGTCTTTCGCAGGAGCAGCAGGCGGCCGATCACCAACATTTCTCTAACTCCAGCTTTCCTTCCTTCCTCCACCGTAATAGTTCATAGATATCATCTATACGTCCCACGTATAAAGTGTTCTTTATTCATGTATTATCTCCCCTATCAAGTACTCCGGATACATAAATAACTTAAAAGCATGTATCCGGATACATAAATAACTTAAAAGCATGGAGCAACTTATCAATAAAGTGTTGTTCTATTTTATGCTCTCTTTTAGCTCCTTCGCCTCCTACCCCTTGTGGTCGCGGAGTAGGAGTCCGTGTCTGCAGCTGGAGTCGCCAGCGCGCATGGAGGGAGGCAGCCCTCGGCTTCCATCTAGGCGGTGCGATGGCCCACAAATCTCGACGACACGTGCGGTGCTATACTCGCTCCATGACGGTCATAGGGGCGTGGAGGATGTGATGGCCGGTACCGATCACCGTGGCTACGGAAACAAACTCATTTGCTGGGAGTTCATTTTTTTAGGTGGGAGACTGACTATCGGGGGAGATGCAACTCTCCTTTATTTGAAGGAGACGAAGAAAATATTAATGGACACGGAAAAAAGTAAAGAGTTATTGAGGGGTTTGGACGTTTGGTGGAGTAGAAAAAAAAATCACGTCTTTCCCAATACAATAGTTTTATGATTGAGTGTTGCTGGAGTTGTCTTCCCGCTGGTACAAATATTTTTTTTTAATCCCTCCTTCAAATGGTCACTACGCCTACAACTAGCCATTGGTGATAGCATGGAAAAATAAAATGATGAAAGGAAGCATCACATCACTGTAGGGCCCTGCATGAAACCTTCCTGCCTGCCTACCGTCCGTGTAGCCGTAGCTTACCAACCAGTTACCAGCCAATCCATAGCAGATTCCGACAAAAGAAGCTGCCGACAGTTTCCTTCTCTGCCCGTTGGTTGTGGACGAGCTCACGAATCATGATCATGAGTCCATGACATGACATGCTAAACAGGCTGGCAGGTCCAGGTCCGGGCTCATCTCGTTCCCAGCCGGAGACGTGGTTCCTGTGTGGATGCACGAGAAACATCTCCAGTTCCTGTAACTATAGTACACACGTGGACAATTGAGCTGAAACAGGTTCATATGAATCGTAGATATAAATTGTAGCTGCCACTCCGACACAAAGATCAGAGTGGCGCAGCGGAAGCGTGGTGGGCCCATAACCCACAGGTCCCAGGATCGAAACCTGGCTCTGATATGTTTTTGTTATTTTACCTCCGATTTGGGGTTTTTTTTTTCTCTATACGATTTGATTCTCCGATTCGGCTTTCCTCCCCTCCGATTTCAATTTGGGTTTCCCTGTACGATTTGATTTTTCTTTTGCTTTATTACACACACCACACATCTCAATCGATATGCTCTTGCAGTCACATCACACCTCATAATCGTAACCTTAACGAACGAACGATATCACCTGCGTATACAAATCATAAGCTACTCTGCGATCGACATCGAAACCTAGTCACAATTTCAACATTACACCGATAGCACAACGAAACCCTCATGTGCCAAGAAAGATAAAGCGCATGCGCATATGACGGTCAATGCACATCGCCGCCCACCTCTGCAGAAGTTGGAACACTGAACCAAGATCGATCTCAAATAGAGACATACTATACCAGAACAAGCATCACATTCGCAGGTATCAATCCCATCGGCCATGTTCAGATATCCATCAGGCACGTACAGTACTCAACAAACAGGCTCAAATATTTTTCTTACAGCCAGCAGTCCAAAAAGAGCACAAATAACAAGAGAACCAAAACAAATCCTAACTAGTTGTTGGCTGTACGTGGAGTCCAGCCTTATTGAATTCACATCACAGTATATATGTGCATGAATCATCCCCACTAGCCAAATGTTCGGCCAACGAGGATAGTCAGTTACAACATACACTCGGCATCAAGCTTAGATGCACACCTTCAGATGGTGATCACCGTGCACCTCTCCGGCGTCAAGTCCTCCTCAACCAATGGGCCTACAGAAGTGGTAACCAGGAACCCATCTACTCTCGCCGCTGTGTCCACATCAACTGTGACTATACTCAGCCCTCTTCCAATCACATGAATCTTCCTGCCAATGGCCACAAGCGCGCAAGGGGGTCTTGTGACTTTGTCGGAGAGCCTACCGAGCGTGGCCCACTCCTTGGTGTCCTTCTGCCACCTCATCAGCTTCGTGCCCATCGACTGCTCCAGCATGTACAGTGTTCCATCCACCACAACTGTCGGGCTGGAGCAGCAGAGAGCGATTTCGTTTTCCGTGCCTCTCCAGGTGCGGTCCAGCGGGTCGTATATGCCGGCGAAGTACATTCTGTTCCACGCTGCCCGGTGAATGGTCACCAGCTCCTCGTCCAATGCCACGAATTTTACTATGTCAGGGGTGAGCATTGGGTTCTTGTGGGCGCACCACGAGTCTGTGGCCGGGTCATAGATGTCCCATGAATTTGGTGACTTGTCTGTCAAACCATATCCACCAGTTATGTACAGTTTCTCATTAAGCGACGCAGACACAAAATAGCACCTGAAAGTGAAGCAACAAAGCATAAGGAATTGGTCCCCAATTTGCAAAAGATGCTATATATGGTGTTGCTTAAGGAAGAACATGACATACTATATATAGGTACTGTTATAGGGAAAACATGAGATGCTATATATAGGCACAGATTAAGGGAATACACATGGCATGGTATTTATAATTATATAGGTATGGCTTGAGGGTGAATAAAATATGAGAATGGACTTTATCGATTAAGTACCTTGCAGTAGGCATTGGAGCTGCTGCGCTCCAGCGATTTGATGAGGCGTCATAACAATATACTTCATCCGTAGCATCATGTACGTAACTGCAACCACCCAGAAGAAATAGCCTTTTGTCTAAGGCTTCAATGGTAACACCTTTCCTCCCTGAGCATGGGGGTTCAATGATATGCATGATTCTAAAGCACCGACTTGAAGGGTCTGGAGCCAACACATAGCATTTGATGCCTGCCTCCCTACAGATTACGTAGACCCATGACTCGTCCAAGTTATTCCTCTTGCGGCACAAGTGCCATTCTTCACTGCATAACAGTGATCTCCACCTCTTTGAGACACGCCTGAGAACATTATGATACCGCCTAGGAACTCTTGCCAAGCAAATGAGAGCGATCTCATCAGGAAGTCCATGTATAAGAGGGGTATGACCAGGAGCTGATTCCATGCCTCTATCGAACAGCTTTCCAAAATGCACTACTTTTGTGACGGTTGATCATCCTGACAAAAGGATTAAGTGTTAAGAAATATGCAGTGCTAGCATAAAAGGTAAATTGAAAACAAAATTCCAATAAGATGACTTCAGCACGAAAGGCCACCATCACATCATTGCAGTAAAACATAGCTGAGAGAAAACCACTTCCAAATATAGTTGACAGCACAAGTTAGAATGTGTAATAACAAGAACATAGAGCTGGGAGCAATTTCTCATCAATAAGAAAGTTCAGTTTAAGCAGTAAAGCTCATGGACAAGTACTGTACAAAACTACAAAGTGCAATAACCAACTACAATGGAAAATTTTAGAGAAGTCACAAGATTAGAAAACATGGTTAAAAAGTGAGCAAGCAAACCCAAATAAAGATTCAACTTATATATCAAGACTGCTAGGTATATGAAATAAACAAGGAATCTTCTTAAAGATTAATATCTGAAATAAGCAGGCAATGGTAGCCAAAACTCACATGGAAGCCAATTATTATTTTTTGAGATAAATATAACTGGATTGCACATATAGGAACACAAGGATGCTACAAATGGATAAATGAAACAAACATAGAAGAAAGTGGCAACACAGTATTTTTTTCAGAAAACAAACAGTGACTGCCTTCCTTATTACTTACAATAAGAATTCTGTCAGCTTGGATGTAATCATAGGTACCATCCACGAGAAATCATCATAGCAAATTATATATAGAAGATGACAACTGTGATTGTAAATAGAAAACAGCAATAAATCTTATAGTAACATTGGGAAAGTTAAGCATGCATTTACATCAATCAGGTTGAACAAAAAGGGTAAACCATCAGTTGGGTTCTTTGGTGATATGTCTGGATTTGCTCAGAAACCATATTCAGTCTCGGTATAATCAGAAGAGGTACACTTAAAAGCTACCCCCTTCAGATACCGTCCTAATAATAGTCATCATGGCAAATATACAGAACAAGCATGATCCAAGAAAGGACACAGAAGAAGACAACCGTCCTAGGAAATCGAATATGGCAATCCTGATGCCATAATAGTGTTATCACTGGGAAAGTGAAGAATGCAGCTACATCAATCAGGTTGATCAAAGAGGGGGCAAATCATTGGCTGGGTAACTGAGTTCTAAAGTGGTATGGCTGGATTTGCTCAGAAACCATATTCAGTTTGGGTATAATCAGAAGGGGTGCACTTAGCCATCCCCTTAAGATACCGTCCTAATAGGAAACATCACGGCAAAACGAGAACAAGCATGACCTAAAAGAGAGCATAAAATAAGAACAAAATTTGGCACACATTTATATGAATCAGGTTGAACAAAAAGGGTAAACCATCAGTTGGGTTCTTTGGTGATGTCTGGATTTGCTCAGAAACCATATTCAGTCTTGGAATAATCAGAAGAGGTACACTTAAAAGCCACCCCCTTCAGATACCGTCCTAATAGTAGTCATCATGGCAAATATACAGAACAAACATGATCCAAGAAAGAACAAAGAAGAAAACTGTCCTAGGAAATTGAATAGGGCAATCCTAATGCCATAATAGTGTCGGCATTGGGAAAGTGAAGAATGTAGCTACATCAATCAGGTTGATCAAAGAGGGCAAATCATTGGCTGGGTAACTGAGTTCTACAGTGGCATGGCTGGATTTGCTCAGAAACCATATTCAGTTTTGGTATAATCAGAAGGGGTGCACTTAAAAGTCATCCCCTTAAGATACCGTCCTAATAGGAGTCATCATGGCAAAAAGAGAACAGGCATGACCCGAAAGAGAGCACAAAAGAAGACAAAACTGTGATAAGAAATAGATAAGACAATGACAACTCAATAAACCATGCTGTCACTGGGAAAGCAATGAATGTAATTACATCAATCAGGTTGATCAAAACAGGGTAAATCATTGGTTGGGTCCTTCGACAGTATGGTTGGATTTGCTCAGAAACCATGTTCAGTTTTGGTATAATCGGATGGGATGCAATGAAAAATCACCCCCTTCAGATACCGTCCTAATAGGAGTGATCATAGCAATCATCCATAGATAAGCATTACATGTACAATAAATCCGGTGTGGAAAAACATGTACAATAAATCAAAATATTACTAAAAAGCTACAATATCTTTTAAGAGAAGGAATGATCAGACCGGCAAAATAACTTTGCTAAGAAGTCATTCAATTTTATTAGATATAAAGTAAGACAATCCTTGCACTTGCACTAGTTATCAAGGCAAACAATTGCTGTGAAAAATAGCTCATGTTCACACATTCACAAAAACTAAAAAGATGTAATCAGTTGCAAAACATTTAACCCAAGGAGCACAAAACAAAAGGCAAGGAAAAGCTTTCACAGCACTGCATTGCTGGAATGTTTAAGTTTGCTCAGATGTTCAGTCTCAATTTTGGATGTAATCATGCAAGGACCAGCCATTCGAGAGCCACCTTGTTCAGATACCGTCCTTGTACAAGTCATCACCACCAGCTAGGGATTGCATAAAACTGACACCTAAATAATAAAATCTGAAAGCTTGTATGGTAGGGACTAGAAGGTGCCAAAAGAAACATATGGTTGACATAAAAGAAAGTATAGGATAGCATTTTGATGTAGAGCTCAACTAGGACAATCAGACAATGCTTGCTGATGAATAGAGGACAGCACCTGTTTGCTCAGAATCTCATTCAGATTGGTTGTAATCAAAGAAGGGGCACCATTTTAAGAGCCACCGTACTCAGATACCGTCCTTGTAGATGTCATCACGGCAAACAAGTGAACGGGAAAGCATAAAACTCCACGACAGCATTTTTGACCAAACATCAGGGGAACAGGATAAACTACTAGGATTGATTAAAGATACTTGCTCAGACAATTTGTCTCAGATCAGGTATAATCATGCGAGGATAATAGTTGCCTCGCTCAGATACCGTCCTTTGCAAGTCATCACAGCGATTTCCAGCGCAAAAACAAAACGCACAGTAAATCTCCACTTAACTACCTCCTAAAATCAAGGGTTTCCAGTGCAGTACGGCCACTACTCCATACCCAAAATCAGTTCATAAACGAATACGCCTACCGTGACCAGACAATCGCGGCAATGAACCAAAGAGAATTACACCATCCACCGACAAGGATACGACACGGTACCATAAAACAGGAATGAGGAATCACCCGCTGCGCCCAATCTGAAGCGAAGCAGAGAAGCAGGGGCGGGCGGTGGATGAGACAGGTTTGGGCGGGGCCGCGGCAAGAGCAAAGTTCGATCTGGATTCCGGTTGACGCGGGGCCGCAGGTGGGGGGCGGAGCCGCCGCCGCCGCTCGGGAAGGGATTAGGGTTCCGGCCGTGGGCGCAACAGAGAGCCGGGCCAGATGCGGAGGCGGAGTGCTTGCTGCGAGGGCCGCTCTTCTTTATGCTTGCTGAGGAGGATGGTGATTATTCACTAATCGCCTTTCAAAAGTTACATTATTCTAATCCGGTCCAATTATTGTTCTTCCCCTGCCTTGCAGTGCAAAGGTTATCGAATTAGGGGTACCCAAACGCAAAGTCGTCAACATATTTATCGCGCCCATCCCGCGGGAATACTGAACTGCAAAAAGTCCAAGGGGGGCAAACAGAAAAGTGAGCCCCAAACCCTAGACCCCAATGGAAGCGTGGCCGCCTCTCGCCCCCGCGGCGGCAGCCGCCGCCACCCCGACCGCCGCCGCCTCAGACGATGCGGCGGCTGCTCCGGCCGGTGCCGGGGCGTGGGGAGCAGCGGCGACGGCGCAGCGGAAGGCCGTGGAGAAGGAGTCGGCGGCGCAGGCGGTGAGCCGCATCGTGGCGAGCTGCGCCAACTCCAGCGGCGTGGCGGTCGCCGTGGTGGACGCCAACGCCGTCATCTCCGGCGGCTCCGCTCTCTCCACCTCCGCGGGGCGCCTTGTAACCGTGCCGGAGGTGCTCGAGGAGGTCCGGGACGCGGCCGCGCGGCGGCGGCTCGGGCTCCTCCCCGTCCCCGTCGAGACCGTTGAGCCTGCGCCGGAGTTCGTTAAGAAAGGTCGCTGCTCTAGTCGCTCGAATGCATCATGAATCTGAGTTAAATCTCTCTCGCACTAGTGCTCGGGGCGAGTTCTGATGATATCATTGTTGATTGAATTAATGCTAAGACTTCTTGATTGAATTAGTAATTTATCGTCCTACATTAATTGCCACTGATATCATTGTTGTTTGCTTTCTTAGTTACTGTGATGATCATAGTAAGAAAGTGTCAACAAGAGATGACATTTAAACATTAGTCTTTTGCGACAAATATTCTTGGTCTGGGCACTATATATGTGAGACTTATTTTTGTATCCTTATTGCTTGCAGTTACCAAGTTTGCCAGGGAGACAGGAGACATCCAGACGCTTTCAGATGTTGATATCAAGATTATTGCTTTGGCTTACATGTTAGAAGCTGAGATCCATGGGACTAGCCATTTGCGGGAGCACCCTCCTCCTTTGCGTGAGGTGAATGTCAGAAAGCTGTCAGAAGCTCCACTGCCTGGTTGGGGCTCTAATGTACCTAACCTGAAAGAGTGGGAAGAGTTGGATCAGATGTCTGAAGCTGGTGGAGATATCAATTCTCGAATACTTCCTCTGAAGGATATTGAGAATCAAGATATCCCGATGAGCAAGTCCAACAGTGTCTGTGAGGCACAAGAGGATACAGAGCACCGACCTTCAGAGAAGGATGCACCTGTTGCATGGGAGGAAGATGAGAACAATGTAGGCTGGATGCCTGCTGTTAGCCGCAGCACCCACAGAAGATATTTGCGGAGGAAGGCAAGGCGTGATGCCCTCAAGGAATCTGGACAAAGTTTTGAGACAAGTTCTGTTGCTCCATCAATTGATGATGATAAAGTTCTCTCTGAAAATAGTGGATTGGAGCATGGTCTGACTTCATCAGATGGCCTTTCTTCTGTCCCTGAGAAAATCAGTGCAAGTTCTGATGGTTTTGATGAACATCAAGCAGAGAATGACACTGAAATTGCTGGAGAACATTTGCATTCTGACCAGCTAGCTTACGGTGATGATACTGACGCGTGCACCAAAGAATTGGATAACCTAGATATAAAAGGTGAGGATGAGGGAGGTGATGATGCACATTCCATAGATGATGAGAGCAGTGAGCAGAGTTGGACCCTGAGGTCCTTATCCGAATCAACTGTAGCATGTGTTACTAGTGATTACGCCATGCAAAATGTCATCCTGCAGATTGGCCTCCGTCTCATAGCACCAGGTGGCATGCAGATACGACAGATGCATAGGTATGTGAATTAACATCTTCAGACCTGTTTGGGTAGTGGGTACAATAGTGCTCTCCAAGCCAATGTTGTATTTTTGGCCCACTAACACATGTATTATTATGCTTCTGTGACAGGTGGGTTTTGAGGTGCCATGCTTGCTATAAGGTGACCCAAGAGGTTGGCAAAATATTTTGTCCGAAGTGTGGCAATGGTGGGACCTTACGGAAGGTTTCAGTAACTGTTGGTGAAAATGGGATCACTATGGCTTCACGGCGCCCACGGGTTACACTTCGAGGCACAAAAGTGAGTGTATTTATGCTGCTTGTCTTTCTAACGGTCTAGACTCGTGTTCTGCAACTTCTCTGATCTTGTGTGGTTGTAGTGGAGGGTGGTTCATTACTTGATTGGTTATTTTCTGTATTGCTCTGCTCACACCCTTTTACATGTCTTCCTCGACCGTGTGGTCTATTTTCATGCTTGTAATGTTAATGACGTCAGGAGTACAGTAGTGAGGAACAGTTTCCGAGAAAAAATGGCGAAGAATATTTGGATATTTGGTCTGATATTGGCAGTCACATACCTGGCAATATGGTCTCTTCCTAGACTGTACATTTCTTGTAGTGTGGTGTCTTTAGTAAGGACATTCATGTTTGTTTTGAGATAGCTTTAATTCCTTCATTGCAATTATCTTTGTATTGGTCCACCTGAACTTTTTTACAGAGTCGATTACTCGATTCCTGAGAATGCCAGAGATGTTGTTTGTAACTGTTTACCTGTTTGCTTGCAGTTTTCCCTCCCAATGCCCCAAGGTGGAAGAGATGCCATAACTAAGAACCCCATTCTTCGTGAGGACCAACTTCCTCAGAAGGTTCTTCATCCTAAATCGAAGAAGTCCAGCAAGGTTAGTGCTCTAGCATTTCTTTTTGTGCATATTGAAAAGTGTTATCAGAATAAGGTAATGAGGATACATGCACAACAAACTGTGGACTACTAAATGAACACAACAAAAAAAGTTTATGTTATCCTGTGATATTATATTTCTATGTGGTCTATTGTCAAGTATGCATTCCCACGTTTGTTGCTGTTACAAGTTGTTCAGTACCTGTTACGACTTGTGATGAGGTTCGTTTAGGATCAAAATCTGACTGAGTTTCACTATAGGAGGATGATTTCTTGGGCGTCGACGACATATTTTCGCACAGTGGTGATAAGAAGGCACAACAGAAACCTCCAGTGAGGAAGGCACTCGCAATGTTCAGTGGGAAAAGAAATCCAAACGACAACCACTTTTCTCGCAAGAAGCACTAAGCTCTCACCTGTCATCTTTTTTATGCACGCCTACGGTACCGCAGTATGTAATCTCAGCATGTAATGGTTGAAGCAGAGTAACTTATTTCTTGTTAGTGGCGGAGAGTCATCATATAAGCATGTAAGCTATGCGGTTTTGCAGCATCTATGTATGGTTTCCGTGCTACTGTTTCTCCAATGGATTTGAATTTTGAGTTTGAATATCCACATGGATTTGGTGTGTAATCGAGCAGCAACGAACTGTAGCGATTTCCATTGAGCGTGCACATCTGTGAAACGCCGACAAGAACTGAAGAGCATGAGGTGATTACACCGGAAAGTTCTGTCAGTCAGAAGCATTCATAGACTAATCCATAATTACACCTTCACAAACGGATTGGTACGCTTTTTTATTATTAATAATGTAGAAACAAGAATTATGTCCAACCTAGGGTGTGTTCTCTACATCACAATTAATAATTTTCTTACAAAATACAAAAGAAGAAGAAGCAACAAATCCAACAAGTATACCGCTGCATTTCATGCTTACACTCATGCACAACACCAACACTGATCACATTACACCTCCGACATCATCATCATCATAATCATCAGTTCAGAGCTCCTCAGAAGAGCAGATCATCGTTCGTGGAGCTGAATCCACCGTAGATGTCTCCCATGTTGAGCAGGTCAAAGTAGCCATTCCCTGCAAGGCCAGCGGTGGCGGCGGCGCTCTGGTGGTGATCCTGGTGCGTTGGCAGCGCGCCGGCGCCGTAGGTGCCTCTCATCTGGTCCCCGAAGGCGCCCCCCGCCGTGCCCGTGCGACGGCGTCACGTTGCCGGAGCTCGCCGTGGAGGCGGGCCAGTGCGTGGACACCGAGTAGCTCTCCGGCGCCGCCGGCGCCCAGTCCGAGAACACGAAGCTCCGGGCCTGGTGATCGAACGGCTGCTGAGCGAGAGGCGCCGCCGCCGGGGCCGACAGCGCGTGGCTGCCGCTGATGTTGCCATCGTGGTCGTGCGACGTCGTGGTGCTGCTGCCGCCGCCGCCGCTGTTCTTGACGTGGTGGTGCGGGTGCTGGTGCATGGACATGGACATGGACATGGACGACAGCTCGGTGGTGCTCATGGAGGTGAGCTCGGGTGGGCTCTTGGGGCTGGAGTTGGACGACACGCCCTGGGCCTGCATCACCCTCTTCTTCAGGTACGAGTTCCAGTAGTTCTTCACCTCGTTGTCGGTCCTCCCTGGCAGATGCATCGCAATCTGAGACCACCTGATGTATGCACCAATTCATCAGCAACATGAAGTCATGAATATGGTGCGAGATGTTATACTTGCTCTTCTAACAGTTCAAGATTCTTTTTTCTTCTAGCAAGTCCGTTAACTAAAACGCATTTTTTCTCAGTTTTTCAAAGGCCATGCCCTTCTTAGAAATTAACAGCATAAATTTGCATTACAAAATCATTGGGTTGTGAGAGAATTTTACTTGTTGCCCAGCTTGGCTTGGAGGTTGATGACGACGTCTTCCTCCTCCTGAGAGAACATTCCACGCTTCAACCCAGGCCGCAAGTAGTTGATCCAACGCAGGCGGCAGCTCTTGCCATTTCTCTGGAGACCTTTGAGAAAGCAAGTCCATTCAAAAGAAGAAGAAGAAAATAGTCAGACACAACAATGGTAGAATTTGGAGTTGAAAACATGGTGTGAAGCCAAATTCGGACCATCTAATTTGAGGGTCAGAGGCAAATCGAAAGCTAAGCTGTGCTGATTGCAGATGAGGCTAGCATTGAGCATCAGCAGCAGGCTTTTTCTGCATGCATGAGCTTGTCATGCTCATGCATGCAGCAATGTGCAATTGTCATGGAAGGAGAGGAGAGGAGAAAACAAAGAAGAGCAGCAGCTCACCAGCCTTTGCAGGGACAGCACTCCAGCAGCCGAGGCCATGCTTGAGGATGTAGTCCCTGAGCCTCTGGTCCTCCTCAGGAGACCACAGCCCCTTCCGGTAGTTCATCTTGGGCTTCTCGCAGGACCGGCACCCCATTGTCGCTGCCGTCTTGTGTTTCTTCTTCTTCTTCTTCTTCAGGCCTGTGCCTCCTCTTCCTCTGAAGATGAGCTGTTGCAGTAGTAGCAGTCCCTCGGCACCATGTGCCCCTTCTGATTTAAAGGGCTGTCACATTTTGCTTCTTGGTTTAGTTTAATTGAGGGGAATTGAGTAGGTGGCTGCGTGCACATGCTTGAGATTATGAGGGGGGAGCTTGGTCAGAGGATGTCACCTCTATCTCGCCATTACTTACACAAGGAAGATTCTCAGAGAGTTTCTGAGTAAACTTCGGTTTCCTTCTAATGATGATATGAATGCTTGCTGGCACTAGGATCGTATACTGTTTTAATTTCATTTTAAGCAGCCACAATGCCGCTATAATTGGTGGTGACATATATAATGGTTACTCCTATTGAAGTAATCTGAATTAAACTATTGTACACAAGTTCTAAAGAATGTAACTACAAGATTTAACGATGTTGTCTCAGATGAGTGATTGATCAGGTAATAGCATAATGCTCACTCCAGTTGTTTTTTTTTACTGAAGAACATTGTTATCCAATAATCAGGGCTATGAAGGTCAGACCGTCTCGGCCAATGATGGGCGAGGGGCATTGACATGAGCTGTTCTTGCAATGAACGGACGGACACTAGGATTGGCAATGACAGGGCCTGACTGACTAATCCATCCCTCTTCTGACGACAATCATTGGGAATGGGAGGAGGCATCTGAGCTAGAGAAGGCCAAGGATGAACCGGAGAGACATGCATGGGAACAAGAAACGACAGCCTAGCTGTGATCCAGAAGGATTTGCGTTAGTTATTGCAAGGATCAAGACGGTGAAATGAAATGCACCTTTGGTATATGCATAAACAATGACCTCTGACACCATCAGATCAATTGGCAGAATGACTTGTTAGAGCTCCTAATCAGGTCGTTCCTTGTAGCTTCATATAGTAAACATCATAACCCATTGTTCTTTTCCTGATCCTCTTAGCGGGACATCAAGAACTCTGTTACTACTGATAATACGATGCTCAGTTGCAGGATAACTAATGGTTCAAGTCTGACAGCTAAGGCATTATTAGACCATAATGAATTCCTGGTGACTGTGTCCTTTCCTGGCGGTAGTTGTTTTTAGAATCTTAGTTCAGGTACTACTTTTCTCTTCCCTTGTTCTTGCGTTCCTCACTTAGGAAAAAGAAAAGACCTCTACAACGACAGATGAACCAAAGCCAAATCTGCGTCATGATGATGAAGTCTGATGGATCCCATTTACTGTAGATGTCGCCTTGTTATTTTCTTTGAAAGAAGTAAATCTCACCTTATTACACTGCTAACTTTCATAATCTAGAAGTTCATGGGGGGAATTTGTCTAGAGTTCAGCTAGATTTTGATGTGGTAGTTATATGCTGTGTGGGATTTACAAGAATCAATATTTACAAATGAAGGTTTCCCATAGGCTGTTCTGTTGCAGAATGCCAGAAATTGTGAAACATCTTCTGAAGGTTAAATAAGAACAGATAACTCCAACTGGAAGCTTTCCTACTGCTACTGCTCATTCAATAAAAAAAAGAAATATAGTGAAGCAGATCACTGGCGCCAGTAAACAAGTACTGACACAGTGCGCTTAACAAGTGTATCTATCTACCAAACAATTGCAACTTCTCTGAAAGACTGAAAACAAAATGAAGGTAACAACATGCACTCGAGCTCGCTCGCGAGGCACGAGAACCAAAAACAAAGAGGCATGACCTAATGCTTAGCTATAGTTTACCCCATATACAGGAGAGTGGCATATATTAGCAGAATTCGTTATCCCCTTAGAAAGACAGAAACTAGAGGTAGCTAATGATATGAAATGAAGGAGGGGGTCCTATCATGCTTGATATCCATGTCCTATTTTAATTCCATGTGATCTGAATGGGGGCGTCTTAATCCCCTCTTTCTTCTTCTCTGCCTGCCTCAGCTTCAAACACGGCGATTCGCTTACGAGAAAAATCAATTGCAAAACAACTAGTATTTCTCAGCATTAGCCGACAGCTATAAACTACTAGGAGCTATGCAAAACTATACCTGCTGGCAAATTGACTTGGCGCAGCTGCATGTGGACAAGCACCTAATCGCCATACGAATTCGCATTTTGCACTAAAAAACTAGGAACCACTGGTTAAACTATCTGCATTGCTCTGAATGGAGGAGGCGATGGAAAGGAATCTTTTGTCTAAAACTCTGAATGAGAGCCCCCCTCAAGTCTGAACTGAAATCTCCACACCCCCAGTTTAACAACTTCACCGGCAGCAAGACTTTTTGTCCTTGTCATATCCATGACCCGTCCATCTTAGAACGTAATGTAAATATGCGAAAGGATGTGATTAGAATCCTCGCCGCCGATTAAAAGAACGCGGAAACGATGGCGATATGCGAAATATGCTGCTGACTAAACAATGTGGCTGGGAACATGCACTGGGCTCATCTGTACTTGCAATGATGGGGATGCAAGTCAATGCTTGCTTGCTTGAGAATTAGAATCCACATAGAAGCCGGGGCAGGCGAGATTGGGGGTTTTGATAAGCAGGGCCAGCTCATATGAGGACATACGCGCTGAATAATCAAGGATGCCCTCATTGCAAATTGTCAGTATGTCTTTGCAGGATTAAGTATAGGGAATGCTGAGAAAAGTATGTCATCTTGCTAAGCATGTACACTTAAATAATATAAATCAGGCCGTGTTGTGGCTTTTGAGTGGAGGGCTGAGTGGACATTTGTGCTCAAATACGAATCATGGTCGTTTTATGCTTGCATGATGAAGAACAAGATGTGACATTTTTTGTTGTGATCTTGTGTTGGTAAAAAAACATTTTAACTCCCCTCAAGGGAGAACTGGAGAAGAGGAAAACTTTTTTTTTTTAAAACATGGCAGGAGCACTGCCTCTCAACGAAGAGGAAAACTTTCCAAGTGTGTCTTGAGGGAATGAGGGGTATATGTTGGATCGGAGCTGTTCTCCATTGCATGCCAAGCAAGCAAAGAAAAGCTTATCCAGGTGTGTGCAAATGCATTATCCATTGATGCCGGCTAGTGCCCAAAGGCCAAAGTGGAGGAGATGAGGCCATCCATGTATGAGCAGACTTGCAAGTACTGAAGCCAGCAGCAGTGTGCAACGCAGATCACATAAGCCTAGCTGTTATATATGCTATATGCTAGCCTTTTGAGTCTATACATGCGAGAAGAAAGGAGATTATGGCATAATGACTGTTATTAGTATTCTATAACCACACGAGTGCTCCGGTTCTGCGTCAGCCATGACCATCTTCTGGGATCAGTAGGAGATAACAAACGTAGTTCTCCAAGTCTGACGAACTTGAGTACATGTACATCAAAGGAGCTAGCCATGGCAGAACAACAGTCACCTAGTGAGTACGTACAAAGCAAGACAGGAGACTGAGTTCAACAGTCACCTACTGCAAGTTCTGAACTTCTGATGCAGTTATACGTTGACCTCGCAGACTAATGCTTGTGGCGTACGCGCACTGTACACACATTCTCCACTTTTGTGTTGGGAGACAGGCCCAGGCCTAACAATGCTAAGCACTCCTAAATACAAAACCCATCTAGCTGATGTATTGCAGTATTTGGGGAAGAAATGAACCCGAGCCTCCAGATGATGTCAAGCCATCGCAGGTTCGGTGATGGAGCAGGCACACACCAGCAGGTGAGGCAAGCTTAGTGAAGCTGTAATGAGATCGGTTTAGGGTTTGTCGGTGGGGTTTGCGGCTCACAACCTCGTGCTTTGAGCCACCATACCCACCTCTTTATATATATGACGGGAGGCATGTAGGGTTGGGCGCCCCGATCGAAACAATGAGGCCCAATAAGCCCTTATGGTTAGAGATCAATCTAACATTCTCCCCTTGATCTCATTACTTTTTTTTAGGAAGAGTTGCGGCAAATAGGTATGGAAGGTCCATTGCAATTGAAGGAGAAAACATGTGAGCATCTTTTCTCGGTATTGCATGCTCAAGACTTATGCAGTGTATCCATGTGCAATCAAAAAACAGCACCACTTGACCTATTGTTGTGAGCATCTTGTGTCTTCTTTGGATTATTATCGCGACGATATAACTTCATGGTCTATTGATGTCGCAGTATGAACTTTTTAGCAGACCTGGCATAACACGCTGAGTTGTGTGAGTTTGCTTTGAGCTTTTCCATGAGCTCCCCTGCTGTTCGGGTAAATAAAGAAATGACCCACTATATGGTGCCAGTAATCGTGGATTTCTTTATTATTCATTGCTTAAAAAAAAACAGATCAGTACATTGTCAGGGATGCGATCATCATCACCATTGAAAATCCCCATATCTGAAAAGAAAAAAAGGAAAAAGGACTACATTTGTGCATCAATTTCTTTATCATGTCCTTTTGTGGCAAAGAATCTTCTGTCTCATCTCCTCCTCCCTTTTAATTCTCCCCTCCCATCCACTTAATTTCAGTCTAAACATGTAACTTTCTTTAATTGATCCTTTGTTGCTTGTTGTTTCTTTAGTCCCAAACTTCTTTTTTCTATGACTTTTGTCTGAAACAAAAGAAATGGAAATCTGATGTAATTCCAAATCGTAATGTGCCACTAATGCCATTATGAACAAAAGGAAACAGAGAGAGTCTCATTGTAATCAATCCCTTCTCTTTGTAAAAGCACTGACAATTCCCTTGAAAAGGGAATTTACAAGATCTCCAAATCCCAAACTTTAGCATTCATTGATCTCAGGATGAATGGAAATGAGGTGGGATCATCCCTTCTTCCGCCTCAATGCCGCATCACAGTCAGAGGAGCGCATGGCCATCATCCCCGCCGCACCCTCCTCCATCATTCATTGTTGAACACCTTGAGGCGGGATAACAACACAGCGCCCGCCGCTTTGGCACCACAGATTGTCGTCGGTGTATAGCAATGGAGTGTGAGAAAATGACTCATGAATGATCTGTGGGTGCATACACCGCTTCTCCACCGCATTTCATCTTCTAGGAAACAGTCGTTTCCACAAATTTTGCGTCGGCGAAAGCACCTTGTTCGAGCCACGCCACCGCTAGCTTCCCAATGTTTGCTTTAGCCTCACCGACCCCGCTCCGCCGTCCGTGATCGTCGGGCGAAGGCGGTGCCCCATGTCGCCTTATCACGCCACCGCGCTGACGAACTCCCACCAGCAGCAGCGGCGTTGAATCTTGTTCGTATACCATTCTCCTGGAACCTTGCGAATGGTCCGGTGGTGGGGTATGCTGGGCTCTCCTCCACGGTCGTGGGCCCTTTAAATCATCCGTGTCCGCTGAGACGCGAAGAAGGGCCCACCCAGAATAATCAGGGCTTGGCCCACCTGATTGTTCTAACTCCGGTCGCGTGGCCTACGTGTGCCATAATTTCGACAACGCATCGGAGCCTCTTTAGCCCCGGCCATCCCACGTCACCACCTCCGCCCCCCCGACGCACTAACGCCCATCTCCCACAAAATGCCGGTCCGGGCGCCGTCTCTAAGAAAAGTATAAAGCCGCTCGACGAAGATCTCCAACGACCAACACACCTCCCCGCGCCGGCCTCCCCGCGTCCACCACCTTAATAGCCCACCCGCCGACGCGCCGTCACCGCGCGCGGGTGGTCCTTTTTATCCCGCCGACGTCATCGCCACCGCCGCGCCGGCCCCGGATGCGCGCCCACCGCACGTACGTCCACGTGAAACTTTTATTCTTTCCCTCCTCTTTTACACATGGCTATGAGCGGCGTGTCAAATTCGGGCGTCATCCGTGAGTCCGCCATTGACGGCCAGGTGGGCGCCCCGCGGGTCGAACTCGGCGCGCACACGTGGCGCCGCCGAGCCGACGCGCGCGGTGGCTTTAGCCGCCTTGAGGGCTCAAGGTCTCTTTCACAGCACGGCGCCATGCGATGGTCCGACCCTTTAGGGCGCGCGCCACCTGGCGCGCGCACCGAGTGGGGACGCCATCAGCCCGCGAAATAACCATGCCTTAGTTTAACGTTGGTCATTTTCACACGCCATCACCGCCAAGGCGTAAATAGAATTAATGTATAACAAAAAACATTATTATATTGTCATTAATCAACGTTGGTCGACCAATTTAAAACATATCGCGCTTAAATTCTCCCATTGGTTCGAAAATTATATCTTTAAATACGCGCTTTAACGTCGTACGCCGTCATAAAATAATCAATTCAAATTAATCAAAAGCCGTAAGAAAAACGCGCCGCGCCCCGCGTACCCCGGCACCACGCGACATCGCGCCGCCGCGCCCTGACGCGCGCGCTCCGCACGCTGCGCGCCTAAAATCGTCCAACGCTCCACGCGGACGGCTGCAGATGCAAAATCGCGCCGGGCCCTACTCCCCAGACCTGAGTTCATTTCACTCACCACGGACGGAGAGCCGCGCGCCGGGAGAGAAGCTATCCGCACCTCTGCTCAGCAGCATGGAGGCCACGCCGCGCATCCGGATCTTCCTGTCAGCAGCGCCGCTGCCGCCGGTGGCGAGGAGGCGGCCGGTGGGGTCGAAATCGGTTCGACGCTGCCGATGGCGTCGGCGCATCTTTCGGCAAACCAGGCGGCCGACGGATCGAGTTAGGGGCAGCGAACATCGGGTGACCCTTTTTACGCTTAGATCCACACTAGATCTAATCAACTTTTCGGCCTAATCGACCGTTCTAGATCTACGTGCCTCCTTTGGATCGACTAGAGTAGATCTAGGCGGATGAACTCATTCGCAGCGCGGCGGCGACAGCTCGGCGTCCTTGTCGTCGTGGGCTGGAGTAGATCAGCTTCACTGCTACTGGGAGGAAACGGAATAGCAATGCCGGCGGCTACCTCTTGGTGATGGTGGTGGTGGTGCAGGTTTTAAGCCGTTGGGCTGGGATTCCTCTTCCGTATTGCAGGCGGAAGAAATGGTTTGTGAGGCAGCAGCGGTGAGGCTGCTGCTGGAATGAAGAGGGGCAAAAGGTTACTTGCATGGGAGAAAACATAGTACTGCAGAGCTCCTCATAAAAAAACAGCCGCCGGGCATTTGTGCAGGCTGCTGGGGAGATGGAGCTGGACTGCTTATGTTTAGATCAGTACATATGCTCATCATCACCAAGCTCTGCAGTCTGCTTCTGTCCTCCTCCTCCTTTTAATTTCTCCCTCCCCTCACTTAATTTCAGTCTAAACATGTACTTTAATTGCCCTTTGTTGCTGTTGTTGAACTCTGTGCTAAAGAAAAAGGAAAGGAAAGGAAATAAAACAAACAATAAAAGGGGAACAGGACAAGGAAGGGAGGAAGGAAATAGATTCCTCAATGCCTTTCACAGTCAGAGGAGCGCATGGCCATCATCCCCGCCGCCTCCCTCCGCCGTCGAATGAACACCTTGAGCACGCCGTCGGAGCCGCCGGCGACCAGCGCCCCGCCGTCGAGATCGTCGTCGTAAATGTAGAGCAGCGTCCACTTGTTCTAAGACGCGAAGAAGGGGTGCACCCAGATGGGCTTGGCCCACCTGAGGTCGTAGACGAAGACGTGGTTGGACTCGGAGCCGCTGGCCACCAGGCCCGCCCCCGCGCCACACGCCCATCCCCACGAAGCTCCGCGCGCTTGGCCGCTGTACGACCGCACCTCCCGCGCCCCAGCCACCCCCCACCCCACCTCCGCCGCCTCTCCGACGCGCCGCCCCACTCCCACAGCCGGTGGGTCCCGTCGGCCGCCGACGTCACCACCCGCCGCGCCGGCCCCGGACCCGCCCACCGCACGTACGTCAATCCATCCTGCCAAATACAAACACGACGGCGCGGCGGTCCGCGGAGCCGACGGCCAGGTGGGGCGCCCCAAACTCCACGCAAACGCGCGCGGTGGCCCAGCCGCCCGAGGGCGCGCGCGGGTCCCACACGTGGCATCTAACGCCGCCATTAACCACACGCGCCGGCCCGCGTGCTCGTCGCGCTCCCACGACGCCATGCCGCGCTCCACGTCGTACTCCGTCACCACGCCGTCGTAGTCGCCACCCCACCACGGACGACGCCGCCGACGCGCCAACCTACCGCACGCTGCTCAGCTTCGCCGGCACGCAGATGCACGGCGGGGCCAGTATTAAATATCGTAGATCTTCCGAAAAAACGCTGCCGATTAATTGGCCGCCAGCCGGAACTCCCATTCGCAGCGCGGCGGCGACAGCTTCCTTGTCGTTGGAAATGCTACGGGAGGAAACGGAATAGCAATGCCGGCGGCTATATGGTGGTGGTGGTGCAGGTTTTGGGATTCCTCTTCCGGCAGGCGGTTAAGAAGAGGGGTTACCATGGACTAGCTAGAGCTCCTCATAGCCGCCGGGCATTGCAGGCTGCTGGGGAGATGGATTAGACCATATCTACTAGCTACTTCCTCCTCGTCATGGCTCTGTGCCTGTGCTAAGGCGGTAACAAAATTTTCACGCTAATAATGATTAATTAATTGCATAATAAATTGCCTGCAGTCTCCTAATGCTTCAGTGAGCTATGTAATTAGTTCTTTTTATTAGTATTTGAAACCTCTTCCGACATTCTCGAAACATCCGATGTGACATCCAAAAATTTTCATTTCGCGAACTAAACACAGCCTAAATTAAACTGCTACTATCTACTAGCTGGATCCTGCATGAGAAAGTTTGTATTTTTCTTGGTTTTGGTTTGGTGCCTCTTGTTTGTTTTGGGACTAGACACTGTGCCTGCTAACCATTGCTTTAATTAGTCCAGTACTAGGCTTGCTCCCTACCGTAACGGCCAAGCTGAGAGAGAGAGAGAGAGATGTAGAGAGAGAAAGAGAGAGAGATCTGGTGGTGTGGGTAGCCACACGGGAGGTAGGCAGCCAATGGGCGGAGGAGGATTGGAGAGGTTTTGGGAATTGGGAGGTTGGATGGTTTATGTGGTTGGAGGTGTGGGTCATGTCGTAGCTGCAAATGCAAATAGTGGCAAGAAAACCAAGTGGAGGAGGAATCGAGCTACAGCTAGCCTAACGTACGTAGCTGTTTAGTTATTAGTTAGGTTAGCCAGCAGGCACAAGAGTTATTAAGAACATATGTGTGTTCCGACTAATCCCGGTCATTTCGTTGATATATTGGTAGAAGTACTCGGTCTTGTTTGAATGTTTACTCTTTTACTGGATCTAGCAAGAGTTTTAGGGTGCGTTTGGCAAGGATATACATTCTTGTAGATATGTTTTAGACCCAATTTCTGTCAAGAAACGTTTCAGATGAATAAATCAGAGTCACTTCGTAAAATTGTTTGGCTGGTAGGCTAGATTCGATTAAAAAAAAAGTTGTTTTTTATAAAAACATTTAGAAAATTTCGGACCCTTTTGTGGACAAAGAATAACTTAAATACAACTCACTTTAGTTTCTTGTACTTAAAAAGGATTAGCTGGAAAAAAAGCCGCTAATGAAAGGAGAGGTAGAAATAGAATCGGTAGAAACCACGATGTTGCAGTTTTGAGAACTACCGAAGGAAAAGAGAATCGTTTTGGCTCCGAATCCCACGTCCGTGGCACCGTTTTGGAACTGATTCAAGTGAGAAACGGCTGATTCACCTATCCAAACGCATCCTTATTCTTGATAAATGTTTAACCATGCATCCAATGTAGTTACTTACATAGAATCAATGATTTAAATCATGGGGATATACCTTTTAGCGGAGACCTATATATGCTCAGTCACTAGAATACTACGTACTATTTAGTACAACGATGTTGTTGCGGGAGCTAGCGTGAGCTGCTATTGCCTACTATTTAAAACACTATAGAGATCGAATAGATAATTCACCTTTAATTACTATATATATGTTTACAAAAAAAATCACGCTATTACAGGAAAATAGAAATTCTATAGCTCCAGTAATAAATAATAATCTATCTATAAGGATACAAGACAAAATGGTATAATTAGCAAGAAACACAAAGTAATAAAAACCAAGAAAAAACATACAAATTTACAAATGCTAGAGAGCTACAGTTACACGCTAGTTTGAAACAATAAGAAACTGTGAGGAAAAACAAATGCAATGTGCACATCACAAAGCAAGACCAGATGGTTCAAATAAAATCCGACAAATTTTGCCGCAAAAATTAAATATGTCGACAGACATGTAGCTGCATCTTTATTTTTTTTATTTCGTGATAATGGAGTGGTCTTCAAAAGATCTATCTATCATTGGCTAGGTATATGGTTTTTATATAATATGAAAAGGAGGGCAATGCAAACTTTTCAAAATAAAAGGAACACGCGGTTGTACAGTGTTTTTTTAGCCGTTTGCACAGTGTTTTATTCAATTTATTAATTTATCTGGCCTGAAAACCTCATGATCTAATTCTTGCATGTGCGTGTAACTTCTAGCGAAATATGAGAAGACGAATGTGAAAAATAAAGTATGTAGGAGTAGCAGCTTTCTTATATAGCTCAAAATCTAGCTTATTAATTACAAATCTCGAGTAAATTAATAGTATTTATTTCTATGTTCAAGATATCCACACGTAGGGCATTTATATATATATGGTTAGATTACTTTTTAGATATGAGATCCGAATCCGTCCAAGTGTTTTTGGCGGTGACACACAAACTATTGACAAGGTACGTACGGACAAATGGACGTATGGACGACTAATCCTTCTCCGATTCGTACCAACCTTTACTTTCAGCTTGCTAGCTACGTAGTAGTACATACGTACCCCCTCCTTTTGGCTTTGTGAGCGACAGAAGTCGCTTTAAGAATTTGGAGAACTCATATTTCACTACGGGACATGGGAGGTTTGCCGAGTGACAGGGGACTTGCAAAGTCAGAGAAACACTCGGCAACTTCTTTATCGAGTATTGCACTCGGCAACCAACACAGGGCAACGATTTGTCGGCAAACATTATTTGCCGAGTGTTTTTTTGTCGCGCACTCGGCAAACACTTCGCCGAGTGCAAAAAAACATTTATTTTAAGGAAAATAAAAAAAACCACCACCAACATCCGGCCCCGTGGAGCAGGGGGGCATGGAGGACTCACTGGCCAGGCAGCCGGCGTCCGAGCAGGGGCCCGCGGGGCCTACCTCGGCGGTCAGTCACCAGGATCCGATCTTCGTTGAGGCAGCCCGCCATGCATCACATGGACGGACGGTGGCGGTGGCGGCAACGCATCGGCGCCCATGCGAGCCCGCGGAGGTGGGGAAAGGGAGGGGTTGGAGGTGGATCTAGGGAGGGGAGAGAGGGAAGGCGAGGAGGGGGCGGACTCTGGTAGCGGTGGCCGCGCAACGGTGAATCTGGCCGCCATGGGTGCGGATCCGGCCACCACGGTCGCGGATCCACCCACCAGCGGCAGATCCGGCCACCACGGTCGCAGATCCAGCCACCACGCTCATCAGAGAAGGAGATGGGGAACAGGCGCCGGCCGCTTGGTTGCGCCTGCCCACTGGGAGCACTGTCGAGGAGGAGGGCGCGCCGTCCGCCTTTAGAGCAGCTCGGGGGAGGAATGAGCGCCGATGGAGGAGGGAGGTGCGGCCGTACGGAGGAGGAAGGAGGAGGGAGGTGCGGTGCGGAGGAGGAAGGAGGAGGGAGTGCGGAGGAGGGAGGTGCGGGTGTGGAAAAAATAGGAGGGACATGGGGCGGTGCGGCCAAGGGAAAAAATGACTTTACTTCTTTGCCGAGTGTCCTGGATCTGGGCACTCGGCAAAGTTTTTTTTTCTTCTCTTTTTTTCCCAGAAAAATGATTTTACTTCTTTGCTGAGTGTCCTAGATCTGGACACTCGGCAAAAAAAATTATTTTTTTTCTTCTCCTTCATTCCCAGAAAAAAGATTTTTATTTCTTTGCCGAGTGTCTTAGATCTGGGCACTCGACAAAGTTTTTTTTAAATTTTTTTTTCTTCTCTTTCTTTCCCAGAAAAAATATTTTACTTCTTTGCCGAGTGCAAAAAAGAAAACACTCGGCAAACACCCTCTTTGCTTAGTGTTTTTTTTTTACACTCGGCAAACCTCCTCTTTGCCGAGTTTTTTTTTTGCCGAGTGTTTTTAGTGCAGCACTCGGCAAAGAACTTGTTCGCCGAGTACCCGAAAGAATACACTCGGTAAACATAAAAACACTCGGCAAAGTTGACGTTTCCGGTAGTGTTTGATGCTTGCTTAATAAAGAGAAAAATACATGAGCGGTCCTTGAACAATCAAAATGCTATTTCTAGGTCCTTTAACTTGATTCCATGTCTCATCTGGTCCGAGTGGATCTTAACGCACTGCATATGCTGACGTGGCACTGTGGGGCCCACTTGTCATGTCCTTCTCTCCCTTCTCTTTCTTGTCCTTTATCTCTCTCCTTCTCTCTTGTAACCGCCGCCGCACTGGCTGGGCAAGGAGATGGCGGCGCGTGCGGCGGCGTCCTGGACGTCGCGCGGCGCGAGGGAGGTCGCGCTCGAGGTCCGGGAAGTTGAGCACAGCGCACGCCCTTGATGCTGAGTGCGGCGACGTCGTGCGCGTGCCTCCATCTCCAGGCACGGGAAGCTAGAGCCGCCGTCGTCTCGCGAGCGAGGGAACTTGCCGTCGACGGCAGCGTCAGAGCAAGAGGCCGAGCGTTCTAGGCTCCTTGCCACGGCGTTGCTGGCCTGCTTCCGCGGCGCGGCGGTGTCTGGCAACCCGGCATCGGCTGCGGCGTTCCTCGTACGCGGCAACCCAGCGCCTCGGCCTTCCTCGTACGCAGCGGCGCTCCGCTACGACGCGCGGGCCCAGAGGTGGTGGCTGCCATGGCGACCGCGTACACGGAGCGGACTGCCATGGACAAGATTCGTGCCACGGACGCAGCAGTTGTCGCCGAACCTGTCCGCGACCAAACCCCTCCGCACTGCCCCTCCACGAGGTAGTGGCGCCGTACGAGGCTGCATTCCACGACCTCCAGCGCTAGCTCTAGTCCAAGCAGGCCGAGGTGGATGGACTCAGGGACAAGCTCGCGGCCTGCTGCAACAAAATGTCAGGTGCTAGGTGCACCATGGACGGGCGTTCATGGGGCACCTCGCTTACCTGATGCTAGCTGGAGGTGAGAAAGATGACCGGCACGCTCGGCTGACCGCGAGGCGCACGGCTGCCAGGACCGGGTGGACGCGGACCAGCACGCTCGACCAGCCGGGACCGGGCGGACGCGGACCAGCACGACGGCTGCCGCCACCGACACGCCCCTCCCGGCCACGTTCCTCTGCCACCTCCTCCATGCCGCGGTTACCGGGATGTGCACACGCCGTCGCATTCGCGCCGGCAACTTGGGCTCCTCGGCCGCCAATGAGCCAGCCACGGAGCACAGCCACTCCGGCTCCGCGTCCGCCATAGGGCCTTCGACGCGTGCGACTGCCGAGGGCCTCGTCGACGCAACTGCGAGCAGCTGGCGCATGTGGTAGGCCCGCCTCCAGCCACCCCAGACACGCGCGCGATCGCTTTTTTTTTCCCGATGGCTTCTCTCTGTTCGTCACGGTCCTCCGTCTGTGGTTCCCGATGGCCGCCATGATCGCACCCTCGCCGGTGGGCGCGCCCGCTTAGCCGTGAGCTCCGGCGCTCTCACTGGCCAAAAGCCGCGGCCGGACGGTCCGGCGCCAAGCTTCGCCGATGTCGCCATGGGTCGTGCGCGCTGACGCCACCACTGCCATCACAGCGTTAGCGCGCTATGCTAGCACCTCGACCTCGTGGCCAGCGTGCCCCGCCCCCACGGCCACCGGTGGTCGCTACCTAAGCGGCAGTGTCCACGCCTAGGACCTCCACAATGGAGGCGCTTAACGGCCGCTGCTCCCAGATCTGCGAGCCAAGCGCCTCAAGCACACTGGAGCTCATGGCTTGCAAGCGGGCGTGGCGGCGAGCGCGGCCTGCTGCCAGCCAACCAGGAGGCCAGCGCGCCACCGGCGGGTGAGGGCGCGGCCCCGGCCGGCAAGGGCGCGGAGGCGGTCGCGTCGGCCATCGCGGCACGGACAGAGGACCGCGACGAACAGATGAACGCATTGGGGAAAAAAGCGACGAGGAAAAAATAAAATAGAAATACATATTCTACCTGATATGCTCATTGGCATCCAGAGTGGGTTTGGACCCGTTTGGACCTGGATGACACCCGAAGCAAGTTTATGGATCTAGAAATGACATTTTCAAAGTAGAGGGACCTAGATAACACCTTGTGCTAAGATGAGGGACCGGCCATGAATTTTGCTCCTTAATAAATTATTTAATGAATATTAGGTCAATTTCATAGTTTTTTTCTCAAATAGTTTTCTCCGGAGACAGGAGAATCCCTACCAAGCAAATTGAAAATTTGTTTGATAAGAGAAATAGAAGAAAGCATTGTAAGCTTGGGGTTGATCTCAAATATCAAAATTGAGAATTATTGCGGACTCAGATAACATCATCAAATAAGTTTAGGGATTGCTCCTGAATTTTTAACCTATATCCAGCATGAGTAAGCTATAGAAGGCTTACTCTTTCTTTCCAAATTGTAGTTCACTTTAGCCTTTTGTTTTAAGTCAAACTTATCTGACTTTGACCAAGTTTCTAGAGAAGTATATTAAACATCTATATTTTGAAACAAATAAACTAGTATCAAGATTCAAGACATAGTTAATAATGAAACTAATGTGATACTTATAGATGCTGATGCATTCTCTATAAACCTGGTCTAAAGTTAGAAAGGCCAAAGCTAAAATCTCATTTAGCACAATCCAGTTCACTAGTGAAGCCGTTTTTTTTCTTCAGCTCCACAAACAGCTCTACACATGGAGCTCCTTAAACATGCTCTCGCAGAATCTCACATTGGGGTTCTCAGAGTGAATGGGAGCTGGGAGAAGCTACTATTTTTAGCTTCATCTCCGATCCCATCCACGGCTCGTGAGAGCATGTTTTAAAGAGCTCATCAAGTGGAGTTGTTCCATTTTACCCAACTTAGCACAAAATAGCTCCAAACAACTCCTAAAGTTGATGGGGGACCTGTGTCAATTGAACTACAATTTAGTATGGAAAAGGTATCAATTAAGGCTTGATGATGATTCCTAGATGGGCCTGTGTTTTGTAGCTCATGATAAATAAGATGCATGATCTAGATGGGAAGGTGGACACAATTCAGTTACACTACTTGAGCAATCTCCCCTCACGCACGTGTAGGCTCCATCGGGGTCTTAGAGAGGGATCAATAATTATTTTAATTTAATTTATTCAATTGTGCTCGGTAATAATCAATTCTTGCCGTGATACATATACTATGTTGAGTTATATGCATGAACCGTTGACTAGTTAAACCACAAAAATACTAAAGTAATAGAAAAATGTGTGGGCAAATTCTCTTTGTACTTTTGACACCCAAAATTGTAAGTTCCCATTGGAGAGTTGATCGAGAGGTGTAATCTCGCACACGTAAGCCGCCTGAAATTAACCGACGAAGTGGATAAGAGGAGATGTGATCGAAGGAAGAAGTGGGCCAGTACCGTGGCCCACACTCACAGGCGACAGTAGTACTAGTTATCTTGAAGGAGAGAATTGAAAAGCTGTGCAAGAGATTCGATGATGAGATCGATCGAAGGGATTATTGTTGGATTATTGCATGGATCGGAGGTCGACGACGTCGATTATTATGCATGGATCGATCTCGCAACCTAGGTAATTAGCTTTAACTCGATTCACTGTGTATAAATATATGATATTTCATGTTAATTAATTTATGTTGTTACAAGTAAACTTCATGTTCCGGCACTACGCACTAGCTAGTGTACGTCAGTACGTGAAGACGGTGAGTCATGGGGCCGTACAACACACGGTGAATATAGTTGAGTAGGAGTATACTCCATCAGTACATGTACATACATGCGTCAATCTCTAGAGTCGGGACCACCATATTGGCCGTACATGTGTGGGTCTGTTCGCTTGAACTGATCAACCATTATACAATGTTTTTCCCTCACAACAAATCAATTTCAGCTGGCTTATCAGCCGCAGCCAAACAGCTATCGAAAGGCTTTGCCAGTCGGCCGGAAGCTAGATCATATATATACAACACCTTGAAATAAAGAGAGATTGATTGTGTTAATGTAATTAATAGACTAGTAATAAAGACAGATAATACTCCTAGTATCGTAGAGAGAGAGAGAGAGAGAGAAAAGGGGGAGCAAGATCAATATCCGGATAAGACTGCAAATGAATATACTCCTACTCGTATAGTGGATGGATGAAACTGAATCATCATCATACTGCTGATGCTGTGGCTAGACACAGGCATTATCTGTAACAGTTCCTACAAATGAAACGTTTATGCCTTTATGCTCCTACAGCAACCATAGTCACCAGTGCCCTCTTTTGGATGCACTGAATTCTATACAACTTCAATCTGTATGGTTGATTGCAGCTGCCTGCTGCTGAAATAAAGTTGTTCCTTGTCAAAAAAAAAATCATCACATCATCAGAGAGAGAGAGAGAGAGAGAGGCAGGCCGGGGTGCAGGTCTCGTGGGCAGGGCTGCGGTTACGTGTGCTCACGTACGCCTCTCATGCATGCACCCCGTCCAATGCGCGCGCCACCTCCCTCCCTCCCCGCCGGATCTCGATGTGGCCTTGCTAGCTCCATCCACTCCATCTCCGTCTCCGTGCATGTCATTGTCCTCTCCTCTCCTCCCCCACCGAATAACAATGGAAGCTAAAGGTCATTGATCGATCAATGATGGCGCCGCGCGCTAGCTCGTCGGAATTAAGCATCCGACGTACGGTCCCCTTCTGCTTTTCTTTATTATTTGAGGAATATGATATTTCTCTCTTTTATTTCTTTTCATTTCAAAACTCGTGCTGATTAATTTGGACACCGGCCAATGTATACAAGATGCATGCATGCATGTGTGGAACAAAAATCAAGTTTAATCTACTTTGTTTTCTTTTATTATTTAGGAGAAAGTCCTACACATATATACGTAATCGCTTCCTCTCTGATGGTCATGCAACAATGCAAGACAAACAACTAGTAATAATAACATGCATGCAAAGCATTGTCGCAAAAATTGAAGTCTCTGCTGAGATATGCACGTACTCTCTCCCCGTTCTAAATCCGTAAATCCTAAGTTGGTTTAATTAGTTTTCTCCTAAGTGTGTGGTACTGCCAATGGTCGTGGTACGTACCACGCGTTGGAATAAAGCATTCAACGGTCCCTTTCTTCTCTTTATTAGCAGAGAGATAAGATATCTACTCTGTCTTTTTTTTTCTTTTGAATTCACGCTGATTTAATTTGAACACCAATATGCAAGATTAATTTATGCATTTGTTGGAAAAAAACAAGTTAGTAATTCTGGTTTTCAAGCCCTACCTTCCTGCTACCCGGTATAACAACTACCTATCCATCTCTTCCAAATTGTAAATCGTTTAGCTTTTCTAGCTATATATATGGTTTTTACTATGTGTCTAAGACATAGAGTATATCTAGCTAGGTGCATAGCAAAGACTATCTACCTAGGAAAACCAAAACAGCTTACAATTTAAAACAAACAGAGTAACATTAATTAAATACTTCATCGAATCCGTCAGATCCTTAGCTCATTCTAGGTGAGCTTTTGTCCAGAGATGTATGGTGGATACACCACATCCACCCACGCGTCATATCCCTTGCATCGACAAATCGGGGAGAAGTCGTCCATTTTGGATATGTCGCCTAAGGGTCCGTGATCCGTCGCCATCGAATAGCTAGGTAGACCATAGCATGAAGGGACTCACCTTGAGGATGAGGGATACCGAGAGTCCAGTAGAGATCTAGAGAGAGAGTAATGAGATGGAGCGCAGCGGGTGAGCGAAGTGGAAGAAGAAAACCATGTACTCCTACTTTATATTGGTCATGGCTACGCAGGTTGGTCCTTTTAATTGGTCCTCTAGCCTATTTTCAAATGTGGACCACATAAACATTGGCTCTAAAAAAATCATGTTTACAAATATAGTTATTTATAAAGTCTGTCTGAAAATGAGCCTACTTTTATAGACGGGTCCTTTTAGATCTCCGCCTCTCTAAATAAAGTGAGTTGTCACTAAAAATTAATTTTATAGTAGTGATTACGGTCAAAGCCTCCGTAAGCATCCATGACTCATGTGCTAGCTTTTCCATGTATGCCGTGAGTTTCGAAGATAATAGCAGTCGATAATAAGACATAGGCAACAATATAATTAATGTAAATGAAAAAAAGATATCGAACGTAGCGGAGAGACGACTTAGACTACAATATGTGTATTACCTGGCTCTATTTTTCTCCCTTGTTGCTGTGCACGCGCCACAAAGTGGACCACACAAACCAATCGCGCGTTCTTCATTCTAATCAAGTTGGATTGAAGTATTGAACAGGTTATTTGCGCCACATCCCTTTGCTAGAGGTTTATTTATATTTTGCATGCTGGTGGCCACAAAATTGAACGAGATCGAGATCAGCAGCGTATTTTAGGTACATGCATGAACGCGATATACCTCTACTTTGTTTTTTTTTTTTAAACTTACTTTTAACGTTCAGAATAGTAGTGCAGCTAGCTATAGCGCCCGTCTAACCTGCACTACTATTCTTTAGCTCTTCCCAACGGCCATCATTCAACTAAACTATCAGAGAGAATAATAAAAAACAACCGGTATGACTCCTGCCGGGAGAGAAAAAGCCACAAATTATATAGCTCCGGTTTCTATATATATAAAAAAAATAGCTCTAGCTTTTCTCATGTACCAAAAAAACAGCTCACCCTCCTGAGACATTTGGTACGGCTTCTTCGACGACTTCTCTGCCGAAGCTACTATTAGAGCCAGAGCGAGAGCCAAGCCAATACAAACATGCCCGTCTTGCTCCACGGAACTAAACTATACGAGAATCACTACTGGAAATGCGTGCTTTACCGAGGGTCTGAGGCTTTGTCGAGGGTCAAATCTCGGGCACTCGACAAAGACACTCTTTGCCGAGGGCCAGCCACAGGAGCCCTCGGCAAAGAACGGCCCTCGGCAAAGAGGCCTTTGCCGAGGGTACAGCCCTCGGCAAAGACAGGCCCACGGCAAATCAAATCTTTGCCGAGGGCCGCGGCCCTCGGCAAAGATGCCCTCGGCAAATTAGGCCCGTTGGGTCACGGCGGCCATTTCCCGTCAAGCTTTGCCGAGGGCCACCCGTTAGGCCCTCGGCAAAGGTTTTTTTTTCTGTGAAACCAGCTTTTTCGGCAATTTTTTTAAGTCTTTGCCGAGGGCCCTAGACCAGGCCCTCGTCAAAGATTTTTTTTAAACCAGTTTTTCGGCCAAATTTTTTTTTTATAAATCGTCTTTGCCGAGGGCCCGAGGCTAGGCCCTCGGCAAAGAAGCCCTTTGCCGAGAGCCAGGATAGACCCTCGGCAAAGATTTTTTTTTAATTCTTTGCCGAGAGCCACGGGCCAGGCCCTCGGCAAAGAGCCCTCGGCAATTTTTTTTTGTTTTTTTTAGCCCAGTTTTTTTGTGGTCCTACAATACATTGTTTTGAACTCAATTTTAAAATTTAGGCCAATTTTGATTTTGTTTTGTATATTTCCTTAATTTATTTCGATTCTTTAATTTTTTTCGAATATGTCAAATTTGAGCTGCAGGTGCATGGAATATTGCAATGTAGTGTTTCGAAAAATATTATTCATGTTAATTGGTGCATGTTGAGTCCCTATGCACGAACTCGCATGAAATTTCGCGCATCTTGTTCGCGTAACATGACGACCGACTTGCCGAAAAAGTGTTTTAAAATTATATAAAATCCATACGAAGTCCGAAAATCACGAAACTTGGCGAGATGCACATGTGGAGATGTCTGGGTTTCAGACATCCGACGTCGCAACTCGCTCGAAACCTTCTCAATTTTTTACCACAGCCTACACATGAGATAACATGACATCTCGCCAAGTTTCGTAATTTTCGGACTTCGTATGGATTTTATATAATTTTAAAACACTTTTCCGGCAAGTCGGTCGTCATGTTACGCGAACAAGATGCGCGAAATTTGATGTGAGCTCGTGGATAGGGACTCAACATGCACCAATTAACATGAATAACATTTTTTGAAACACTACATTGCAATATTCCATGCACCTGCAGCTCAAATTTGACATATTCGAAAAAAATCAAAGAATCGAAATAAATTAAGGAAATATAAAAAAATCAAAATTAGCCTAAATTTTAAAATTGAGTTCAAAACAATGTATTGTAGCATCACAAAAAACTGGCTAAAAAAAAAAAATACCAAGGGCTTCTTGTTTAGGGCACGCCCGTGGGCCTCTAAGAAAAGAATTTTTAAAAATAAAAAAAATCTTTGCCGAGGGTCCTGAATCTGGGCCCTCAAAGAAAGGACCGAAACCTAAATCGGGTCATTGCCCAAATTCTTGATCGGAATCTTGTGAAAAAATCCCGCCGACCATCTCCTCCCCACGCGCTCTGCCATGGCCCATGCCATCACCACCACACCACCGCCACAAGACCCGCCTGCCACACCACCAGCACGCTGCAAGAAGTGCCTGAGCCCGGCCACCACAACACCTCACCTTCAGACGCCAAGCCCAGCCGCCCGCCCTCCACCACCACCCACAAGACTCGCCACCACGCTACCACACAGATGCCTGCCCCTGAGCCCTGCATACCCCACCACCACCAGTGCACCTCGGTCACCACGCGCCCACCACCCACCACACTTATCCACCCACACTCGGCCCACACGCCTTGGCCTAGCGCCAGCACCCGCCACACCACTGTCATCCACCACCACAGGCCGCCCCACCACGCCCAAGTGGTGGCCGAGGTCGCGCCTGCCTCCGCTCCCCGTCTCCGTCGAGCAAGGGAGGTCAGGTCGCCTGGCCGCCCTCCAGCTGCTCCCCTCCGGGCCTTCCCCGCCTGACCCCACCCCAGCCACCCGTGCCGCCACCGTTGTTGGAGGGGAGGAGGTAGAGGGTGAAGTTGGAGGAAGAAGAGAAGGAGAAGAGGAGAAGGAGGAAGGGGAAGAAAAGGAACAGAAGAGGAGAAGGAGGAAGGGGAAGAGAAGGAGAAGAAGAGGAAAAGGAGAGAAGAAAGGGAAGAGGGGAGAGGAGTACTCCAACGCCGCTCGACCTCACCGGAGAAGAAAGTGACCCCCGCACCGCGACGCCCGACTCCACCGCAACCCTAGGTAAAACTCTCATTGTCGGCCTTCGTGTCGTATGTGGTTGTGTGGGCCTTCATGCCGTAAGTTGATATGAGGGCCTTCGTGCCGTTGTGGTTGTCGGCCTTCATGCCGTTGTGAATGTCGGCCATCGTGTCGTTTTTTGCAGGTTTTGGAAACCTCCCCGTGCAGGGGAGGTGCTACCAAAATTTTGAACAAAAAATAACCAATTATCTTTTTATGCAGGAGAAGAGTACGTACGTCGGAGGGGACCCGGAGGACCCCGATCGTCTTCGTCGACGTCATGGTTCTCGCTTCACAACTGTGCATTGCCTCGCAAATCAAGTCCGATTTCGCCATCGCACGCTTAGCCTTACTTCACCGACACCCTAGGTATAAATAACCTCTTTTTGCGCATATCTGTCGTAGCCCGCGCGTAACCCAGTTAGGCGTCTCCCGTCCGAAAGAGATACGGTCGTAGGTATGCGGATCTTTGCGTATCTACGACCGTATCTGTTTCGGATTGTCCACATTTTTGGACAGCCCGTGGATGCGTAGATGGGTTAGTTTCCATGGTCCGCTCCGGTCCGAGAAGGAATTTCGGCAACACCTCCCTGTTGTTCTTCGGATACACATTGTCCCTTGCAGGACATGTATCGGGAGAACAGCGGGGAGGTGCTGCCGAAATTCTATCTCGGAGAGGAGCGGAGCATGGCGAGCAGACGTCCATGCCGTGACACGCCCTCGGTTTACGGGAGAGACCGCCCTCTTCTTCGAGGTGAGGGGTCATCGTCCGGGGCAGCGTCCGCAGGAGGTGACGAGAGGAGGACTAGGGGCAGCCGCCGCAGGAGGCAGTGGTCTCCTCCCTCGACACGTGACGAGGTGCTGGAGGAGGAGCACGTGACGGCCACGGCCTCGTCCTCGTCGGAGGACAAGAGGGGTCAGCAGACGGGCGAGGGAGACGAGGCGCTCAAGGGCGAGGGAGGCGAGACGCTCGAGGGCGAGGGAGGCGAGGCACTCGAGGGCGAGGGAGAGGGTACCGCTACCTGGACTCTCTACGAGCGAGGTCCCGCGAGCCTCCCTCCGGTTCCGCTTACTCACAACCTCCTAGTGATTCGACCTATGGTAAAGAGGTAAGTAACTATGGATGTTATCACAACTACTTCATAAGATATGTTAGAAATCTTAAGAGAAACTGATAAATTTTCTTAATCACTTGTGCAGGGCCTAGTTGGTTTTGTCGGGTACTCCAGCATGCACCCCCGCGAGCATCCTTGGTGTTTTGTGCAGGAAATGGTACCCCGGCATTGTGCAACTATCCAAAGAGCCGGTGGTGCGGGAGCCGGCCTCCAACTGGGACAGGTACGCGCTGGTCACGGATGACACTTACCGCAACAAGCAGGAGCGAGTATTGGCGGAGTTTTGGGTAAGTCTCTCTCGCACAACATTGCTTAATACATCGCATTCATTGGTTAAATCTTTTATTGAAATAATGAATGGATACATCGGTTTTATATGCAGAAATATTTCAAGGCTGAAGGACTTGAGGCCTAGGCGGATCGGGCGGCTGCCGCAGCTTGTAGGAAGTACGTCGCCGAGATGCACCACCATGGGCGCGTCCAGGCCCACATAGACTACTATAGGTCGGTACTTAGGCAGTCCCTCCCCAAGCCTCAAGCAAGACGGATTACGCTGACCCAGGACCAGTACCTTGAGGTAGGCGAATAACATTCATAATGATTCGTTTTGATATTAAGTAGGTTCAATTTCATCTTCTTATATGTCAAATACTCGATGACTTGTAGGTGATTCCCTAGTGGTGCCGATCGTATCCCGAGTGCTGGGCCATGATCGTGGACAAGTGGTTATCACAGGACTTTATTGACACGCACGAGAGGCAGCGGGAACAGCGTCTGATGAGGCAAGGTCCAACTCACCATCAAGGCAGCCGTAGCCTCCCCGGATACAAACAAGCATACGCAAGTGATTTCTTTCATTTATTTTGACGCTCAATTCTGCTTGATTTCTCACCATCTTCCCATCTTTCTCGCAGGAGGTTGTGCACCCGGGCGAGGAGGTCTCGGAGTTCTCTACGTGGGCTATGTCCCACATGGGCAAGGCGTCGTCCTCTGTCTCCTTCGACCTAGCTGCCCCGCCCCAGGCGTACTCCGACCCGAACGTGTACACTAAAGTCTAAGAGTACACGTCAACGGTAAGGGAAATCTATGAGGAAGATTACAATATGTGCACTGAGCCCATTGATGCAGAGGCGATCATGAGGCTCGGAGGAGGCAAGAAGCACGGGCGGCTGTGGATTGCAGACGGCGCCATCGACTCCACCACTGTTCCCTCCCTCGACGCTATCCGAGCACGGAGCATGAGCTCCAGCCAGCCCATACGTCCACGGCCTTCTCCAGCACTGCAGCAGGTCCAAGCACTCCAGGTAATTCCTGCTTTACTCGTCGTACGTAGATATTTACACACCTAAATTAGATTTGCATTACTGATACATTGGAGTGAAATATTGCAGGCCGAGCTGCAAGAAATAAGAAGGCAAAGTCAAGAGCAGAACGCGGAGCTGACCGCACAGCTGCAGGCCCAGAAGGTCGCGTTCGAAGCCGCGCAGAAGCAGATGGCGGAGATGATGGTGATCATGCAAAGTCTTGGGCAAGCATCGGGTGTACCTGTGCAGTTTTCAGCTCCTCCGCCTCCTACTCCTACAACTACTCCTCTAAGTATGAAAGTTCATTTTTCGCTTGTGCTTTGCATGTATGTCGGCCTTCGTGCCGTTGTGGATGTCGGCGTTCGTGCCGTTGTGGATATCGGCATTCGTGCCGTTGTGGATGTCGGCGTTCGTGTCGTCGTTTCTTGCAGGTTTTGGAAACCTCCCCGTGCAGGGGAGGTGCTACCGAAATTTTCAATTGAGTCTAATCTTTTTGTATTCCTAGATTACTAGATGCAATCTCTAAGTTTCAAAACTGTTTTTCCGGATTACTCACACATGCAATCTCTGCTCCTTTGTGCAGCTTCCGTCCGTGGGTTTCAATCAACCCGCTAGTGCGTCACCGGGTGATCCTGCTTTTCCTTTACCATCGTCTTATAGGCTAGCTTGATGAGGACTCGTGCTAGGTGATGTGGTTGGACTTTAGCGTGATTTGTGATTTATGGTTGTGACTTGTGCTTGGATTTCATTAACTTGTCGTAATAAACATGTGAATGATGATGAACATGTGACTTGTCATTGTAATATATTATGATTTGTGATTCACAATTATGGTTGTGATATATTGTGAGAAAATAGGTTCTGTGTGATATATATATATATATGTATATATATGAAATGCTTGTGTCGATGGAATACAAAAAACAAAAACAAAAATTAAATTTCTGTCTCTTTGCCGAGGGCAATGACCAAGGCCCTCGACAAAGAAGGGTCCTTTGCCGAGGGCCCTAGCAATAGCCCTCGGCAAAGATTTTTTTTAAAATCCTAAAAATTTCTTTGCCGAGGGCCAGGGAGCAGGCCCTCGGCAAAGGTTTTTTTAAAAAAAAATTCAAAAAAAAACTATTTCTTTGCCGAGGGCCGGCTCTCAGTAAACAATTTTTTTTTTAAAAAACCTTTGCCGAGGGCCCTTGCAATAGCCCTCGGCAAAGTTTTTTTTAGAAAAAATCCTGAAAATTTCTTTCCCGAGGGGCAGGGAGGAGGCCCTCGGCAAAGATTTAAAAAAAATTCTTTGCCGAGGGCCGGCCATCGACAAAAAAAATTCAAAAAAAAACCACTTCTTTGCCGAGGGTCGGCCCTCGGCAAAGAAACCACCAACGGCGCCGGCGCGTGACGGGATCTTTTCTTTGCCGAGGGCCGTCCTGGCCCTCGGCAAAGACCCCTTCGCCGTCTAAAAATTCCCCGAGAAGTCTTTGTCGAGGGCAGCCCTCGACAAAGCCTTTGCCGAGAATTTCTGTTCCTTTGCCGAGGGCCCTCGGCGAAGCATGCGAGTCCAGTAGTGAATACAAATAAAGTCTTTTGAGTCGGACGAAGTAGGAATTAACAATTAAGTATTTTGACGGTGTTTGATTCCATTTCGTCTATTATAATATATATTAATCACACTGGGGTCAGTAGCATTAAAACGTTGTGCCACCACAATATTAAAAGGTACAATAGTGCAGTAACTATCTTATTAAAACCCCTTTAAAACGCAGGAATTTTAAACAAATGATGAATTAATTTTACATAAATAAGTTTATTTTGATAGAAAAAACACATGGAACGTGGAAAACCCCACATTCCAAAAGAGACGAAGGACCACCAATTGAGACGAGGGTAAGGTACTAAGGTGATGCTCCCCTTTGCACACATTCCGATAATTCAAGGAACCAACCTTTCTAACCGACTAATTTTCAACTTTCTACTCAAACATACAAACACTTCATCATGTTTTTTTCTGTGACCATGCCTGAGCACATTTCTGGGCCGTTTGAATCCCTTTGTTTTGGAGGAATTGAAATCTTATTATCAGATTATAATATTTGGCTTAAAATTTAATATTCCATATGTTTTTCCAGCTCACAAATAAGCTTATATCAAATTCATAGGGTGAGAGATAGATATTAATTTTATAGATCACCGTGTTATATTTCTACTTTGTAACTTATAGCATGCTCTTCAATTCACTTTTCTACAGTAGAAATGCAATATATATATATATATATATATCCCTTATATAGCTACCAATAGTATACAAATATATTTCATATATAACCATATTAGCTTAATTAATATGTACCTAAATTATAATTATTAAAATGAATACACCCATCCTGGAGAAGCCAGTACGGCGTCAGCGGTTACACCACTGTATGACCGACCACCATGAACGACTATACTTCCTTTGTAATTCTTCACGCCATTCATCACCAAAGGAGCTAGAATGGATTAAAAAAAACAAAAACAAATAAATTAGTTAATAATTGGCCAGTATCGCAACACGTGTCATGCAGCTGGGCAGATGTGTGTATGTAGCCGCGGAGAGAGAAATGAGAAGAAATGTGTCTCCGTGAGCCGCATGCCCAATTAATTGAATAGTTTGACAATAATAAATCCAGCTGAAAAGTCTACATAAATAAAGCTAAGGAATGAAACGCGTACACATAATATATAATTAATTAGAGAAAACGATTTATGGAGAATTCGCCTTGTTGAACACGCCGATGCATGTGGATGGATCGACGAGTCGCCGACGTTAGCTGTGGTTGTACGTCAGGTTCAGGACTCGGGGTCAAATTCGAACCTGCTTAGGCCTCGTTAGGCCGGGCTCCGGTTCCTGCTGCCGAATCACTGATCATCACTGCTCCCGTTGCCGACGTTAGCTGTGGTTGTTCATGCTGTACTGTTCACCGAATCCGTTTTTCTTTCCCCTCCTTTCCTCTCTCACTGACACCACCGGAGCCGGAGAAACTCGTTTTTCTGGCACCATTACATTACAAATTGTACTCCCTCCACATAAGACAATATAATTATGGGATCCGTGCCACTTAAACTAACTCAAGTTTAACCATATTTATAGTAAATAATATTATCATTTATGTATCTAAATAAATTTATTATGATAATATATTATATAACTATCTTTTTTAAATAAATTTAGTCAAAGTTCAAACTGTTTGACTCCTCGAAAAGCGAGAATTGCATTCTTTTGTGGACGGAGGGAATAAAAGCCATTCTAGCTTTTGTAGACACGTAGTTTTAATTATGTATCTAGACATAATGTATATTTAGGTGCATAGTAAAAGTTGTATACTATGTCTCTAGAAAATTCAGAATGACTTACAATTTTGAACGAATAGAGTAGGTGCCATCTGTCACCTTTATAAGAGTTGCAGCAGTCGATGTGGTTGCTATAGGAATATAGGCGTTTAATCTTCACCGACTTATTAGGATTTTTTCGCGCATGGTCGATGAAGAGCTCAGTGGATAGAAAAAACCTTCTAGACATGGAGACGTGCTCGTAGCCCTTGCATCATCTAATAGATCGGTCAAATAATTCAATCCATGTTTATTTTTTCTTCTACCGTCTCTATTCTAAATTATAAGTTATTCTAAGAATTTTGAAGAGTTAAAATATCTTAAATTTGATCAAAATTATAGAAAGAATTACAAAGATTCGTGACATCAATAGATATAAAGAGAGGACTTTCGTCAAACCTGTTTTCGTGTGCGCGCTCTCGTCGTAATCAGCCCGCTCCCCTATGCGGTGCGCCCACGTCTCCGGAGTCCGTAGGTCCGTAGCTGCCCTGATTGCCCCGGGTCTCCAATAGGAGTATCTCTCTCTACTTGTTCTCTACGCCAGCCATATATACCCATCCGATGGAGCCCGGTACATGCAAACTTGCAGATACACTAACGGGTCCTACTGAACAGAGAGAGAGAGAGAGAGAAGAATAACCACCCAGATAAAAATATAACTAAAGAAAAAAAGGCCTAAACGGATTTTTAAATCGGAGGCCTGGATGGATTTGAAATAGATTAGGGTTCTCACAGCAAAATTGTTTATTAGCGTTCTATTATTTTCTAAAAAAAATGATCAAATCCGTCAAGATAGGTGGTTGTAAAAATTCGTGATCCCGGTGCAACGCACAGACATATATCTAGTGAAAATATAATTAATAAAAAATATAATGTTACTTAGTTGACATCATAAATATTATTATCTTATCATATAAATATGGTCAAACTTGAAATAGTTTGACTCTACAAGATTTTTGAAATGACTTATAATTTGAGACGGAAGAAGTATGCTATTAAAAGTAACATAATGAAACTCTACACTAAGCCCTTGTTTAGTTTCTCCCCAAAACTTTACACCATGTCCCATCAAATGTTTGAACATATGCATGGAGTATTAAATATAGATTAAAAAATAACTAATTGCACAGATTGTGACTACTTTGCGAGATGAATGTTTTAAGCCTAATTAGGCCATGGTTTGACAATGGGGTGCTACAGTAACACATGTGCTAATGACGGATTAATTAAGCTTAATAAATTCGTCTCGCGGTTTACTGACGGATTCTGTAATTTATTTTCTTATTAGTATCCAAACATCCCATACGACACTCCCATATAACATCTGACACCTCAAAACTTTACGTCCTGGATCTAAACAAAGCATAAGAACGACTAAACAAATTTCACATTCCTAGTTTTTTTTAGCAAAATTTCACATTCCTAGGTGGAGAAACTCAAACAAAGAGGCCCTAAGCCCGCGTACAATGTGGCCTCTAGCCCACATGCCACCGTGCTACTCTTGCTACTTGTGAACACGTACTCGCAGGTCCCCGCCTTCACTTACACACTTCTCGATACGTTATCTTGCCTCGGCAGTCGGCACTGCCGCTGTGACATCTGCGTCCTGTGAGCTCCTCCTCGCCACTCCTCGACGGCTCGACTGTTCTGGCCGCCCGGCCATGGAGGCCTACGCGGGTGCCGCGCCCGCGTCCGGCGTGTTCGCGGGCTACGGCACCGCAGCCACGCGCCCCTTCATCCTCCGCCTCCGCCGCCACCTCCGCGTCGGCGGTGGGTCTCCGCGTTCCAGCGCCGGGCGAGTGCGCCTCGTCCGGGCGCCGCCGCCGCACGCCGCCGGGGACGCGGGGGACCTGCCCCCGCTCGACAAGTGGGACATTATGGAGCTGGGTTTCGGCAGGTTCCTCGGGGAGGACCCCAAGCTTACCCTCGCGAAGGTCCGCCCCGCTTCTTGCTTCAGATTATCTCGTGGCTGTAGCTAGATAATATGATGATCAGCGTAAAAATGTCGTCTTGCTCACTATTTGAATGGAAGTTTAGGCGTGCTTTGGGGTTCGATTTCATTTCACATTGCTCTATTGCTAATCATATTAAAAGGATCGGTGCTAGTACTATCGTTCATAGCAGCAACTGTGTTCACTTTGACAGTTTAAGTTAGCCGCTTCGGTTACTGTTTCAGCTGTAGGCAATCCAATAAAGAATACTGTGACATGCGTGGTAATTTTTTCATATACCTGACCTGTATAGATTGGTCCTACTGGGTTGGTTAAATTTCTCAAACACAATCCAGCTAATTTTGTAACAACATGAACCTTTTTTTTTTGGCTTCTCAGTAGTATTGCTTTTGAAAAGAATGACGACTCCAAACAATAAAAAGGTAAATTACAGGTGCATGATGAAATTTGAATTCCATCGGAAACAAAGGAGTTGTTCCTAATTAGCTTCTGTTTACATGATGCTATCTGCTTTGCTAGTGTGTACCGAAAGCATGGTTCTATCACTTCATTTGACTTGCATATTTTATGGGATGACTCTTTCAGATTCTTCTTAAGAAGTCAGATCCGGATGCCTCATCCCTCGATGTAGAGAAACTAATTGCCACAAAAAAGGACAAGCTAGATGATATTCTGAGGGAGTGCATGGAAGCTAATAAGAAGGACCAGGGTTTTAACACATCAAAAAGTGGATCCCCTGTGAATACGACACGTCCAACAACAAGCAAGCCGACCGAAGGCAAAAGTTCTTTGAATATTTTCAGGCCTGTTATGGGCAAACCTATCCAAGACGGGCCTCCGTTGACTTTGCTTCGACCAGCAGGAAGCAAACCGAAGCAAGATGAGCCTTCTCTGGCTCCGTTGCGACCAGTTGGAAGCAAAGCAAACGAAGATGCACCTTCATTGATCTTGTCGCGGCCAATTGGGAGCAAACCAAAGGTACGGGGCACTCCAATACAAGATAGTTGGCCCAGTAAAGAGAGTTTAGCTGCTGCAACAGAGTTCAGTGAGGTGGGGAGCATCTCAAGAACAAGCGAGGTGGATGTCACCTTGCGGAAACCCACCGTGTATCAGAGTGAGGATGATGATTTGAAGTCGAAGCTTAAAATCAAGCCAAATATTAACCTAAAAATGAGGAAAGATATGAACGAGGACTTAACGAACATTTCTCTCCTTCAAAAGCCAGATGTTGCAAAAGATACTTCTAATCCAGAGCAGGACAATGCCTCTGCTAGCCCTGCCACAGTTTCTGCTACAGAGGATAACAGCGAACTTGAGCCAGAATCAAATGGTGAGGTACAATGCCCCCAAACAGTGAGCCAAATGTTAAACAGTTCTTTTGAAGCTGATGATGCATATGTTCCAAATTTCAGGTCTTGATGAAAAATTAGTAACTGAAAATGTTCATGAATCATCTGGGCTTGATGACGATTCTACTGCAGGTAAGGAAGGCATGAAGTAGCTGTAATTTGTTTTCTTTTCAACTATTATGCTAATATTGTGTTGGTGTTTTCAAGGACTACAGCCATCAGGTCAAACTTTCATTCAAGAAACAAGTACTTCTGCTGGACCAGCGGATAACCAATCAGCTACCAGCAACAATTTCTCTATGCAGGCTTTCTTGCAAGGAAAACCTAAAAGGTTCTTACTTCAGGAACTATGCAGTTATATTTTTAGCACATAACTTTTATCACTAGATATCTGGATCCTTATTTGAAGATCACATGGAAAATATTGCTGACATTGTTGAAAAGCAAAGATTTGTACAGTGGTTATGAAAGTTCTACTTCACGCCTGTATTTTCTCATCATGATATTCACTTACTTTTTATAATTTTGTAAAGTTATCTAGTACACATGCGTCTTGCTATTGCTGTGCTAATGCCCTGAAACCTTCTTGTTTAAATAACTTTTACTCTTTTAGGAACATGAAATGTTCCTTACCATGTTCCGTGCACTTTTTTTTCTTTTTTCGAACACGCAGGAGAGCTGCGTATCATTATATTAGTAGAAGAAAAGAAATAGTCTTACAGAGACTAAAACCCACTAGACCATAGAAGCTAAATCACCGGAAAAGAGTTACAAGGACGACCACGACCCCCACTTCCCCGCAGATACCTAAGTTGCAGTTCGGGCAGAGATTAGGGAAATCCCCTTAGCCCCTGCCACACTCCACCAAGCAGCTTTGTTATAGTTGAGCATTCCTTTGTTCCCTGCTTTTGTGCTTTTCAAAATAATTGTGTCATTAAGGTTTCATGCATGTTATTATCTTACAACTAACATGGCGTTTATTACTTTGTAGAGAAAACCAATCTGCTGAAATATTGCCATCTGAAGTAGATGGAAAGATGAATGCTACTGATAATAAAAATTATGTTGATGATGGGGGAAATGTCTTACCATCAAAACTGGAGGTAATTTCCTAATATTTGAGCTAGCTTCTAAAGGTTTTGCACAACAACACTTCTTAGAGTGTGGATATAGCTTCAATGGCATTAGGTGTTCTCCTTATAGGGCTGTACTTGACCTTTATATTGAAATTAAGTTACTGAGTCACTAATGCAGGACATCACAGAGAGTGACTGGACAAGGTTAGAGCATTACGCAAGTACTGGAGAAAAGGTTGAGGTGGAGCTTATAAATTGCAGTGCAAAGGGATTTGTTGTAAGTTTTTAGTTAGCTTTCGTATATTTTCTTATTTTATGAAACTATAGCATTGTTCTTTTCTGAGCCCTGTTATGTTTTCCTTGCCAGGTGTCACTTGACTCACTGATAGGTTTCTTACCATACCGTAATCTTGCTACAAAGTGGAAATTCTTAGCCTTTGAGACTTGGTTAAGAAGGAAGGGTGGCGATCCTTCCTTGTACAAGCAGAGTTTGGGATTAGAGGATAGCTTTGAGGTTAATGACAGGAACATAGAACCAGAATCTAGCTCAGTTTTCAAAATAGCTGGTGAGGATCAAGAATCTCTGTCATCTAAGCCGAAGTTTGAAGATCTTATTCGAGCATACAACCAAGAAAAATCCATGTTTTTATCTTCATTTATTGGTCAAGTATGCATCTGAATTTAGTGTCCTATCATTTTTTGTGCATTGATATTATTGTAGTTAGCGTGCTGTTGTTTCGCAGAGACTCCGAGTATCAGTTGTCCTGGCTGACAGAAATTCCAAGCGGATATTTTTCTCTATGAAGCCAAAAGAGAGTGAAGAATTTATCCAGAAAAAGAAAAACCTGATGGTACTTTCCTTGTTTATATGCTCCTGACTTTTATGGATATATTTATGCCATCAAACTTGAAAAATCGTCAACAAAACATTGAATTATCTATCTAGTTGCAAAGCACTGATATACAAGAGCAAGTAGGAGGGGAATCAAGATGTCTTGTATTTGAATATTTGACTCTTTCTTTCTGCATCACGGGTTCATGACTGGAAACCACAACATTTTTGTAGTCCCACTCACAGCTGAAACGGAAAGACACTTTCTCTATTACCCTAATTGGTTTGCATGCTATTCACTACTTCCTTATTCTGCAGGCTAGGCTCAATGTAGGAGATATTGTTCAGTGCACTATCAAGAGATTTGTTTACTTCGGGATATTTGTTGAGGTAGATCCAGTTCCTGCTAGTGCCTTATTATTTTCATCAAATATTATCATCTGACTATTTCTTTCAAAGGTTGAAGGTGTTCCTGCATTGATTCAGCAGTGGGAAGTGTTGTGGGATGACACCTTAGATCCAGCAGTTTCTTACAAAATTGGTCAGGTAATTCTGGCAGTTTGCTGTTGTGATCCTCCCTGTATTTATCATCTTCCTTTTTTATTTGTTGGCCTTTCAGAACAATATCTTACCTTTTTTATATGAGTATGTCGATGAAATGTGAGATAAAAACTCATAGGTTTTGTCACCTTTATCTGATTTTATCTTTTGTCTTTGTTTTGTTTAATACTGCTAAAATGTTCATAGTGCTATAGTTTCTGAGAATTGTTTTTCCGTTTTCAGGTTGTGGATGCTAAAGTTATTCAACTGGACTACAATAATAGCCGTATATTTTTGTCGCTTAAAGATGTAAAGGTACTGGAGCATTCCTTTGATCCACATGTGTGAGTATGTTAATTGGTGGTTTCAATTATTCCTTTGTTAATTCTTGCACTGAACTCCGATATGCAGCCAAATCCATCCATAGGTGCTTTGGAAGCAGTGATTGGTGAGGATTTATCACTTGGTGGAGCTCTTGAACCTGTGCAGGCAGATTTCGAGGTTTGCATTAAATTATGACCTACAATAGTGTAGCATGTACAATGAGGACCAAGCATTCCTCCTTTCCTGTATGGGCTCGTGTTACTCCGCCACTTGCGTCAGCTTGTGGTCTGTAGTTTCTTGTGTGCACAGATGGGTTTGTGTCGCGGTGCAGACATGCCTGTGTCATAGAGTCCATGGAAAACTTGGACTGCTCAATCTGAATTACCAATGGTTTTTTAAGCTTGGGAGCTTCCCACATATGATCCAGCTCCTTTTCTTTGGTTGCCTTCATTCTAAGCTACATTTTTTATATCAATGGCCATGTCTTGAGTTTAAGAATGCCTGGCCTCGATAACCCGTGCCCTGAAATGGTTTATGAAGTTTATGGTCTTTTGCCGTTTTGCTCTCGTCTCTTTTATGTCTTCTGGTGTCTTCCATTTATGCCATAACATTCTTGTAACCCTTGGATCCATGATTGAATAATTTGTAGTGGCCTGAGGTTGATGCCCTTATGGAAGAGCTGCGGAAAATAGAGGGTGTAAGAGATGTCTATAAAGGACGATTCTTCCAAAGCCCAGGGTTAGCTCCGACATTTCAGGTAAGATGTGCACCTTGCTTCCTGGAGCTGCTACTCCCTGAAAGCTTTTGTTTTTCTAAACAAAATGATTTCTTGGCAGGTTTACATGGCACCTGTGGTTGGTCCGAAATACAAGCTCCTGGCACGGTATGGAAACAATGTTCAAGAGGTAAGGACTTGAACCTCAGACAGTGAGTGGTTCAAATTAAACGAGATGTCCAACTCCCAGTAGATTAGAGACAGTAGGCTTTTAATAGTTAGTATTTTGTGTGGAAGTAGATTGAAAACGTACTATAGCTGGCCACATGGTGACATAATATATATATACTATGTGCTGTTGTGCAGGTGATGGTGGAGACAACACTTGGGAAAGAAGAGTTGAAAGAGGCAATTTTGATGTGCACTAATAGGGTTAGCTGAATAGCTAGGATCTCCATTGCTCCTTCATATATAGCATATATCATAGGATCTCCATGACGCCCATGTTTGACGCATAGAATATTTGGATGTATTTTGTTTTCGCTTTCCTCCTTTTCCAGGGAGGGGTCCAAGTATAAGCATAGGTCTGTACAGAAAATCCTGTGAAACCTGATAGTGCATGCCATGGTCTCTTTTTGGGCTCCTGCGCCAGAACAGAGCACGCTCTTGGGCAATGCATCCATGGACGAGGTGGGTTCACCAGCTGTCTTGACCCAGTCACATATGAGTATATCTGGTTAAAGTTTCTACGAAGAGATTGGCAAACTAGCTGGATTGTAACAGCATACGGATTATATCTGATTAAAAGTCACTGATAAAGCAGAGAAGAGGCTTAATTTTGTTGCATGCCTGCAGATTTCTTTTTATTTCGGAATGGTGACAAAATTTGCGATTCATTTTGTTGTCAACAACCACGTTTTCATCGTGTCTCCATTTGAAGTTTCGTATGTTTAAAACCGACCAAGATGTTTACTTGGAATTGGAGTGTACACTGACCATAACCTGCAATGGTACGGCTGTACCAAATTAGAGACAATGTAGTTGTACCATATTTGGGACAATGTGCAAGAGGAAAGTACTTTCAAGCTCAATGACGAAATCATACAGTAGACTATAACAAGTTCTTTTATGAAAGGAGTAATATATATTCCAGGGTTATTTTTCTGCGTGCTGCACTCTTCAATCTTTACAACCTTTCCTTTGTAGAGAATAAAATACGAAGCTATTCTTTAAATCCCTGCAATAACACGAGCAGAATCACGTGGTTATTAGCGAGAACTAAGCCATACTCCCTCCATTTAAAATTTTCAAGGTTCTAAATAGCGGGCTATAGCGCCGCTATAGCGTTTTCAATAGGCTGCTGGTAAGAATTTGCATATTTTTCTGCTATCACAGCTAAGGCCGCTATATACGTTGTTGAGAGCCACTAAATAGGATAGCGTTAGGGCTGCTACAGCGGTTTTAGTGATGATGAAGATTTGTGAAGAGGATGAGTTGAGGAGAATTGAGTCTCGAACTTGCTAATTAGGGTAGCGTTAGGGCTGCTATAGTATAGCGGTTTTAGTGATGAGAAGATATGTGAAGAGGATGAGTTGAGGAGAATTGAGTCTTAACTTTTGCTTGTCTCTTGTGAGCTATGTGTGCTTTTGTAGGGTGTTTCAGACTTTCTGTTTTTGTTTGTGATTGAGGTTGGGACCTTAGATGCACTTTGTATTTTGCTATGAGCTTAACCTATGACATCCTCTTAATGTCTCTTGTGAGCTTAACGAATGATCTTATGGATTCATTTACTCTTTGTTTATATTCATCTAGCTATTTATGATATGGACAAGTGTTTGGGTAAGAATGTTAGGCATATGTTAAAAAAAACTACTAATATCCACAAGTTTTTAGGTTATATAGGCTATTTTTTTAGAAACCATTAGACTGCTAAGAGCAGGCGCAATGTTTCAAACATCTTGTCACTGACATAGAGCACTGATGCTGGAACTCGCTATTTCTTGCAATGGTAGCAGATATGCGTAAAACACGTGGGGCCCAATCCCAGCAGCTTTTTAGTTGCACGGCCACACTCATCCAACTGAAATAATATTCTAGCCACTCAGCACCGATGCCTCAACATTCCTCGATGCCAGATTTTTCTAACTAGGCATTGTAACCTGCAATTGGAAAATCGATGCTCCGACTTTCTCTCTCTTATCCGAGCAACGCTTTTTACAACACTGCGGTTGCTCTTAGCAGCCGCTATAGTGGTCCAAGCTTTTCTAGGAGCGCTTCGCTAAAGGTCGTGGTCTCTTATAACCGTCTTTTTTATAATTCGTCTTTTTCAGTTTATTTTTTTAGCTGAAATAACGTTTTTCTTAGCCGGAATAATATTTTTCTCTCACAATAAATCAGCCAGAACAATATTTCGACTTGTTTTTTCAACGAAGCCAAAGAGGCCATAGATTTTAAGTCATTGCGAGTTTGTGACTTTTTTTTATGTATATATGTTGCATCTTGATATATACGCTATGTCCAGATACACAATAAAGTTATCTATGTAAAGTAAATTATGTATATAAAAAAGTCAATCACGACTAGAGAAATTATTGTAATGTAAAACGGATGGAGTACATGGCAACCACAACGTATGCAAGGCATGAATGAGTTTGGTCACTTTGCGCGGCTGCAAACATTATGATTGTGATTTATGAACAATGGCGATGGCAGTAGCGAGGGTTCAGTTCAGCTTCCTGTTCCAGCAGATGCAGATTGCAGAGCAGCAAGCAGCCAATCCACAGAGCAGAGCACGTCCAGTCCACGGCTTGAAACCGTCGTCGCAGAGATCCATCGGGTCGGACGGACGGGCCGCGCCATCACTGCCGCCGCCGCCGACGCCGCCTACAGACCTGGCCCCGAGCCATGTGCAGCAGCTTGGTGCGGTGGATCTTGCGGAACTTGCGGCGGAAGGCAGGGCCGGCGATGAGGCGGCCCCACCTCTTGCAGACGAGGGCGGCGTTGACGAGGCTCGCGGGGTCGTCGGGCGGGAGGCGGAGGAGGAACTCCTCGACCAGCTCGTCCATGAGCGCCGCCGCCGCCGGCATCTCGACTGGTGTGGTGGCTGGTGGGGGACAAGCGATCTGAGCTGGGCTTTGCCACTTCATAGCCCGGAGTACGACGAGTTTAGGCCCGAGATGGGCCATGACTCTGTCGCGAGATTTTTCTTATACTCCCACAAAAAATTGTCATCTAATTTTAGACTAAGTCAAACTTTTGTAAGTTTGATTAAGTTTATAAAAAAAATATCAAGGTTTGTCTTTTTACGCATCACAAGTATTAGTAACTTTTTTTTATGTATAATTGGTCAAAGTTTAGATGAGTTGACTTCTCGAAAAATGAGAATGACATTTCTTTTTGGGTTAGAGAGAGTATTATACTCGAAATTCAATGTTTTGACGCAACAGAAACCCTGTCACATGGATACCTAAAAAAGGAAAAAAAATAGGAATTTGCATTTTTATTCATGACCCTCCCCACTTTCACTACCCCTCAACCACCGCTCACGGATAGTGGCGATTTTGCCATCGAGCCACTCCACCTACCACTCTTTTACCCTGCCATTCATTAACCAAGGCAACTCATCGTCCATACGACGATTCTTCTTATTGTCCACACTCCTTCAACTCCCAATTGTTGGCTCCCTCACCAGCCGTCGTCCATCACCACTATTAGGAGCCTGCCAGTCATACAAAGCTCGAACTCCCAACCCCCAACCCCTCCAACCCTAAGCCTAGGGCTTCTTCATCAATCCTAAATAAACCATCATGCCTCTAATCTAAGAGGAGAAAGAGAGAGTGTGTGTTCTCAGATCTGAAATGAAGAATATCTCTGCTAGGCGAGGTTAATACATTATCGATTGGGCCCCACTATGTGGGTGGGAGGCCAAGTGTGTGGCTAACCACAATTAAGTATTTACATATATATCTTTAGCAACCATTATTTCTACAAACGAACAAAACATGACTTGCACCATACCATTCATACTTAAATTGCTCGGGCCTCAATAGATAAGAAATTGACACATAAGGGTCAGTTACAGGGTTCTTCCTATGCTCTTAATGGCTCCAGCTCTAGATCTACTTGCTCCCCACCAAAAAACCACTCTTCATTAGTTGCACCAACTCGACGATGCAAATGGGCGCGAGCGGAGAGGCGTGACACAGGGATCACAAAGGGAAGGACGGGGCAGGGTGGAGGCCAGCATGAACGCAGGATCCACACACAGAAGCTGGGGCGGAGGAGGGCTTTGATGACGCCACCGCCACGGTCGCCTCTGCTCATCATTTCGTCACATGGAGGATGGCGCAAATGTTGTCGATGAGGTCCAGGCCTAGCGACAACCTCGCTTTTTCTCAACGCGTCGGTGACACGACGTAAAAAGCGAGAGGGGGTGTAGGTGGAGATCGAGGGGCGTAGTGGTTTTTCGCTCCCCCACGTAGTAGAAGCACGGTGAGCTGCTCCGCTCAATTCTTTCGTGGAGTGGGCGGCAAAATCATCGTTTGACAACATTCCTTGGCTTCTCTCACGCAAAGCAGAGCGAAAGGAGCACTGCTAAACAGTCTCTAAACTGGAAAGAGCGTTGTCAAACAGGCGACACAGATGTAAAACATGATGATTATTATCAGTTAACAGCAAGCCATGTCGTGGGCAGATTTATAGGTTTATTATTACTGCCATACACCGAGTATATCACTGATATTGTTATTATTATCATCAATACCTCTAATTGCACCAATTTTTTACCGTCTTGAGGGAGGGAGTAATAATGCAATTATATAACGTTGCTTTATTTTAATAACTCGATACACATTCAGTTTCAGGCAGCAGGGTACATGCTGTAATAATCTAATAAAAAACAGAGCCATTTCGCTTGGCTTGCATTGCTACAGACGAATCCGGACACGCATACACGGGCTATAGTTGGGTTAAGGATATGCATCGATCTGATGCGCATGCGCAGTTTTGTCGTCGTCTACTAGCTGTTGACATGTACGCATGTCTCATGCTCATGCTGCTCTTCGCTTATTTCTTGACCTGACGACGATGACAAGGAAAGGAAAGACGAACGGCGGTGGACGATTAGTACTGAAGAACAGCTCGGACACGCCTCGCTCAGCCACACTAGCTTATTCACCTCACTACTAGCAGCAGTAGCAGTAGCAGCCAGCAGCTCTCCGATCCATCGCCATCACTCACATGTTTGGCTTCATGTTGAGCCGGGTGGCAATCTTCATCCCCAGCGATGCGTCGCACTGCATGCATAGTAAATAAATACAATTAGTAACTAACAATCATCATTCAACATGCATGTATACTGCAGTAATATATCGACGATTTACCTTGGAGAGGAGGTCGATCCAGATGGACCTGAGCTCCTGGCTGACCTTGGGGTGCCCCAGCGAGTCCGCGAACCTTCTGACGAACCTCTCCTGCCGGTCGGCGTCCCAAGACCGGTACCTCTCCCCAGGCTGCTTGAAATCATTCGGCTTCCGTATCCTAACCTTCTCCCTCTTCCCCACCACCGGCCCAGCCGGGACGGGCACCGGCGGCGCCTGCCGGAGCGGCGCGTGCCTGGACGGGTAGTAATCCACCTCCTCATCCCGGTGCATGAAGTTCATGGCGCCATCGTAGTGGTTGTTATGGTGCGCGCATCGCGGCGCGTTGACGGGGAGCATCAGGTAGTTGGGGCCCAGCCTGTAGCGCTGCGTGTCGGCGTACGCGAACACCCGGCACTGCAGCATCTTGTCGTCGGAGTAGTAGATGCCCGGCACCACCAGCCCCGGGCCGAACGCCAGCTGCTCGTTCTCGTTGAAGAAGTTGTCCACGTTCTTGTCCAGCACCAGCCGTCCGACAGGCTGGAGTGGGAGGAGATCCTCCGGCCATGTCTTGGTGTCGTCCAGCGGGTCGAAGTCGTACTGCTCCTCCGTGTCCGGGTCCATCACCTGCACGAACAGCTTCCACTCCGGGAAGCTCCCGGCGGCGATGGAGTCGTACAGGTCCTGCGTCGCGTGGCTGTGGTTCTTCCCGCCCACCAGCGCCGCTTCCTCGTCGGTGAGGATGCTCCGGACCCCGCACGTCGGCTTCCAGTGGAACTTCACGTAGTGCGCCTTCCCGGCGGCGTTGACGAAGGTGTAGGTGTTCACGCCGAACCCTTCCATGTGGCGGTAGTCCGTCGGCACGCCGACGTCGTCGAAGAGGAAGAAGAAGGTGTGGAGGCTCTCGGGGAGGTGGGAGAGGAAGTCGAACACCCGCCAGTACTCCTGCACGTGCGACTTCGGGTTGGGCTTGAACGCGTGGATCACGTCGGGGAACTTGATCCCGTCGCGGATGAAGAAGACCGGGAAGTTGTTCCCCAGCAGGTCCCAGTTTCCCTCCCGGGTGTAGAACTTCACGGCGAACCCGCGCGGGTCGCGGATCGTCTCCGGCGAGCCCCGCTCGTGGATCACCGTCGAGAAGCGGACGATGACGGGGGTCCGGACGCCCGGGGCGCGGAGGAAGTCGGCGCAGGTCAGCGACGTCACGTCGTGGGTGCACTCGAAGAAGCCCTTGGCGGAGGCGCCGCGCGCGTGGACGACGCGCTCCGGGATCCGCTCGCGCGCGAAGTGCGCCACCTTCTCGATCAGGTGGTAGTCCTCCAGCAGGATCGGGCCGCGCGGGCCCACCGTCAGCGCCTCGTTGTCGTTCCACACCGGCGCTCCCGCGTTCGTCGTCGTCACCGTCGTGTCGTGGCTGCTCGACGGACGGAACTGCAGGTGCATGAACACAAAGGCATCATGCAACCATCATACCGACATTAATTACTGTATATACTCAAAACTGTATCCATGCGTGTATGTATGATTTATATATAAGTTTATAAAAACCAACAAAGTAGCTTAGATAGCTGTTAGCAATCAATCTAGCGATTCTGAAATAAAAGATGGATGGTTGGAGGAGATAGGAAGAAGAAGCTTGAGCTCACCTTGGTGGGATCCATTGTGATTCAGCTAGTGAAGTGTGCAGGGTTGGACAGTGGAGGAGTGTGGCTTACATACTCGCTCTCCAAATCTTTTGCTGCTTAAATAGCGGCGAGGTGAGGGGTAGCGTCACCGCCCGGTGAGCTCGCCGGCACCAGTGACTACCCACTGCCAGGTGGGCCCGGCCGGAAGCGCCCCGATAAGACAGGGATGAGGTGGCAGGGGCCCACCTCGTGTGGAAACTTTGGGTCATCTTGATTGCTGACGCCTAGCTGGGTGCACTGCATTTGCATTTCTTGATCTGAGGTGGCCCGGGGAAATCTCAAGGAGATCAGAGGATCGGCATGCATCACTGTCGTCGTAGACTCGTAGCACGTGATGATATACAGCCTGTTCGAGAGGCCGTATCGTATCGTGGATTATTTACTGCTGGCTGGTTTGGTGTGAGAGAAAAATACTATTCTTGACTGAAAATTTACGATCGTTTACGAGCAAGCGAACAGACTGATGATAATCCCACTCCCAACAACATGGATAATCTTGCCTAGTATGTGGGGATGGGGTTATTAGCGTACATGATTAGTCTCTCAAAAGCTCATTAGTGCGTTAGTGAGTCACCACTAATGTATAGTGTGTGGTTGATTGCCTCTTATTAGGAAAAAAACACATATATATTTATGTAATTTAAGCTTGGCTCTGTACATGAAAAGCAACGCACAACATTATTGACACGAGTAAATGTGACCGAAAATCGTATGGATTTCCTACAACCAAACAAGATTCCTGTCATGCTTGCCTCAAAGGAGATAATAATACCAAACATGTGAAGGCGCACACATCCCTGTCATGCTGGCTGGCCAGAACTTCAACCAGGCCTAAGGCAGCCAAGCTACCAATCACGTCCTATATGAATGTTGCTTCTATCCTCTGACTTGTCTCTTACATTGCTTAATTAGCTTGGCATCATGATTCCCTTGTCTAAATGTAAAGGGCTATGATATCCATCAAGATTAATTAATAGTCTCTTCAAATCAAATGTAAAACTGAATTAGTTTTACTTTATTCAATGTAAGCATATCTTACACATGCCAACATTTATATAAGTTTGCCAATAATTTATTACATATCTTGTGCAACATATATATAGGCTAGATTTAATTTTGGGTTATCAAGTCCAGGTGGATCATGGGACATTATCCTAGAGGTGATTTTTACGTTGTGGTGAAGAAGCAAAGGCTTTAACTACTTAGGCGGGGCGGGCCTAGACAACCGGTGATGGGCAATATTAGTGAGAGACACATCACTATATGTATAAGAGAAAAATGGTAGACGGCGCGCATTATTGTCCATCAATTTTGATTAAAATAGAAGTGATAGGCATGCATCAATTTCCGTGTGTCTTCATTAATTACTTAACATCCGTAGTGGTAGGCAAAATGTGTACTTTTGAGGTTTAAAATTAACCCGTCGTCATCACCTTTTGTGGCCTAGTGATATTTTCCAAACTAGAGGTTTTGAAAGCGCCAACAGCAAGATATATAGGGTCTGATTAATTATTTGCATTAGTTTTAGTCTACATTAAACCTTACGTAGCATAACCCAAGCTAGCATAAATGTATGTAGTATCTTGTTGTTTGATAGTCGTACATAAGCAATGCCATGTTTGAAGAAATTGTGTTTTTATTGTTTACATTTTGTTGAATGTAGTCATCTCCATGTTCTACTTGAGATCTCATGTTTCTAGTATAGGTATGTGGAGTGAGATTTAATATTTCATTTTTGTGTGTCTAATGGCGGCTTGTGCAAATCCACATTGTTTAATACAACCAAATCTGATGTATTAGCCAATACTACTACCTACATTAATGGACTTGCTTTGAGCATTATGCGAGCTTGCATAAGAGCCTAAGTAGACAACCGAACATAAACAAACCGCACATCATAAACCTGAATATAAGTAAACTTAACACAGATAACCAATTAGACCCATGGATGGTGCATCGGAGAAGACGTTATGTTGTTATCGGAATGCTCAGCGACACATCAAAAGTGATGCGGGCATGTTTTGGTTTCTACTAGCTCATCATCACAATAATCCACGGAGACAACACATCAGTGCCGCCCCCTGATAAAGAAATCATAGTATATAATACGTACGACCCAATTAAGGGCTCGATCGATCGGTCACAAAATCGACCATGAACAAGGACGTTGCACTAGCTAGCGAGCTAGTAGTAGCTCTCTAAAATTTGTGGTGTGCCGTCACTTGCATCGTGCTTGCCACACCAGCAATATAATATAATGGACCGACCACTAGCTGCTGGTACAAGCCGTCGTTTTTTTTGTGAGAGCGTCGATGAGCTAGGGCATCGTCATAAACATACATGTGTGGTCTGCAAATCACAAGGTAATACTGACCCAAGGTAGACTACATCACGTGGCCATGTTTGCTTTCCATTTTAATGTCCTTTCCTAGGAGATTACACTTGATACTCCATCAACAATAAGCAACAAGTGATCCAACATTACTCTTGTGTGATGCATGCTTATACACTTTGTTTCCATGTGTGAATGTAGTCATCTCCATGTTCTACTTGAGATCTCGTGTTTCTAGTATAGGTATGTGGAGTGAGAATTAATATTTTATTTTTGTGTGTCTAATGGCGGCTTGTGTAAATCCACATTGTCTAATACAACCAAATCGACGTGATTAGCCAATACTACTACCTACATTAATGGACTTGCTTTGAGCATTATGCGAGCTTGCATAAGAGCCTAAACGGACAACCGAATATAAACAAACCGCACATCATAAACCTAAATATAAGTAAACTTAACACGGATAACCAATTAGACCCATGGATGGTGCATCGGAGAAGACGTTATGTTGTTATCGGAATGCTCAATGACACATCAAAAGTGATGCGGTTGCATTTTGGTTTCTACCAGCTCATCATCACAATAATCCATGGAGACAACACATCGATGTCGCCCCACGATAAAGAAATCATAGTATATAGTACGCGTCGTCCCAATTAAGGGCTTGATCGATGGGTCACAAAATCGACCATGAATAAGGATCGTTGCACTAGCTAGCGAGCTAGTACTAGCTCTCTAAAATTTGTGGTGTGTCATTGTCACTTGCATTGTGCTTGCCACGTTAGCAATCAACCTGTTTCATTTGGTTGGTTTCGGATCGATAAGCCACGGTGGTCTTTGGTTTATTGTGAGAGAAAAATATTATACCATGGCTGATATGCCTAGCTTGAAACCAACAATCGAACCGGTGAATATAATAATGGACCGATGGACCGATACACTAGTGAGAGCATCGGGCATCGTCATAAACATACATGTGTGGCTGCAAATCACAAGGTGTACTGACCAAGATAGACTACATCACGTGGCCATGTTTGCTTTTCATTTTTAATGTCCTGTCCTAGGAGATTACACTCGATACTCCATCACCAACAAGCAACAAGTGATCCAACATTATTATTGTGTGATGCATGCTTATACACCGTTTCCATGTGTGAAGGGAGTTAGTCTGCTTGCCTGGCTAGTCTAAATCTTTTCTTTATCAAATGTCGTAGTCGGCAGCTAGCTCTCCTGCTCGGTTCATTTTTTTTAATATCATTAATGTTACTGGGATGCATGCTTACTGGCCTAGCTAGCAAAGAGCAAAAGCTCACTAGCTAGCTGCTGGTAGTATGTGTGCAAATTATCAGCGTACATGATTATATTAGGCCAGACCAGGGCTAAGTTTGCTTTGGTGATCTGACTCGCTTCATCATATCATCGGTACTACTGCAGCCAATTCAGGGCTCCATCATATACAAGGACATGGCCGTAATATTTGATAGCATCTCGATCGTCATATATGTGCTATACATACGCATGTACTTGTGGCTGCAAATCACAAGTTGTACTGATGAAGATCTGAATTTTCATTGCATTGCATGCATGCTGCCAAGATCACTTGCACAAGTGCACATCACTTGAATTGCATGCTGCCAAGATCACTTGCATGCTGCCATCATATACACACACCGGCACACATACACATCACTTGCATTGCATGCTGCCAAGATCTGAATTTTCGTGTGCCCACCAATAATGCAGGAGCTAGCTATAGCTAGCTAGCTAGCAGTTGTTGATCTCGATGGATTCGGAATTGAGAGAAATTTATTTGTCGCTCATGACGACTAATTAGCTAGTTAGGAGTATCTTGCATAATCATTTAACTGGATTCTAGCTTTAGGCTGTATTAGCTGCAGAGACTCCCATTTAGGCCATGCTCGCTTATCTTATAATCCGTCTTTTTCAGTTTGTTTTTTAGCCAGAACAGTATTTTTCTCTCCCAACGAATCAGCCGGAACAGTGTTTTTCTCTCACAACAAATTAGCCGAAACAGGAGTATCTTGCTTGTCCAAGTCTCACCAGCATCAGTCAAACGGCCAGGCAAGAAATATCTGTCTACTGTATGTACTATTGCTTTTAAAAACTAAAATAACGGCACTATTTTAAAGCTACAGCAGCTAAACAAATTTAGTGACACTAAAGCATAATTGTTGGTGTTTTGAGTCATTAACTAGTAAATTTCTAGATTACGCATCTGACTCGGATTGTGTGCTTAGAGGACACAAGATTTATACTGGTTCGGACAGAACGTCCCTACGTCCAGTTTGTCGTTGCTGTTTGTGTTACTAGTACCGAAAGTTTGTAATAGGGGTTACAAACGGTCAAGAGAGGGACAGGGTCCCAAGTCTCTGGTGTGTGCGTGTTCTGCTAAGGAGTATTAGGGCGTGTAAAGATGTGTTCTTGCGTGTAAAGCCGTGCTCTTCATGGGGCGTCCTGCTTCCTCTTTTATAGGCCAAGGGGGGAGCAGGGGAAAAAAGGAGAAAGGTGAAGAGAAGTCAAAGGCCTTCTGGGTCACACCATCTTTCATCTCCCATATGCGGGTCTCGCCGGTCTTATAGATGTCAACAGGGACAGCTCCAAGTCGTGGTCCTGTTCGTCACTGGTGCCCTGCGCCGACGTCAGCTGCCGGTCATGGCGGTCAATCCCGTCCCTATGGACGGCGTGGCGAATCTGACGCCGTGTGGGTCGTGTTCGTCTTGGGATTAGGTAGAGCAAATGGCGTTACGCCCGGCACTGTTTTGGACATGAGCTCTCCGGTATGGCCCGTCTTGGTCACGTGTTACATCGAGGCGCTCCTGCCCACTCTCTAGTGTCAGAACCTTGACCCAGGCCCATATGCTTGGACTAGAAGTGGTTGACAGCGGTATGGGCTTCCGTCGGGCGAGACGGGAGCCGCGCCTGAGGGGGCAGGCGAGGCGGAGCCCGCACCCCAGCGGTCGAGCGGGACGAAGCCCACACTTCCAGTGGTCGGGCGAGGCGGAGCCCGTACTCCAGCCGTTGGGCGAGGCGGAGCCTGCGCCCCAGGGGTCGGTCAAGGCGAGACCCGCGCCTCAGCGGTTGGGCGAGGCGGAGCCTGCGCACCTGGGGGCGGTTGAAGCCGTAGTCGCACACTTGATTGCTCGGGTGAATCAGTGTTGATGACCATTAGCTCCTCTTCGGATACCCTAATATTGGTCCCCGACAATAATATAGCGGTCACACCTGACATAGCGAGAAAACAACAATAGCTTAGCATGGGCTCTCGCCAGAAGCTTAGCCCGCTATTTAAATCCATGGTTCAAACTCACAATTTTAACCTTTATGTGTTGCTTCCTTATTCGTGCGTGCCTTAGAGACACTTGTGACTAAGTGGCTGATGCATTGCTTTTGTATTCACTCTAGTGAATTTTATAGTGTATATTTAAAACTCTAAATAAATTCAAATAAAAAAATTGAACTAAAAAGTTTTAGATATCTTCGATTAGTACAACTTTAGTTTATGTCATTTCTCCATCCGGGACCATTTAAGAAATTCATAAAAGTATTAATTTCAAAATAATGATTTTTTTGGCGGTTCACAATAGCACTTAAGGAAAATTGCGTATTTGTTTGGAGGCCGAATGAAACCACCAAAGATACAAATTACAACCACCAAGGAAGTTATAGTTTTTTGGCGGCTGGATTTTGGCACTCAAGAAAAATTCGGGCCACCAAAGAATCAAATTTCCGTTTTCTGATTGATAGTGCTATATTTAAGTAGAAGCAAGTAAAAAAGGTGACAGATAAGCTAGCTAGCACTATATATGTACAAGTAAAGTAAAGTCATTATTAATTAGATGGCAATCATGGACTCCCGATCCCACTACTGCTTATATTATATTATATTTATATATATATATAACTACTACCATATGGCTGACTACAAAATAACTTATTTTATAACCATCTTGAGTTTCGATAATTATTATATTAATTTACGAGATTATAGTAACTCCTTACTATGTGGTTTATGGTAAATATCCTCATGTGTTATTAGTAACTCAACTATCGTAAATATGTATTGAAATTATCGTAAATTAGTATATAAAATTATCGTAAATGGGGTGGCTATAGAATAACTTATTTTGTAGCTGGCTACTGAATATAATATATATATATATATATATATATATATATATATATATGCACGCATTTTCCATCGTTCCACAGTACAAACTAATGTTTTTTGCAGTGAAAAGAACAAGAGAGGAATTGTCACGATGCATGAATTGAAAGGGGCCGGCCGGGGAGCAGCCGCAGCCGCAGCTGCACGCACGAGCTTGACTAAGGGCTGCTAAGGTGGTGTTGTTTTCCAAGAAGGACGCGCGCGTGTGTGGGTCAAAGATTCGGAGCGGTCCGCTACATGACAATGCAAGGGAGGGGCCGGTTTTGCTGCTAGCTGCTGATGGGTGGGGATGATGAGGACCAGCGAACCTATGCAACCAACCAACGCGTGGCCCTGCTGATACATGAAAAATATCTAGCCACCTCTGCAACCTGCCTGCCTGCCTTTCATCCTATCCTTCTAGATTTAATATCAGGCCTTTTATTATTGATTTGTTCATATCTCCAACAGTTGCTAGGCTTGTTTGTTTTCAATTTATAATTTGTTTAATTATCCTCTCTCACATCAACTAATTATGCATATACTTTCCTTGGTAGCAAAACAAAATCATTAAATTCTTGTGCTAGAGAGAATAATAGTGAGAGTTGCATGATTATTTCTTGGCTATATATATGCATGTCTATCCCTATCTATAACTAGCTGGGTCCTTTGAGCCTACTGAAGGCATCAAAGAGATCCCCATGGACCCCAGCAACCCCGACGACAAGGTGCTTCGGATTGGCATAACACTTTTCTCCAAATAGGAAAGCGCGCTCGTCCACTTCCTCCGCGCCAACAGAGACATCTTTGCGTGGAAATCCTCGGACATGCCAGGCATTCCGAGGGAAGTCGCCGAGCACGCCTTGAAGATCAGGCCAGACTCCAAGCCGGTGAAGCAATGACTGCGCCGCTTCGACGAGGAGAAGCGTAGAGCCATCGGTGAGGAGATTACGAAGCTTTTGGCGGTCGGATTCATCAAGGAAGTGTATCATCCTGAGTGGTTAGCCAATCCCATTCTTGTAAGAAAAAAGAGTGGGAAATGGAGAATGTGTGTTGATTACACGAGTCTCAACAAAGCATGCCCAAAGGATCTGTTATCTTTGCCGTGCATAGATCAAGTAGTCGACTCGACCTCAGGGTGCGAAACCCTCTGCTTCCTTGATGCATACTCCGGGTACCATTAGATCACGATGAAGGAGTCCGACCAGCTCGCGACTTCTTTCATCACCCCCTTCGGATCATACTGCTATGTCACAATGCCGTTTTGTCTGAAAAACATGGGGGCTACGTATCAGCGTTGCATGCTCAAGTGCTTCGGTAACCTCACCGGTCAGACCGTTGAGGCTTACGTGGATGACATTGTAGTCAAATCCAAACGCACTGATGAGCTTGTGACCGACCTTGAGCTGACCTTCGTGAAGCTCCGAGCGAATGACATCAAACTCAATATCGAAAAATGTGTCTTCAGGGTTCCAAGGGGTATGCTGCTCAGGTTCATCGTTTTCGAGCGCGGCATCGAAGCCAACCCAGAAAAAATCTCGGTCATCACGAGAATGGGCCCGATACAGAACATAAAGGGGGTACAACAGATCACAGGGTGCCTCGCCGCACTCAGTCGCTTGATCTCAGGCCTCGGCAAATGGGGCCTCCCCCTTTATCGGCTCCTGAAGAAAGCCGACCGCTTCGAGTGGATGCCAGAGGCCCAGGAGGCGCTTGACAAGCTCAAGGAGCTCCTGACAAAGGCCCTGATCCTGGTTCCCCTGACCGTCGAGGAGCCACTCCTGCTCTACATCGCTGCCACCACGTAGGTGGTCAGCGCCACGCTAGTGGTGGAGCGAGAGGAAGAGGGGCATGCCCTCAAAGTACAACGTCCCGTATACTTCATCAGGGAGGTCTTGTCTGACTCCAAGACCCGCTACCCCCAGATCCAAAAACTCCTCTACGCCGTCCTCATCATCAAGCGAAAATTGCACCACCACTTTGAGTCACACCCAGTGACGGTGGTGACATCCTTTCCTCTCAGCGAGGTCGTCCAGGACCGGGATGTGACGGGAAGAATCACCAAGTGGGCTCTTGAATTGATGGGTCAAGGCATCTCGTATGACCCGCGAACCACCATCAAGTCCCAGGCGCTAGCCAACTTCGTGGTGGAATGGACCGAGATCCAAATGCCACCAGCGGCCGTCGATCAAGAGTACTAGACCATGTACTTCGATGGCTCGCTAATGAAGAAGGGTGCCGGTGTCGGGCTAGTCTTCGTCTCGCCCCTTGGGGTGCGCATGAAGTACATGGTCCGCCTCCACTTCCTGGCGTCAAACAATGTGGCAGAATACGAGGCTCTTGTCAATGTCCTGTGCATCGCGATAGAGTTGGACATCCGATGGCTCGACATCCGAGGCGACTCCCAGCTAGTCATCGACTAGGTCATGAAGGAGTCAAGCTGCCACAACCTTAAGATGGCCGTGTACTTCCAGGAGGTCCACAAGCTAGAGGACAAGTTCGACGGCCTCAAGCTCAACCACATCCCCGATGGCTCAATGAGGCAGCCGATGAGCTGGCAAAGATGGCTTCCAACCGAGAGCCAGTCCTGACTGGCGTCTTTTCCAGCGGTCAGCACAAACCCTCGGTCCAATACGAAGAGCCAGGGCAGGCTAGTGGCATGCCACCCGTCTCGAACCTGGGGGCTAGGTGACCGATAGCTTCGCCCGACCCCTCAGCCTATGGCTCGGGGGATGGGCAACCGTTGACCTCTTCCAATCCCTCTGGCCCAGGCTCGGGGGTTGGAGCCAACAACGCGCTGCCCGCACCAGGCTCGGGAGTCGACCCTCCATCGGCCCCGTCTAACCTCGAGGCTATGGAGGTCCATGAAGATCTGGTGATGGACATTGACGTTGACCTAGCGGCGGAGCCTGGCCCTCCTACCGACTAGAGAATGTCTTACCTTGACTACCTCCTCTGGGAGGTGTTGCTAGTAGACAAGACAGAGGCTCGGTGGCTCACACGCTGCGCCAAGTCGTTTGTCGTCATCAAGGAAGAGCTCTACAAATGTAGCCACATCGGGATCCTATAGTGTTGTATCCCGATCGAACAAGGGAAGCAGCTGTTGGACAACATCCACGGTGGGTTTACAGGCACCATGCCGCGCCTAGAACCTTGGTCAGGAACATGTTTCGACAAGGCTTCTACTAGCCGATGGCAGTAGCCGACGCTGAGCAAGTTGTACGCACCTGCGAAGGGTGCCAATACTACGCTCGGTAGACCCACCTACCTGCCCAGGCACTCCAAACCATCCCCATTACAAGGTCGTTCGTGGTCTGGGGGCTCGATATGGTCGGGCCTCTTAAAAAAGCACCCGGGGGCAACACGCACCTACTTGTCGCTGTAAACAAGTTCACGAAATGGGTAGAGGCTTGGCCGATCTCCGTGATCAAATCCGAGCAAGCCATGCTATTTGTCCTCAACATTGTCCATCGTTTTGGAGTCTCGAACTCTATCATCATGGACAACGACACGCAGTTCACCGGGAAGAAGTTCCTCCAGTTCGTCGATGAACATCATATCCGCATCGATTGGGCCGTCAGGGCGCACCCCTGAACGAACGGGCAAGTCGAGCACACGAACAGTATTGTGACAGAACCGCCCGAAATAGCACACTTACGGAGGCGCTCGTCTTCCACCAGACACTAAGCATCCCGAAAGCAAGCTACAGCGGGCGGTATCTGTCGGGCACACACCAAGGGACCCGAAAGATCCACATTTTTCCCAAGGATCTAATAATGAGAACGAGTTACAATACTTGTCCATTTCATACATCAGAGTTTCTTAAAAGTACATTATTATAATACCAAATGTCAGAGTGTGGAATGATAAACAACGGAATTTAAAATAAACATCTAGCGATAAGAACGAGGATCCATCTGAGCCCACCAGAAGAATCCTCCACACAAAGGTGCTTCTCATGCATCACCTGCAACAGGGGTAAATAAACCCTGAGTACACAATGTACTCGCAAGACTTATCCGACTAGTGGGAATAATTTCCCGACTCCAAGGAATATGAGAAGTTTTATGGTTTGCTGGTTTATTTTAGCAGAAAGCAATACTAATAGTGAGTCCTTATTTATGTTATTATTATTGGCCGCATTAAGTTATTATCTATCCAGTCTATATAAGCACCTATTCTACTTTCAAGCAAGAGTTAAGCAATCAGTTCCATTTCATCATCTTTCATCTTTCAGTTCTTACTACGATGCTAGAGTTAAGACAAGTCGTACCGACTCGACGGCGATTCACGAACCAATGTGCCCAGCTGGGTGCCCCAAAAACACACGCCCCGCTTGTACCCCAGGCACAAGCAGGACCAACCCATCACTCTCCTGTCATAGGTGTCCAGGTCCCCGTTCAAACTTGGACTCCAAGCCCCCACTCCTGAGTCCTGGACTCAGTGTGGTGCAAGGACCTCCACCATCTTCGCCTCCAATCAGTCGGTTCGGAAAGAGCCAGATCCACGACAAGAGAGCAACAAGTCTTCCCTGCGCCCATACCCAAGTATGCGCTCGGGACAATAGATCTGTGACTTGCCTAGCGTCCATTGCAACGACCGGTCCTTAATCGACATGGACAGGAAAAAAGTGTAACCAAGTCATGCCCTGTTGGACGCAGGACACAACCCCTTACACCCACCAGTACCCAAACCATATCCCGCCCGGTCACCATTTTTCTTTCCGCCATTTTATCATGAATGATCATATTTATCACATATTTGCGAGTAACGGCAGGTTACTCACGCTATCGATATCCTGAGCATAGCAACTACTCGACCTATACTAGTAGGACTCATAGGTAGATATATTTATGCATGTAGTTTCCATAAAATGGCTGTAACGTAAATGCACATCATAGATATATATTCAGTGATCATTTAAAATAGGGGTTATACATCGAGGCTTGCCTTGGGCAGGCGACGGGTCAGCAAAGTCAGCACCAGCAGGCTTCGGGGCTCCCTCCTGCACGAGGATCTCCTCCTCGTACTCCTCGATGACCTCCTCGTACTCTTGTTCGTTGACGGGCATGAACTCTACCAATTCATGATCTAGATGCATGAAATGATGATGCGACACTTAGTATTACGGTAACAGCAACTCTTAAAATAAGAATACATCTATCAAACTAATAAGTGAGTTCTACCAACTAAAGTGCTAAGCTACCTACCGTTACCACTAACAAGTATGAAGCATGACATACACCATCACAACAACTAAAAGTATTCTTACTTCTAATACCGATTTAATCTATATACAATAAAACAAGGATGATAGCTACTCTATTTATCAATTTACTCTAAGTCTACAAAATTTACAGCAAGTACCTAATAATCTAGTGAGCCTTCTATAAAATTTTTATGGCTATAGCTATCATCAATTTACCACAAAAATTTCTACAAATATTAATCTACATAATTCTAAGCTCTCTAGTTTGAATTTATAAACCTATTATCATAACAGCTAACTGTGAACTAACTGTGAACTAATAGATAGATGATATTTTTGTGAACCTAACAAACTTGGTTTCACTATTTTTGAACATCTACAAAATTTACTATAATTTATCAAAGTTCAGCTAGAAACTATATTGAATAAACATTTATAATTTACTAGAAATTGGAAAATGCAATTCACGGCGCGGCCCAACACGCAACGCGGCTAGGCCCAGCAAGGCGGGGCGCACGCGCGAGCGGCCCGCACACAACTGGCCCAGGCGGGAGCGGCGGCGGCCCAACGCGGGGCGGACAGCCCGGTCGCGGCCGGGGCACGCGCGCGGCCACAGGCGAGGTTGGCGGCCCACGCGGACGGAGCGCATGGCCCAGCGCGGCGGCGTGGACGCAAGCGCGGCCTAGAGCGGCGGGACAGATGCAAGCGTGGCCCAATGCGGCGAGCTGGCCCAGCAGGTGGTGGACGAACATTGCCCCGCACTAAAGGTGGCATATTTCTAATGTATTCAGGGATTTATTTTTCTACAAGAAAATGACCCTAAAATGGGTGTGACGCAGGGATGACGCAGAGATGATGTTAGCTGCTAGCTTGCTCTGCTTGCCTGCTCTAGCGCAGTGCGGTGGTGGTCGCCGGCAAACAGAGCACACCGGTGTGCTGTTCGTGGCGCTGCAACTTACTCGGCGCAGAAAGGCGCGAGGGTGAAGATGAACCAGCAGACCTCGTAGAGCTCGCGCTGGTGGTCGCCCGGAGCCACGAGGAGAACGCCCCGCACAAGCTCACTACAGGACGACACTCGTCGGGACGACTTCCAATCGAAAGCTAACTATCTGAGCTCACAGTGCGTACGGTTAATTGGAAAGATGTGGAGTATTGCGAGGCCAATTTGCAGAGGCGACGCCATTCGGAACTTAAAGCGGTCGGCAATGACGAAAACTTGAATTGACGCCCCAATATCGTACTACCGCACAGTGGCGGGTCAGGCTCCGAGCTGTACTCCCATCAGTCCTCCACACGTGCGCGATAACAAGGATGGGCCATCTCAGTGGTTTGGCCTTGACGCGGCGCGGTCGGCTGGCCATCGTCCAAGACAACGTGACGACAAACTTTGCATGGCCTTGCGTGCAAACGTGAAAGCGAGAGCAAGTCCACACACGTGCGGCGAACGCGTGGTTTCAGCAGTGGTGTACTTGCAAGTTCCTGGCATGATAATCCAAGGCCGTGGTAAATACGGAAAGAAAACAAATGAAGGCTACAGTACCATGCAAGCCTGTACGTGCAAAGCCGACATATACACAAGTCACAAGCTAGTTCAAAAATGTTGCTCAGCTAATTGATGGCCCAATATGACTCTCGGCCCATTCATGCCACGGGCTCAAGAAGGCCCGAAACCCAAGTACAACACCAGCAAATAATTCTAAATCCCATCAAAGCGCTCGAGTACATGCGAGACGCGTGCCAGGCATGGCAACAGCGGTGCGGTCTGGGCAGCGGTGCGTGCAGGCGTGCGTTCTATAGCCTTTTCGTTTAATAAAAATTCATTTAGAACACCAAGTGATACAACGTGACATGCAATGTAACACCCATTTCGTGTTTCAAATGAACGTTTCAAGTTCCATATATTGATTTATACCCTAAATTACATACATGTACACACAAGTAAAATGTTCATGCAGTGTTTTAGCAAAAGCTGTACAATGTAACACCGAGGGTGTTACAGGTATGGTCCTAAAAGGCCTCAAGCCTAGGTCTTCAACCGGCTGAACAAGTTCGGTGGCCGATGGGTCGCGGAGCTCCCCGCGGTGCTCTAGAGCCTAAGGACAACCCCTAGCCGGGCCACCGGCTACACTCCCTTATTCATGGTCTACGGCTCCGAGGCCATTCTCCCGACCAACCTTGAGTACAGGGCACCAAGGGTCAGGGCGTACAACGAGCATGGAGCCAAGGCGTCCCTCAAAGATGCCATGGATCAGCTCGATGAAGCACGCAACATAGCCCTCCTCCGCTCGGCTAAGTACTAGCAAGCGTTGCGCCAGTACCATAGCTGTCGAGTGCAGGGTCGGGCCTTCAACGTCAGAGACTTGGTACTCCGCCTCGTCCAGAGAAACAAGGATCGCCACAAGCTATCGTCGCCAAGGGAAGGACCGTACGTCGTCGTGGAGGTGCTCCGACCGGGCACCTACAAGCTTAAAACCATCGACGGCTAAATCTTCACCAACGCGTGGAACATTGAGCAGCTATGTCGCTTTTACCCTTAGCTCTTTTCCAAGTCGTTGACATACTTATGTAAAACCGTGTTTCTAAAATAAAAAACACTCTTCCTTATTAGTTTCGATTCACTTCCCTGTTTCTTTGTGACACTCGACCCCTGCAAACGGCCAAGGGTCAGGCGTCACTCGGGGGCTGATAGGGAATACTCTCACTCAGAAACTCAAATCTGACCCCTTCCTACGTTAAGGCCTAAAAACTAAAAGTCGTGGAAACGAACTCTGAGTAAACCGGGCGGATTGCTAAAAGACCTACACCCCAGCGGCTATGACGCTTTTGCTCTCCGGCGTGATCAAAGTTTTTTCACCGGCTCGAGCTAACCAGACCCAACGACAAAAGGGGTCAGGTCGCACCTCCTCGCTTTACATTCAAAATAAAAACTTGTTCACCACAAGTTCGCATCACACTCCTTTTCACCATTAGAAAAGGACAAACATTTAAAACAAAAAATACTTGTTCATTACGAGATTAATGGCTCCACGGCCCAAGTTCACATAACTAACTAGACCCTCCAGGGGAGAACTATACCTTCTATCTTGTCCGCTAGGTCCTACGAAAGGGCAGCCACTGCTGTTTCCATCTGCTCCAGCTCATGGACTTTATAACCGGGCACGTAGTCGTGGCTCATCGCCTCTAGATCGATGCTGTCCCCATAATGAGAACAAACAATCATGAAGGACTAATTGACGCCAGTGCGAAGGGCATTCCTCTCGAGCTGGCGCACCCAAGCCGTGATCTCGACGACACGGGCCGCGAGCGAGCTGGTCCCCTCTGATTGCACCACTTGAAGGTCATCATAGACCACTCCGAGGGCGGTGCTTAGGATACCAAGCTCGTCACTCTCCGCCTAAAGATTTCTCCTCGCCTCGGCGAGATCCACAGCTAGCCCGACAGAAATGCTCTCGACCTCTAGCTTCTGGGTTGTCTCCCTTTTGAGCTCGGCCTGGAGAGAACTGACCTTCTGTTGCACATCGTCATGCTCTTGGCAGGCCTGGTCACGCTCTCGGAAAGTCTGGTCACGCTCCTCCTAAGCCACGCCATGTTTTGAGCGGAGCCTCTCCGTGGTTTGGATCAGCTCATCCCGCTCCTTGAGCAGCAGAGCGACCGCCGTGACATCTTGGCTCGCCTTCGCCTCTAGGGCCGCAAACCCCTCCTCACCCTTCAGCTTCAGATCCCTTTCCCTCTCAACCTCACCCAGGAGGTCAAGGATTCGCTGGTGGGCTATGGCGTCCTTCTAGAGTAGCTCATCCCGCTCCTTCCTGACCCTGGTGGCTTCTTTGTCATCCTTGCGCGACCTCGCCGATAGGGCCTCGAATGCCCCCTCAGTCTTGTCAGCATCCTGACGGGCTTCGGCCAACCGTGTTCGAAGATTGGCCGCCTCCTTAGCAAGGGGAGTCAACTCGACCACCCTCTGCTGGGCGGCAGCGAGCTGTGCTGTCACCTCCCCACATAGCCGCGCCTGCTCGACGAGGCGGTCCTAGGCTTCCTTCTATCGATAAAGGAACTGGGATTACCCTGGCTGCGAGCTATAAGGGATGGCAGCAAGACGATGGTCACGATACAAAAAATATAAAGATGGAGAGAAGGGTAAAAAGCGAAACCGAGCAATACCTGGCCAGAGGGAACGACGATGTCGCGCAATGCGCCCATGGCGTGTTCCAAGGCCTCGAGCACGGATGCGATCCCTATGTCGAGGCTCTCCCGCTCCATGCTCTCCGCGGCGTCGTCGAGAGTAAAGGGCATCGACGCTGAATCCTGCAGATCCGTCCACTGGAGCAGGGGTGTGCCTTGCGCGGGAGAGCCGCCACCCGCCGAGGTCAGGGTTAGGGACGACTCCCCACCGGCCTCGAGCGCCGCCGATCCTTCTCGCTGCAACGCCCCCACCGGGACACCCCCCTTCGGTGACGGAAGGCATCAGCGATGCGGACGTGAGCCTCTCCCCCAACACCATGACTTTCAGGGACCCGTGTCGTATGCCATCGCTTGGGCTACCGATGGCACGGGTTAGGCCAATACCTCGGGCGACGCTGCGGTCATGCTCAGTTGTGACCCATCCATCATGGGCGCTACCACCTCCAACTGCGTTGGCAGGAGTCACGACCGGCTGTGTCGTGCCCACCATGGTCAGCGCCACGAGCATGGTCGAAAGCCCCATCTGCCCCGTCGTTGGCAGCGGTATCACGGCCGTCACCAGCTGCTCCGCGACAACCGAAGGCACCCCTTGAATGCCCGCATTCGCCTATCCCGCTGTGGGGGCGGCGCCTGACCAGCCGGCGACGCAGTCACACCAACGCCGCTCCCGCCGAAATGGGCACGACACCAACCGACGACCACCGCCCCGATTGGAGGGCGATGCTCTTCTTTGGCACCGGCGCTAAAGGATTCCGCTGCCTGCTGATGCTGCAAGGGACGACAAACATAAGTCACATTGAAATCCGACTAAAACAGGAAAAAACACAGGAATCAATAACTCACCTCAACATCGTCGGGCAGTAGATGTGTTTGGGGGATGAATCCTCCGATCCCTACTCTGTCTCGTCGGTACAGGGCCATTTTGAGCCCGCCCTCTACTCCTAGGCAGAGGGGCTCGCCCCTGACGGCTCCTAGGACGCGACGGCGGAGCCGCCCACCTCTGTTGGCTCTTGGGGCAGGCCGGCGGTGTGCCCCGCCTCTGTCGGTAACACGGGGACATCGTCGGAATGGCCCACCTCCGCTGGCTCCTTGGACGTGCCTCCCCTCCGTGCAATGGGAAGGGTCCCGACGCCTACAAGGACAAACTGATACCTATCAGCACGTCCTCATTTTCCAGGTTGTCCCACTCGATGTTGTCAGCTACCGTTTCTCCTTCCTCAGACTCCTCGTCGTCATCATCGTCATCGGTGTCCTCTCCTCGCTCATGCACCTGCAACCTCCTTTGCTGCTCCCTCCTCTTGTCCTTCTTCGCCTTCCTTCGGCGCTCGTTCTCGGCGCGGTTCACCGCCCTCACGGTCGGGTCCCTCGGCAGCGGCGCCAGATGGTCTGTGAGGACGAGATCCCTCGGCTGGCCCCATCCCCTCTCAAGGTCAGTCTCACGGGGCCAGGAAATCAATTGAAAGAGAGGCCGGAGAAAGGGAAACTTACGAAGACGACGTAGCCTGGCTCTGGCCGCATCGGGGGATGCCCTGGCACCGGGTAGACAAAGTCGAGGATGGCACCCGTGTCGTCCCGCAGGGGCTCCATTGCCTCCTCGATGTGTTGTGCGATCTCAGAGTTGGGGAGCTTTCTCTCGGCAAGCGTCGTTCTGTCGAACGACGCCTCAGGCACCATCGTGTATAGCGGGAGCACGCGCGTCATCGGCGACGCCACCCTCCTCGCGTGGTATGCCCCAATGATGCCGGACCCCTTCAGGCCATGCTTCCTCAGGATCATGATGGTGGCAATGTGATCCCAGATCTTTTTCTTGTCCTTCTCTGGAACGCCCCATTTCCTCTACTGGTCCGGGGCCTCTTCAATCAGGCGCCCAGAGAACTCCGGTAAAGGGGCGGCAGCGTCGTTCTTCAAGTAGAATCACTGCGAATGCCATCCCTTATTGGACGTCAACAGACGCATGGACGGGTACTCCTAGGACCGGTTGTTCCAAAGTTGGATGTTGGCGCACCCATCGGCATGTGCAGCTCCGGCCGGCCCTTCTCCCTCTTCTTATGGAGGTTGATGGCGAAGAAGTGTCTCCACAGATCGAAGTGGGGACTGATCCCTAAGAATCCTTCACATAATGCGACGAAAGCTGCCATGTGTTGGATCCCGTTGGGGTTAAGGTGTTGCAGCTCGATGTTGTAGTAGGACAGCAGCCCCCGGAGGAATCGATGGGCGGGGGTCGCGAGCTCCCGCTCGTGGAAGTGGGCGAATGACACCACATAGCCGTCAGGCGGTGATGACGCATCCTCGTTGCCCAGCAGCAACACTCCTAAGCTGCGGTCCACATGTGGAGGAGGCCACGATGGATGAGGCCCTCCATGCGCACGAATGAGATGTTAGAGCGGCAGGCAGGGGCGGATGAATTAGAGCTCAACAGCGGCGGAGATGCGGAGGTAGGAAACCCTAGCTTGACGGCGATAGAGATGCGGAGGTAGGAAACCTAAGCATTGGTGGCGACGGCGTGGCTGTAGAGGTAAGGATGCAGGCGTGCGTATGAAACACAGAGGGCTAACCCTTTGGTTTTATAGGGGCGACGGGTGTGAGGAAACCAACCGCCGGCCTAGATCTCCGCGCCCGCCACGACCTGTCACCATGCCTTGTCACGGGGCGTGCGCACGCAACCTCCATCCGTCCCCTCGGAAAACACGTCGGACGTTTTGCCTCCCCGAATGGGCCATGACCCATCACATGTAAGAGGGCTACGGAGCTGAAAACGCTCCTACGGCCCGTCTAGGCTCAGGAGTTCGAAGGTTGGTCCACCGACGGGTTTGACAACTGCTTTGGGCACCTTTAGAGTGAGGGGTGGAAAGGGATGGGCCAGCTAGCGGCTAGTACCCGAGCGCACGAGTGCCACGGGCATCCTGACCCACATTCGAGTCTCGACGGGATACAATCCATGGTTTTTTTCTCAAAGAAAGGCAGAGAGCCCTCGGGGCCGGTCGAACGGACCCGAGAACTATATGGATTGACCGCTGAGAATATGGAGTCGGTCACCAGCTGACCCAAGCCGGACCCCCATGAACGGGATGCCGAGGCCCCACTAGGACTAGCCCGTTAATAGCTCACCGAGCACCATGATTCGTCCATAGAGAAAAATCATGGCACGGCTCAACCCCTCCGTTTTTACCAGAAAAAAACGCTTGAGGGAAGACGACCACAAAGACGAGCCAACCCTCGATCGGACCCCTGCTATGTGCGGGGGCTCGAGGAAAGTTGGACTCGCAAGGAGACCGAACGCACGATCATAGAACGATGGAAGGTCGGTCAGACCCCCGTAGGGGTCGGAATCAGAAAAGACCTTTTTCGGTCCACCAAATCTCGCGGCTGTACCCCCGAGAGGTCCGATCATGACGAAAGGGAATCGACGTCCCCATGACACACCGTGGGCGACAAAAAAGGCCAAGGCCCTCAGAGACCTCCAGTTCAAAAAAGCCTCCGAAGGAGTGTTCTACTCCTCCGCAGGCTCGGGGGGATACACCCACCGGGTGCGCTCGCACGCACCCACCGGCAAGTCAAAAAATCCCCTGGGCGATTCTGCCCGAATCATCCGGGGGCTCAGGGGCTACTGTCGGGGACCAACACTGTGGTACCCGAAGAGGAGGAGCTAATGGTCATCAACATTGATTCACCTGAGCAGTCAAGTGCGCGACTACAGCCCCGACCGACCCCCAGGTGCGCAGGTTCCGCCTCACCCGACCTCTGGGTCGGGGGCTACGCCTCGCTCGGCTCTGGGTCAGGGGCTCCGTCTCGCCTGGCCTTTGGGTTGGGCGGCTCCACCTCGCCCAACCCCTCAGGCGCGGCTCCCGACGGAAGCCCGTGCCACCGCCAACCACTACGGGCTAGAAAGTACAACCCAAGGTCAACCTTCTGGCACTGTACAGGGAGCAGGCACATCTCAACATGACCCGTACCCGCGACATGTCATTCCAGGGAATTCACATCACCAACAGTGACGGACGCGTGGTCACTATGCTGCCTACTCCCTGTACGGTCACTGACCAACACGCTGGTCAGCCGCGTCGCCCGCCGGGACGGAATGGGACACCACGACCCGCTGACAACGCCGGGGCGTGGCATTAGTGGCGAACAGGCGCCCAGCGTGGAGCCGTCCCTATCACCGTCAGCAGTGTCGATGGGACCCGTATGAAGGAGGAAAAAAAAGGTCGGCAGTCCTGGAAGCCTTCCTCTCCTTAGCTCTTCTTCCTCTTTTCTCTCTGTAAACTGCTCTTTTCCTTCGTCTATAAAAGGAAAAGCAGGACGCCCCATGGGAGAGGAGGGCTGTACACCACTTTACACGGCTATAAACATCAGAACACACATCCTAACACACCTTAGGAGCACACGCACATATCAGAGACTTGGGACATGTCTCTCTCGCCAGTTTGTAACCCCTACTATAAACTTTCAGTGCTAGTAACACGAGCAGCAGCGACGAACTGGATATAGGGACTTTCCGCCCGAACCAGTATAAACCTCATGTTCTCTAAGCACACTATCTGAGTCAGACGCGCAATACTAGAAATTTACTAGTTGATAGCTCGAAACACCGACACAATCTTTCTACTCCATCGATCCACCAGGCATTATTGTGTTTGAGTGTCACACTATCTTAGGCCGTATTTGGATAAAATTGAGGCCCTGTTTGATACAAGATCGAGCTAACTATTATTAGCTAGCTAAAAATAGTTTAGATAGGCTAATAAATGGACTATCGTTTTTTGCTAAGCCTTCGACTAGTTATTAGTTAATCCCAGCTAATTTGTAATAATTTTAGTCTCAACTAGTGACTAGCCCTAACTGATCTAAACAAACCTTGAAAATTGATTGTAGCTTGCTCACCGCGATAATCCCGCCAATTAAATAGTGCCATGGTGTATGTGGTTTATCTCTATGCCACTCGTTACGGGGCTTAGAATTGAACTAACAATCGACGGTCGGTGCCGTATCGCAGAAAAAAACAACGATTCGCACGGTATAAGGAAGCTGACGGTCGGTGCTGTATCGCAGAAAAACCAACGATCCTCTCTGCCTTACCGCACGGTCTAAGGAAGCTGAACCAACCAAGGCCTCAACAAGAAACTGTTGATGCTCTCTCCCCGTCTTAGGACGGAAGCAATTCTAGTTTTGTTTCAAACCATCCGACGCTTTGACCAACCTAATCTATCTATGCTAATCTATGCATATATACTCCCTCCGTCTCAGTATATAAGACGTACACGTATTTTAAATAAAATTCAAACTTCGTTATCTTTGACCAATAATTAGTCTAATAATATAAAAAATTATAGTACAATAGTGGTAACATTAGATTTGTCTTTATAAATACTTTCTAATGATATTTTTGTTGTTGCCATAAATAATAATAATAATAATAATAATAATAATAATAATAATAATAATAATAATTAATAATTAATAATTAAAAGTACGCTTTCAAAGACCGTACCAAGTCAAACCGTGTCTTTTATCTTGATTGAGATGGAGGGAGTACCTAATAATAATTAAAAAGGAAATTTTCTCTCTTGTAAATTTTCATCATTTACTCTTTTCCGAGTCCACCGGTCCCTCCACTCCCTCGATCCATAACACTATAGTCCTGTTCGGTTAGCTGAAAAAACAACTGATGTTGATGCTGATTTGTTATGAGAGAAAAACAATGTTATTTTATTGAAACGGTACAGTTGATAAGTTCAAACGATCAGGGCCTATGCTGGCAGCAAGAAAAGAGAAGAGGGCTCTGGCTCTGCTGGCGTGGGCACCGGAGAGAATCGCGCTGAGGGTGTTTCACGCGAAATGCCATGTTATTGGTTCGATGCTTGATCTTGTACTACTATAAAAGTGTTTGCAAAAAGCAAACAACGAACTATGCATTAGGGCCTGTTTGGATCTCCTCCTCTAAATTTTAGATCTAAAGCTCCAAACAAGTGATCTAAAATTAGCTATAAACTTCAGCCCACCTTACATTAGAGCTTAAAAGTAAGCTAAAATACTCTAAAACTTTTAAAGCTCTAAAGTTTAGAGGAGAGGATCCAAACATGGCCTTACTAAGATGCAGCCCACTTACTAATGCACCCAACCAAAGAACACCAAATTACATTCACTTGTGCAGTCTTTATCTTATGTAGTATAACCCCTTCTTGTAATGTCTGCCTCGTGCGAGCAACCAATCATGTCCTACAAATTTGTCAGAGCCAAACTATTGTAAATTTAACCAAATTTATAGAAAGAAAAATGTATTGATATTTATGACATCAAATTAGTATCATTCAATTTGCTATCTAATATAGTTTCATAATCATATATCTATTTGGTGTTATAGATGTTAATATTAATTTTTCTCTATGAACTCAATCAAAGTTGTAATAGTTTGACTTTGATGACCAAACTTATTGTAAGATTCTTTCTCTCTATGATGGAGTGAGTACGTCCTACTGTCCTAGTCGACCAAAACTTGTAATGCGTCACTTGATATGCGTTGGAAGAATGAGCGCAGGGACAAAAGCTGTCTCTCCATATGGTCAGAGATTCGATTTTCTTGTGGTAATGTGGTGCTTATTTGTCTCAAAAAAAAAACAGTCGCACAGTCCATGGATCCATCGGGGCATTGCTTTTGCGTGTCGGACTCATCAACTGACCTACTATCAACTTTCCGTTCCAAATTGTATCTAGTTTTGCTCTGAATCTGTTTTTCCTAACTTTTTTCACCAAGATCACAGGAAACTATATTAGCATCTAACGCAATATCTAGTATCGACGCATATTTCATGAATAATTTAATTTAATTAACGAAACGTATTTGATATCGTAGATACTGGGTGTAAGTTGCTATAAATTTGGTCAAAATTAAATGAGGTGGGCAAACTAATGCAAGCCCGGAGACATGCTTGGCATACGCATGCTGTGCTTCTTGTTGACGGGAAACACTATCGACTCGAACGTCGAAGCATTTCATCTAGCCTAGCCCAGCCCAGAACAAAAACAGCCCCGTTCAGTTTCCAAATCAATTCAAGTTCCTCGGCCTGGGCCACATCATCAGAGGCCCCAATCTCATCTCCTCCTCATGGGCTAGCGTTGAGGCCGAAGCAGATTGCAGTACCCACTCGGCTTTGGGCCTCCCCGTCGTGTACTCGTCACAAAAGCAGTCAAGCACATTTTTTTTCTCTCTCGGCTTGGCTTTTCACTCCGAATCACACAAGCAATCTACTTTGCGCCATTTATTAATCATTATTAACTAGGAATAGAAAGCTGCAACGTCTTAAAAGTGCATCTTCTTTTTCACATAAAATTCCAATGCGAATCCTCTATAACAAGAACAATCACAAGTAGAAAAAAAAAACAGTTCTACGCTCAGCACGGCTAATGGCAGAGCACCACGAAGATTAGTTTTGTCCGCAGATGAAATCCACCCACCACCGTCCAGAGTCACCCCTCCCATCCACCCTAAACACCATTACAAAATTTGGCTTGGCTTCCGGCACTCCACGTCACCACCATCTACAGCTCGTCGTGGTCGTCGTCGACGCCACCCTCGGAGTCACCGCCAGGGGCGCCGCCCGACCGCTGGTACACGGCCGAGACGATGGGGTTGCACACGGCCTCCACCTCCTTGAGCTTCTCCTCGTAGTCCTCCTTCTCGGCCGACTGGTTGTCGTCCAGCCACTCCAGCGCCTCCTTGAGGGCCTCCTCCACCTTCTCCTTCTCCTCCGCCTCAAGCTTGTCCGCAAGCTTGTCCTTATCGCCCACCGTGTTCTTCATGTTGTACACGTACGTCTCCAGCTGGTTCCGGGCGTCGATCCTCTCCTTCACCTTCTTGTCCTCCTCCGCAAACTCCTCCGCCTCCCGCACCATGCGGTCGATCTCCTCCTGGCTCAGGCGGCCCTTTTCGTTCGTGATCGTGATCTTCTCCGACTTGCCGGTGCCCTTGTCCTCCGCCTTCACGTTCAGGATACCGTTGGCATCCACCTCGAAGGTCACCTCGATCTGGGGAGTGCCCCTGCAGAATTCGTTCACAAAGTGTTATGGGTCATCAGACAACACTGGATTCATTCAATCATCGATTCAACAATCTCTGGTAGCAGCAACGCACCTTGGAGCTGGTGGAATGCCAGAGAGGTCGAACTTGCCGAGAAGACGGCAGTCCTTGGTCATGCTGCGCTCACCCTCGAAGACCTGTATGGATCACAGACAAAACAGGTCATTACTACCAATCCCACAGCTGGTGGAAGAGATTACAGCAGAGAGCAGAGAGCAGGCTGCACGTCATTACCTGGATGGAGACAGTGGTCTGCTGGTCCTGGTAGGTGGTGAACACCTGCGACTTTTTGGTTGGGATGACAGTGTTCCTCGGGATCAACTTGGTCATGACTCCACCGACGGTCTCAATACCCAGGGTGAGGGGAGCCACATCAAGGAGGAGGATATCTGCACCAAGGCAAAATCGCACTTCTGTAAGCAGGATGATCACTAACAAAACAACCAAGCTAGCACTAGGGAAAGAGCACAGAAACATGAGCCGAACCTTTGGTCTCGTCACCACCCTCGCCGCTCAAGATGCTTCCCTGCACCAAGGCACCAAAGGCAACAGCCTCATCAGGGTTGACACCCTTGTTGGGCTCCTTGCCATCAAAGTAGTCCCTCAGGAGCTGCTGGACCTTGGGAATCCTGGTGCTTCCACCAACAAGGACAATCTCGTGGATCTGGCTCTTCTCAAGGCCAGCATCCTCCATGGCCTTCTTGACAGGGCCCATAGTCTTGCGGAACAGGTCGTTGTTCAGCTCCTCAAACCTGGCACGGGTCAGCGGCTCCGAGAAATCGGTCCCATCAAAGAGGGACTCAATCTCAACGCGGACCTGGTGCTGGTTGCTGAGGGCTCTCTTGGCACGCTCAGCTTCCCTCCTCAGCTTTCCAAGAGCACGGTTGTCCTTGCTGATGTCCTTGCTGTACTTCTTCTTGATCAACTTGATGAAGTACTCCATGATCCTCTGGTCAAAGTCCTCACCTGAATGAAGAGATGATACAGCTCAGTCATAAATAGGCAAGTTACAGTGTAAGCTCACAGGAAATGTGCTGATAGATTATGCATGAAATACATCAACAGTAAAAAAGCAAATGCGTCCATGTAACTTCTAATGGCAAGTAAATATACAGAGCAGATTCAAGGTATGGATGATGAATTCATTCATCTAAAACAAGTGCATGCATCATAAACTTCAATGCAGATAGAACTTCTATTAATGTATCTGGCATCATAACCATTCAGATTCAGATCAATGAACACTATGAATATATGGCATCATCATGTTTTTAATCAATGTCAACATAGCATCTGATAGTAAGGTGATAGTACAGTCATCAGAAGTATATTGCGTGTGCATTGGATGGCTAGAAAGATTTAATGAGAAAATTCTATTACCTCCAAGATGGGTGTCACCGTTGGTGGCCAGCACCTCAAACACACCATTGTCAATGGTCAAGACACTGACATCAAAAGTACCACCACCAAGGTCAAACACAAGGATGTTCTTCTCGCCACCCTTCTTGTCCAAACCGTAGGCAATAGCAGCAGCAGTCGGCTCATTGATGATCCTAGCAACATTGAGGCCGGCAATGACACCAGCATCCTTGGTTGCCTGCCTCTGCGCATCATTGAAGTACGCTGCAAAAAATACACAACATAAAGAAGTGAGCCACCACATTTTTATATGACAACCACCAGAGGTAACCAGCAGAATGGTTCAGTTACTAACCAGGGACAGTGACGACAGCATCGGTGATCTTCTTGCCAAGGTAAGCCTCAGCAGTATCCTTCATCTTGCCAAGAATCATGGCACTGATCTCCTCAGGGCTGAAGACCTTGTTCTCCCCGTCCTTGATCTTGACCTGAATGTAGGGCTTACCATCCTTGTTAATAATCTTGTAGGGAACAAGTTTCATGTCCCTCTGGACTTCCTTGTCCTCAAACCTAAACAATGGGTATTACAGTTAAGACACCAGACATAATCCACAGCAAGATGAATTACGATAAGTAATTGTGGGAGGGAGGTATTACTTTCTTCCGATGAGCCGCTTGACGTCAAAGATGGTCCTCTCAGGGTTGACAGCTGCCTGGTTCTTGGCAGCCTCACCGATGAGCCTCTCGCTATCGGTGAAGGCAACCCATGAGGGTGTGATACGGTTACCCTGGTCATTGGCGATGATCTCGACATGACCGTTCTTGTACACACCGACACAAGAGTAGGTGGTACCGAGATCGATACCGATCACGGTCCCGAGCTTCTTGGTCTCCTCCTTAGCAACTGAAAATGCAAACAGGGATCCTGCAAATATACAGAATAAAATGATTAAATGACACTGATCATGTATTATCTTATCTCTGAAGTTACCAGCACATATACAGCAGCAGCAGCAGCAGAAACTGAAATGTAATGTAATTGAGGCAGCATTTGACATCAGTAAATAGTGAATTCAGACACATTCCAATTATTCCACTGAATCTGAATGTTTTGGTAATCTAATCCATATAAAAAATAGACACCTACAGTTAGTTCAATTATTATAAATTTAATGACTGGCTGTTAGTTCAATTATTATAAATGTAATGACCGGATGTTTAGACATGAAATGAGAATCACAGTCTGCTCCATACCATTACATTCTCTTCTAATTCTAATACCATGAGCATGATCGAACCAATCACAGATCGAGGCAGTAATGAAGTCTATCTATGAAATGAAGTCTGAAATCGCTAGCTAATGTGTGAACTCAGCCGGAGTGAACGCGACTCAGTTTCAGGTTCAGGGGGATAGTTAAAAAAAAATCTGCATCAACTACATCCCTTGGTCGCGGATGGGTACCAATTAGATCAAGGAAATACTACCTAGAAACAGTCTAAATATTAGATCACGTGAAAGAACAGTCTACGGTGTCCCGTCATCCCCAGCACCCGCTCCTCAATTCATGATCCAAACATATATCTCACGCAGATCGAGCTCGAGGCATCTCAGGGGCACTATCAAATCTAACCCCAGCACCAGATCTCATCTCACATCCATCACAGTAACATAAAACAAACAAACAAAAGCCTCAGAGAAACCGAACCGCACGAGACGACGGGATCGCACGGTAGGTACCTGCGAGCAGGACGCCGAGCAGGAACGCGGATCCGCGAACCCGATCCATGGCCGGCACCACCTCAACGCTGCGCGCGCGTCTCCTCCTCCTCCTCGCCTTCTTGAAGCTCCTTGGTTTCGAACTGCTGGCTGACGAGTCGAGCCTCCTGTTGTTGTTGTCTGCGATGGTGGTGGAGAGGAGAGACGAGACGGGGACGGGTTTTAAACTCGGCTGGCTCGGGATCTCGCTGCGCCCGTCGCGTTGGCCGGGACGTCACGAGTCCGACCTGGACCAGTAGGAGCGCGACGCGTGGACGCCCGAGCCAATCGCGGGGGGCTCTGTGCTGGGCCAGCCGCGGCCGTCCGTCACGCCCATCCGACGGTCCGGATGGCCTCAGACCGCGCGGAGTCGCGCCATTGGCTGCGGTCGCGTGGCGGTGGCGGGGGCGGCCGGGCTTCCACTGCTCCGAGTGGTCGGGAACGGTCTGGAACCGAGTGTCCTGCTACCGGTGAGCCAACTGACGTATGGGCCCCATCACAGGGTCTCCTCCTCTCAAATTTTTTTATGAGAAAACCCTGTACTAGGCAGTTCTGAGGCACACCAATAAAGCAAAGCAACATACTCCCCCTGTCTTTATTAAAAAAATATAGTTCTAAACTCTACTAGATCAAACTTTCTTAAATTTAACCAAATTTATAGAGAAAGCATTTATATCTAATCTTGATATAAAATATATATTTCATAATTAACGGTATCATAAATAATAGTATCTTTATAAATTTGGTAAAAAAAACTAATTGTTTGACTCTTAGGGTTGTAAAAAGTATATTCTTTTTGAGATGGAGAGAGCAGTAGTAAGAGAATGTAAGTGGGTTTATTCATGAGCCTGCAAATAAGTAACCAACTTTTGTTTTTTTCGTTCAAAATATAATAAAATCAATAATATGTATGTCTTTCTAATAAAAAATAAAATTGATTGAGCTCTTTTACAGTGGTTGGGGTACTTCTGGGTTCCTCTCGGTTCCTAAGCAAATTATTAGCTCTAATTATTTTTATGCGTTGAAGGTTAGGATGGTAATTGCGCCTCCCCTCCCCCATCATCCCTCCTCGCCCACGCGCCCCGACCCAACCCCCACAGGCGACGCCTGAAGGACGCGAGGCTGCGCACAAGACCTAGCCGCCGCCACCTGCGCCTCGCCCTCGCCATTGCGCAGCGCATCGCCACTAGCGACTTGCCCTCGCCCCGCCAGGCCGGGAGCCCGTGGCTCCTCCCTCCTCCCCGACATCCCGGCCGACGCCTTGACCCTTGCAGAGAGCTCACACCGCCAACATCGTCTCTCTCGCTGCTCATTGTCCTCGTCCTCCTGCACACCTCATTGCTCATCGGCCTCGGCCTCGGCCTCCTGCGCGCCCACGCCGCACAAGGCCGAGGACAACGCCAGCAGGAGGTCGACCATTGGTCGCGCCCGGTGGTGGACCTCTTCTACAACCCGTCACGCCCGACGGCTACTTCCTCATCATCACCCGACAAAGGTACACCATCCCTGAACCCATCACTGTTGCTTGATTTATAGATTGTTATTGAGAGTGGGTGTGTGAGTTATATTGTGGAATGTGAATTGCACGATGATTACAATAGATGGTTCCTATGGTGAAAAATGCAGTGAATTTCATAGATACTAGTGGATTGTGTAGTCATGTACACTCAGGTTACTACTGATGCCGTTGATGTTGGTAAGGATGTAACTGGCATAGAGACCCTGGTCTAGAATCTGGATCTATATTGGTTTATCGTTACACATAGATGTTTTATTATATTAGTTTCAAATGCGAGATCGATCCATCAATTTGTCAATACCTGATAAATTGGATATGATATTCAATTGTCATTGGTTCATTGTATTTAGCTGCCTTCGCGTTGTGTGCATTCAAGTTCAAAACAAGCCGTTGAATCACTGAAAGATGATACCACCTCTTGTATTTCAATATTATTCTTGAACTCTGAAACCATATCAGAATGAGCTTAATTATTTTTACAAGAAAATAGTTGACACAATGCATTCTTCCATGTCTTTCTTTGCATATATTAAATTATGTGAAGATCTTTTAAGAAGTACTAAAACATGGAAGAGAAGTGCCTTGGTGTTTTGATTTCTGGATCACACACTTCAACCTCGCTACTCAAAGTACAAACTAGAATTTAAGTACAGCTTTGGCAGCTAAAAAGAATGCAATGACCATGGCACAATTAAACCTGGAAGCTTAATATTTTAATGTAGATAAATTGACATTTACTAGCATTGTGTTCCAAACTCTTTTTACTAGAATCGATTGTTTCCAACTTTCGATCTAGTTCTGGTTAGACTCACCTAGTCATCCAAAATCTGATCCTCGCTGATCGTAACTTGTGTTCCATTGTAAAGAAGTGGTTGGAAAAGCAAGAAGGAAAACTTGTTTCATGATGTACTTCCTGCTTTGAGTAGTTTTATCTAGTTTTGGATGTTTTAGTAACTTGGTTTTAAGGAAAAAAATAGAGCTCTTTTACGAGTGGTTGGGGTACTTCTTGGTTTCTCTGGAGTTCCTAAGCAAATTATTAGCTCTAATTGTTTTTATGCGTTGATACGCTTGCACTTCCGCAATCCATGAGGACTGCAAAGACGCACAATTCTTCTTCAATCAGTAGGGATCAAGCAGCGCGCAAGAAAGTCGTGGTGGTGAGTTCCAATTAAACCCCTCTGGTTCTCTCTCAATTATTAGTGTTTATGTTATTACGAACACTTCTCTGCTATGGTTACTACTTAATATTTATTTCTTTCGATAACTTAAGATGCCGAGTTGTAATACAAGTTTACTGTTTTTCTCCGCCCTATGCCTATATGAATCAACCAGTTTAGCTGTTGTTTTGCACATTCCAAATCATAGGGACCATGCCCTCTTAAAATGTTGAGTGTTAATACAAGTTCACTGTTTTTTTCCCGCCCTATGCCTACAAATCAACCAGTTCATATTGTGCTGTTTGCTTTGTCTTTGCATGTGCCAAATCGGAGAGACCATGAACTCTAACGGCTCAAAGAGCTTTCACATTATTCTCTGTACTATAATCATGCTATCTTAGATTGTCGACCACTTTCCATGGCCACACCTGTTGTTTTAGATGGTTTGCAAGATGGCAGCCATATTATAGAGATGTTTAAAAATATTAATTATCTATGGCCTTTGCAAGTATTTTCCTTTTTACATAGAAAAGGCTTTCCTTAGCTAATTTTGTCTTTGTATTTGTTATACTCTATCCCACTAATATACACGTCTTTTATCTAATAACTCACAGGCTAACAAAATACTCTATCTCATTGTATTGCCTATTGTTGCTGTGATTTTATTTTCAGAAGTGATTTTACTTTTTTTGGGAGATGTCTTCTTGTACCAATTGTTTGGTTCTTGTTGGAATTTACTGTTCCCCGTTGCATAATATACAAGCATCTATACAGGAGGAAATGTTAGATCTTGAGTCTTTGCTGGAGTACAATGAAATTGTCAAGAAGTTGTTTGCTAATGAAGAAGAAGGATTTCAGTTCTATAACAACTACGGTTTTGAGAAAGGATTTAGTGTGAGGAGAAGCTATTGTGAGTGGGACAATGGCCACAATGAGATGACTCTTCGGAAGTTCATTTGCAGTCGTCAAGGTTTCCGTGAAGAGAAGCAGCTGAAGAAGGCGATTAAGAAGCGGAAGCCGCGGAATATTACCTGTGTTGGATGCCTTGCTAAATTTGTGATTGCACGAGATCAGATCACAGGGCACTGGTATGTGAAGGATTTCATCGATGAACACAACCATCCGATGGCGCCAGCAGAGCTTACTTGTCTGCTACGTTCACATAGAAGAATCAGCGATGAGCAGAAAGCTGAGATTGTGGAGATGGAGAGTTCTGGGATCCGCAAACACAAGATAATGGATATTTTGGAAATGCAGTATGGTGGGTATGATAAGGTTGGGTGTACAATAAGGGACTTGTATAATTTCTGCCATCGCTATATGGCGGAGACAATTGCTGCCGGTGACGCTCAAACAATCATCAGTTACCTAACGAAACTTCAGCGCAGAGATCCTGATTTCTTTTTTAAGTACATGGTTGATGGGGAAGGACACCTGAAGGGACTATTCTAGTGTGATAGTCAATGTCTACTTGATTATGAAGCATTTGGTGATGTCGTTGTATTTGATAGCACCTACAAAACTAATCGGTACAACATACCCCTTGTTCCTTTTGTTGGGGTGAATCACCATCGAAGCACAATTATTTTTGGATGTGGAATTATTTCTCATGAGAATATTGAGTCATATGTGTGGTTGCTGAGTACATTTTCCGAGGCCATGATTCAGAAGCATCCGATCTCCGTGATCACTGATGGAGACCTTGCTATGCAGAGAGCAATCAGGCTTGTGTGGCCGAATTCATCGCATAGGCTCTGTATATGGCATATTGAGCAGAACATTGTGCGTAATCTTAAGGATGATGTTGTCAAGGATGAATTTAGGAGTTTCCTTTATTATTGTTGGTCCATAGAAGAGACCGAGAGAAAATGGCAGAAATTTTTGGATAAGCATAAGGTTAGAAATAAGGAGTCATGGTTGTATCAGATGTATGATATGAGGGAAATCTGATGTGCTTCGTATCATGCTGGTAAGTGCTACTTAGGACTGAGGAGCAACCAATGGAGTGAGTCTAAACTCTAGGCTTCATATGCGTCTAGATCGTAAAATGACACTGCTTGACATGGTAAAGCACGTGGAGTACTGCCTTTCAGGGCTGCGCACAAATGAGGCAAAGTTGGACACTGATGCATTGCAATCTGAGGCATGCATAGAACTAGATGCTTCAATTATTGAGATAGAAGCCGTGAAATCGTTCACTCCAATAGTTTTCACCACGGTGCAGTTCAGCATAAAGGCGGCCAAGAAGTGTTTTTCGATTGACATTCTAGATGGCGATAATATGAGTGAGTATATTGTTGGCAGGAAGGATAAAGGAGACATGATGTACTATGTCAAATGTCTATTTTGTGATGAAGGCAATCTGAAGGGAATTTCTTGTTCTTGTGGTAAGTTACAATCGATTGGAACCCCCTGCTCACACATCTTCTTTGTATTGGGCGATCTGGATGAAGACAAGCTTCCAGATTTGTTGTGTTTTGAAAAGGTGGACAATGAAGGAAAGAGTGCATTTCCTCCGAAAAGGAAGAGCACCATATATGACTATTCGAAAGCCTCTGACAGAGGTACTGTGAGCTCACGCATATATCGGTCAAGCTGCGCCTTATGACATCCCATTCACTTGAATCATATGAGCGGCTGAACACGTTCTGCAGGATGAAGTTGCTATGAACCTGCCAAATGAAGAAGATAACAGAGGCAAGAGGTATGGTCCGGTGCTGCCACAAGCCCCAGATTTTGATTCTGTAGCGTTCAGTAATGTGCTGGATCCCTTGCATGTGCCTGGAAGAGGGGTCCCGAAGAAAAATTTGAAGTCAATTTCAAATACGAAAAAAATCTAAGGTCAAATGTAGCATGTGTAAGGATAAGGGTCACAATCGGCGAACATGCTCCATGAGAAAAGAGGTAGTTCATCTAAGTTGAAAACAGGCAATCTGCGAGGCATGTGTAGTTATGACTGATGTTTGTCCTCTTCATTTGTAGGAATCAAAGCTCCCTGAAGATGTGCTTGATATATGATTTGCCAATGATGAGTTTGTTGTTGCCTATTGTTTATAGGTACGCTGGTGAACAACATATGTTTCTTTGTGCTAGTCTCACTTTGTAGGATTGACCACGAATAACAAAGCTATAGCAATATTTACTTTAGCTTTAAGTATGGATATGAGTTATTGTAGTGTAGTGTTGTATGTGTTCTCATGTGCGATGTGCCCACATTTTTTCTTTGTTGTAGAAATGTTTTAATTATTCGGTATCTTCAAAAGCGGTCATTTCAGGAATGAATTAGTTTTATGGTAGCTCCAAAACAGCCACTTCTCTTGACTAAAATATGTCTCCATGGTTTTTGTAGAATGCACACGAGTTCTTAAATTTCCTTTTGAATGAACTTGTTGATATTCTAGAAAAAGAGTCAAAATCTTCATAAGGACTCGCCCCAATCATCATCTTATAAAAAGCTCCTAATGGCCCAGTTGAACCTTTAGCCAATGGAGTTAAAAAAGAACCACCGATTACTCGGTCCATAAAAATTTCGGTGGTGAACTTATTGAAAAGTGCATTGTGTTTTATCTTCTAGATTCAAGTTACCATCATCTTTACATGCATACAAACTTTGCAGGGGCATATTGACCTACAAAACAAGATGCTTAAGATGTGAAACAATGAATCGCAAGGGATGAAACATTTCTTGATCTTAGTGTTGACATTGAACAAAAAGCGGTTTTATCACAAAATCACTGAAAAATTTATGTTCTCTGAGAGACTTTAAATGCAGAGGATAAATTCTTCTGCGACAAGTGCCGCAGTAACTATACCATGTTTCCCTTGGGTTGTATTTATTTGTCATCATCATCGACATTCTTTGCTTTAGAATTATGCCAATTTTTACTAGTTATTGTCATCCTACTTGGGGGGCACTTTGTTTTGGTAGATCTCTGAGTGACATAAAGCCCTAACCCCGAGTAATCTTGGTTCCCTCGTCTGTTGTTGCACCCAATCTACGTTTTATAGATTTTGGAAAATATCATGATGTCAACTTTGCCTTATGGAAGGGACCATCATCTTCACTTTAGTCCTTTGTTACTTCTTTGAACTCCATTATTTGGTCGCATTCCGGTTTGCAAGAAGCACGAGAAGAGAATGAAGATCAAGAAGGCTCCCCATATTGGTGATCCATCTAAAGCGTTTCAAGTACATTGAGCGGCTTGGCGATATAAGAAGCTTTCATACCGGGTTGTATTCCCCATGGAACTGAAGCTCGATAATACATCTTTGGGGCTTGCAAGTTCACTTTTGTACCTACACATACTACTATTTCATTACCTCCATGGAATTGAAGAGGTTGTCTGAGGTGAGGACGCTTGATTTTGGGTGGTTTCGATGTATACGAGGGGATAATGGAATCTAGCTCCCAACGATGAAATAAGGTGTAATTTTTAAGTTCGCTTTGACCGATTCGTTCTCGTGGCTAACATCTTTTGTTAAAGAGTGGGACTTTACTATTGGGCTGCACTGTACATCAATTCTAGTGATTAACTTTGCGCATTTACCAGTTCTCCGATCCATGTACGTCTTTGGAATCGTGTTGCATGTAGCATGTTTGATTTTCTTTTTTCAGATTTATCGTGCGGTTGATTCATGAAATCGTATTTTTTACGTGTCAAGCGGAGGAGCTGCTCTCCTGAAAGTCTTTAATCAAGGACCGGCCCTCCTCTTGTTCGATCAAGGACCGAATCATTGACTTCAATTTTGAGCACTCATTTTCCAACTCCTTATCCATTTGTTCCCTGCACGCTTAATCATGGAGTCAACGTTGGCTCGCTCTTTCTTTATGTTGGCATCAATTTCTTCAAGGACCTTTGATAAGGATTGATTTAAGGCGGCGCGTTCTGCTTCATCTTCTCGGCAAAGGCAACACGCTGATCATGTAACGCTTGCTTCAACAAGCGACCAGTCGCGACCTCCATTCTCACAAAGAACGCTCATTACGCTCAATGATTGACCCTTCGTCCGGTTTTTTACGAGAAATTATGTACCGCTCATTTTGTTGTCGCACTTGTTTTGTTACGATGTCGTGTCGGAACGGTCAAGTTGTAACTTCAATTTCATATCCTCGAAGTCCGCCTTTAGTTTGGTAGCCATCTCGTCCCACTCCTTGAGGTGGTTTGCAAGATCCATGGTACCGAAGTTTGACGTAGCGGTTTAAGAAATCCATCGTAACAACATACATGTACTTGACCAACCAAAGATAAATTCATGAGGGAAGAACTGAACTTGCATGATAAATTGACAAAGAAAGCGTGTAAACAGGAAAATAAAGCACTCGATATTGTTGCTTTTGTTATCACGGTCGCATCCCATGATGCCATCAACCTACCATGGATTGTGGGGAAGAACTTCGGTGGGAAGATTTTCATTTTGGTTAGTGTGATTCCATCGGTCTAAGTTTGAGCATGTTGCTTAGTGTGATTCCACCATTTGCGACCTATGCGGCGTAATGGCGATGCCTAAATCCAGGCGATGGTCTAGATCCATCTAATCCAAAGATTACAAATATAACGGATCAAGAATACTATAGCAACAATATATTCATGAAACATGCCTATACTTGATCCAAACAAGTACCACAGGAGAAAGGAAAAGCACATCATCACGTCTTTGGAGTTCAAAAACAACACGGGAGAGAGCGAGAGAGAGGGCGGGGTGGGCACCAACGGATTGCTCACCTCGCTGCGAAGGTCGTGGAGGGTTCTAGACGCCGGTGACGCGGTGAAGGCGGAGATCAGCGGCGGCGGCTATGGCAGTGCGCGGCCTAGGGCTAGTGCTCGGGGCGGCTCCTTTAGGGTTAAAAGGGGGCGGCGCGGTGCTCTGGGCCTACTGTTTATTGGCACGGGCGCGGGGAACCTCGGGGGGTGCGTTCGACGGATCGAGCGGCGGTGGATTCACCCGGTTGATGCGGCTCGGCGAGGAAGAAGGGACACTGTAACGGGCACGCCCATCAGGTCATGGCCCAACAAATCCAATTGAATAAGGCGATCGACCATCTGCACTAGTTTAGTCCCACCTCGCTCGCTGACCACGCAAAACGCAGCATAAAAGAACCGGAGAAGTAGCAGCGATCGAACTACACAATACCTACTCTCACTCGTTACCTGGGCCAATTGGGCTGGCGCGGCCTGGCTGGGCTCCCTTCGTGGTCGAGCCCAACCTAGCTGATGCTGGCCCGTGGCAACAATTTTTTTGCCACCATTTGTTTTAAAATTTAATTCTTTTATATATCTGCCGCTAGGGAGGCTATCACCATTCATATCCAAATTCTTTGCATTTTATTTATTTTCCACCCTCCACAATCTTTTCCTCATCCATAATCCATGCTAATTGTTTTGAGTTACGCTACTAATTTCTTATAAAAAGCCAGAACTTAAAAATAAGAAAAATTCGCGTTCACACTTTAAAAAACACATGGTTAGAGTGTTCGGTTCAAATTACTATCATGTTGGCCTATTAGTGCACTCGGACGACACGTGCAAGTGGCGACTTAGTTCCTATCATGTTATGCCTAGTGGTTCATCACTCTGGAAAGACATGAGACCGATCGATTCACTTTCCTATCATGTTAAGCATATTAGTACACTCGGAGTACATGTAAGAGTGATCGGTTCACTTTGGTTCATGTTAGGCCTATCAGTCATAACCAACAACTTGGTAGTCTCACTCATAGGTACATGTCATGGTGGCGTACTGATAGTGCCACGTCATAACCAACAACTTGGTAGTCTCACACGTAGGTACATGTCGTGGTGGCGTACTGATAGTGCCACGTCGTGACCAACAACTTCGCCTACAGTCTCGTCCTATCGAGTGCCATGTCATATGCCATCGAGTGCCCGATCGTGTCCACCTACCGCCATGTTAGTCCCACTCGGACGTCACGTGACAATAGCGGCTTAGTTCCTGTCATGTTAGGCCTATTGGTTCACTTGCTATCATATAGGCATATATATAGGGACAAAATAGAGGGATATGTTTTTTTTAAGAATTAGGAAACCATTCTAAAATGTAAGTTGATAAAATTATTTTTTAATTTTTTTAGTGAAGAAAATTATTTTTTAAATAAATGCTAAAAAATGGCAAATACTACTATGTCAGGGCGTCGTACTGATAATGCCACAGCATGACCAACAACTCGGTTCAGTTGCTATTGTACATGTCGTGGTGTCGTACTGATAGTGCTACGTCATGAACAACAACTTGGTATGCAGTCTCGTTCTATAGAGTACGAACCTCGATCTGCTTACTATTACTCGAGATCTTTTTCAATCGATCAGTCAACATCAACAACCATCCGTCAAACACGATCGAGCTTACGACACGTAATTAGCACGTACGGAGTACATACGTACGATCAACTACCTAGGTACGTAGTAGCTAGCCCCAAGCTGTGCCCGTGAAACACTGGCACGTACACGTACACGTAGACGTACAGCGGTAGATATATAGTAGCCTTTCGTGCACGTACACGTGACTGCATGATGCATGCTACCTTCTTTGTTCGTTCCTGCGACGTACACGTGACTGCATGATACATGCTACCTTCTTTGTTCGTTCCTGCGACGTATGACGACTGATGATGCTGTTCGTGCGTGCGTGCAGGTTTTGACGAACGGGAGCATGTATCATCGGCAAAGGCAGCACGCTGGTCATGCGAGCCACGCCGGCCCAATATGGCCCAATAGCGGCTTACCGTCTCTTCTCACCGTGGCCATTTCAGTTCCACTTTCCTAATTTATAGGATCTCAAAAACCCGCGTACTTCTCTCCGTTCTCAGTTTCTTTCGGCAGTTTCCCTCGGCGGCACAGGAGAAAGAAGACGGCACAGTAATTCATCTCTTGGCAATGGCACCAGGATCGAAGCTAACTGATATACATCTCTCCTTCATATTCATTTGATGTATGCATTTGTGCTACTACGACGATCTCCACGATTCAAGGACGAAAACCATGTACTGCTATTGTGCCACATAAACATCATTGCAATTAGTACTAAGATGTACTGCTATTACACATGTCTTCTGATTTGTGAGATTACGAATGAGCATTAGTGTCAACATATAGAGACAAACAGTAAAGAGTAATTTTCCTGATTTGAAACAGCAATGGCTACGACAGAATACAGAGGCCAGCCGAGTCCATCGTCTGGAATCGGCACCATGGATACGGCGGCAGATGGAGGCCAGCTCCGTACTCCAATCGGCAACCGGGTTCAAAATGAGTCAAAGATTACTGGTAAGTGATGCATCCCTATTCTAGTGATTAGATGTATGAATTTGTGTTTGTTCGGGCACTAGGATAGATCGGCGCCCAATTCCAAGTTTGCCCTGTTATTTTCCAACTAATCACTATTAGTTGCTGATGATGGAGATGACGCAGTGCTAAAAAAGACAACAGAAAGAAGTACAATTACAAACTGCTCACACGATAGCTGTAAATCACGACATAAATAAATGAAATTCACCTGGTAGGGCTGGAAAGATTTTCAGAATCGTCCTTCTCTACAAGCACGAGATCAAGCTTGTCAATGTTGACCTCAAATGGCTCTAATTGCACATTTGATACAGATGGTAACTGCAGTGGTAAACAAAAGAATTCAGTTACCAAAACTAACAAAAGTAAGGTTATTAACCACACCGTATATGCTGTTGTTAACTGCAACTCAGGATTATTACACATGGCTTCTGATTTGTGAGACTACGATTGAGCATTAGTGTCAACATATAGAGACGAACAGTAAAGAGTAATTTTCCTGATTTGAAACAGCAATGCCTACGGCAGAATACAGAGGCCAGCCGAGTCCATCGACTGGAATCGGCACCATGGATACCGCGGCAGATGGAGGCCAGCTCCGTACTCCAATCGGCATCCGGGTTCAAAATGAGTCAAAGGTTACTGGTAAGTGATGCATCCCTATTCCAGTGATTAGATGTATGAATTTGTGTTTGTTCGGGCACTGAGCTCAATTGGCGCCCACTTCCAAGTTTGCCCTGCTATTTTCCAACTAATCACTATTAGTTGCTGATGATGGAGATGACGCAGTGCTAAAAAAGACAACAGAAAGAAGTACAATTACAAACTGCTCACACGATAGCTGTAACTGACGACATAAATAAATGAAATCACGACATAAACAGTGAGACCAGAAGGAGTCAGAGTATTCATTAGATACGTAGTAATACAAGACAAGGATTGAGAATTGTAGTATCATACATTACCCAGAGCCAACAAGCCCCTATCGAAGAAAAGGATAACACCAAGGAATGAGAATAGGATGCCAAACCCCACGAGACCTATGCCAATCTCTTCACATTGAAACATGCGGAATAAAATAGAAACTATTAGTACTTCAACTTAAAGAGGCAAATAGATGAGATCAACAAATATGAACAAGTGACAACTATAAGATAGCAACAGTCTTTTCAGTAATCAATGTAGAACGAGAGTTCTGGTAGTTTATTATTAAATTGTAAACAGGTAAGGCTAATGCCTGCAAGTTTGAGAAATAAAGGAAAGGCTAATGAAAGCACATGGATTACTTTTATTAAGTAACAATCTTAATTGAAAATAAAACATTACTTTTGATTTCACTAATCTCGTAGGCCATGGCCCCAGCAGTTGAAGATAGCAATACAGTTTCACTTCAATGAACCACTAACTGAACCTGCAAAAGATACCAAATATTAGTTTCTTAGAAAGCAACTTCAGTCAACAACTGAAGAAAGGAAAATCAAGCTCATAAGACTCCAATATTGAACAGAGTGCAGGAAATGTAACATGAATGCGGAGCTAATACAAAGAATAACTTCATCGAACCATCGTGTTAACACAACTGCGACTGTACAACTCTAATTTGCTTAGCTGAGAAGACAGTCTATCGCGACTGTCAGTCAGAATCCCAAGTTCAACGCAATTACCGCATTCTACTGCCCATGAAGTACAACTAGAGTAGGTGGGAAACAAAATTCACCGGAACATATCAAACGTTGGCAACTTGACTGCAGCGTGGGCAAGCATCTGCCAACAATGCGACTCCCGAGAGAGAAACAGCAAGGCAGCTGATATACAGAGAGTTACAAGCGGGAGGGTGGCGACATCTTATCTTACCGTGATCTGGAGCTTCCCGACACGCGCTGTGTCGACGGCGAGCGCGGGAGGCAGCCCCAGGCTCGCGTGCAGCGCATCGCCATTGATATCTGGGACGCCCACGCTATGATAGTTAGAAGGATTAGCATTCCTTTTTCCAGGCACAAACATTGCAGCGAACTGTAAATGGTGGAATAAATTTCAGACAAACAAACAAGAACCAAGATATGCAAAGGAATATAGTAAAAGGGCACCAAAATGCTGAAATATACGTAAATACCATGTTGCATCTCCTTGACGGTGAGCCCCTCGATGTGTTTCCAGTAGCAGGTTAACAATCCCTACTTGCACTGTCATTCCATCTGCAAAAGAATTGATCTTTACAAACTGAAATCTATAAAGTCAAAAGATTAACTAAGTCTAAAAATTTACCAATGCCCTGCTGCTATCACTGTGGTAGAACTGCTATTCCTCGCCTGCTGTTGCATTGCTACTATCCTTCAAAATAAAAACAGACTCAGTGAAACTCTATAATTAGTGAAAACCTAATTTTGCACATAACCAGATTACAACTGCAGCATTCATTATCAACATTTCTTATTCACATCATTTGATGCAGTTGACAGTGGTAGCATGGTTCATACTCAAAAAGTGCAGGGAGGGACCAAGAAGCATGTAATTTCCATATCCAATATCCAGTTCCTATTTTTGTGCAGGTTGCCTTTGCATTGTTAGCAACTTATCATCGACCAACTGGTTGCTGCAGAAATATATGCATTTAATAAACTCAACTGTGAGTTTTGTAAACGCTGTAAAAGCATTATCGAGCGACCACAAGGATGCTATTAAGTCTATGGGATTTTGGGGATGCTTCGTATGCCAGGGACGTGTCTCAGAAGACAAATGATTGACAAAATTGCAAACAGATACGAAATCAGCAACCAATGCTTTTTTATATGTGGTAAGAATGTTCCTATTTATCTAGAGGATGTCAGGGACATAATGGGGCTCCGGATTGAAGGCATAGATGTTTTTAAACATGTAAACCAAGAGGAGGTCAAAGATGAAGACAAAAAAGTGGACATTGAATTGATGAAGAGGTATGAAGATGCAGACCACCTTCTCACGATAAGCAAGTTGAAACAAATGATGATGAAATCAGGCACTCCAGATGATGACTTCTATAGAATATTTGTCTTGTTCACAATTGGTGTCATTCTAGCACCAACCGTGAAGCCCTATGTTAAAGCTAGTTATCTACCCGTGGTTAGAAAAGTATCAGACATTTCGAAATTCAATTGGGGCCAATTCACTCTGACCCATTTATTAACCTCATGTAATAATTACATAGTTAAGAAACGAGCCAACATACAGGGCAATCTGACTTTGCTGCAGGTCAGTTTTATACGCTACAACCACCTATAAACAATGTTTACTTTTGGTCTTATGTATTTTTTGCATTGTGTTAATAGTTTTGGTACTGGGAGCGCGTCATTGCATACACCAAGTACGGGATCAATTACGAGACAATCCAACCACCACTAATGCGAGGTGGACTGAAGACAATGCTAGTCTTCGATGGCATGCTTTTAATCAGGCCGGCCTAGATGGAGGAACTGTAAGTTTCGAAACATACCATCAATATACTGCTGTTCATACGCATACATCCTAACTATCTTATTAATTGTTTCCAGCTTATGACGCGCACTACTGGTCAGACCACCCTGCAACAGACCACCAAGCCAAAAAATATAAAAACAGAAATATCAATGTCAGAACAGGCGCCAACAAGCGAGGAGGGTCTAAGCAACGAACAAGTATGTATCACAACTATTTATGTGCACAACATCGTTTGTGTGCCTAATTCATTCTTTCCTATTTATGTAGAAGCAATTCCTCAAAGAATGGGCGAACAACAGCCAAACGGACATTGCACTAGCAATGGAAAAAAATTATGGATATAGACCACAAATATGATAGGAAAATATTATCACAAAACGAGGAGTTAGCTAAGATTAGAAAGGAGAAAAGGCTGGACAACAGACTGGAAGCTAGGGTGAGCAAGATAGAAGATGATACAGCACAAATGAAAATGGATATCAAGGTAACCAGCGTGAGTACTCATTTTCGGTTCCCATCCGTGCTTCATTGTCTAACACAATTTCTCAAAAAAAAAACAAAAAACACAACAGGTACAACAACAAATCCTTCAGCTACTGCAAAGTATTGTTGACCCATCTCATCAACATCTGCATAAGGTCAGCCGTCTATGGCTACATCTTCGCAAGTTCGGTTATCTATGCCTATATCTACACAAGTTCGGGTATGCAAATGTGGCTTCAGTTGCTTTGTCTAATGTTGGATTTGATATTTTGGAATTTAACAAAAAATACCAACTACAGGAATCACCACGAGATACTAGTCAAGAAGTCGAACCGGTGGCCCAACTGCATTTCTCCCATGCACCAGCAAGAATCAATGTTTGAAGCACAAACCGGAACAAAAGTTAAGATGAAAAAGAACACGCAGCAGCCAGTAATGCCCCCTCCACAACAACACCAAGGCGACGCCTCTACACACATCACACCAAGAAAGCCAATTGTCGACAATGATTACAAAGTGAGTCCAATAGACACGAAGCCGGATGCTTCAGTACTAATGAGTTACTGACCATGCTAAGGTTGTACAAATAGGTGACCATGTTATTACAATAAAACAAATACTCGCCCTAATTTAACGGATGGCTTTATAGTAGATGAGGTAAACTGATTTGAGGTCCTTTTTGTCCACAATAACATGCAAACACCTACTATGTACTAATAACTCCACCCTTTGCGGGTCATAAATGCCTATGTTGATTTCAAAGAACGTGGGACGAAGAGGCATCATTCATAACAACTTTTCAAGCCGGGAAGTTGGCTCTGAGATAAACCGGGTGACCAACGCTGACATTTAAGAAGTTAATTGCCGACAAATGTGTTCAAGGCATTTGGTATGTAATACTTGATTTTGTTTGGACACTTTTACTTGACATTTGCATTCAGGATAATATCCGTATTTATTTTTCAGGATAATATCTGCATTTGGTATGTAATATTGATTTTCAAAGTTTTTTCAGGTTTTCATGCCTCTGCATATAAACAAAAACCACTAGGCTCTACTAGTGCTAAATTTTATAAAGAAAGAGGTTCAGCTACTTAACTCCTTAGCCTCAACCCGAGATGAAAACCAAGAGAAGGCGTTGGTAAGTACAACGTAACACGTACCACCTATTCAATTACAATTACAGTTCGATCAAATTTAACATCTATCTCACCATCCACTAGGTGGAAAGCATACAAGAATGCATTGATTCTTCGGACAACGATGGCTTGGTTAACTTGCGCGTCTGGAAACGAATTCCTTATCATAACATACCGCAACAAACAGATGGGTACTCCTTTTCCCTTTTCTACATTAATGTTCTACTTAAATTACTAATTCTTATGTTCATTGCAATCATTCATGCGGGGCGTTCATAATATTTTATATGCGTGGCCTTTCATTTCACAAACGTGAGTGTTACAATCCTTGTTAATTCCAAATATCTACAGACTCATTCAATAATTGTTCTATGATAGTGCACTATTTTCACTTGTATAGACACAAATGCAAGGATTCAAACGGAGAATCTGCACGAGGTTGCTCCTTTCTGATCGCAACATGAGACGACAACAATCGTACCAAAATCCTATCACGGTCTGAACTTTTAATTCATATTAAAAATGATCCAAATGCATCAACTTATACCAGACTGTTAAAAATATGCTGGGTCTAACATTTTTCTTGATGATTCTTAGGAGGAAGAGTACTATGCAAACAATCTGGATGAACAATGCCAAAGATGAACAAAATGAAAATTCAAGCGATGTTCAAATAATAGAGACTAAAACTCCAAATCTCGAGGCCAAGACGAAAGAAGGAAAGGAACAAAAGGAGGGAAAGGAACGAAAGGAAAGGATCTCGAAAAAGGAACAGGAGCTCAAAATAGAAAAAGAGGACGACCGCCAAAAAATTAGTTGTCAATACTCCTCCCATCGTCATGCAGATGAATTTAGCGATGAATCTATCGCTAAACGCAGTTCAAAGGGCCAAGAATCCGAGAAGCAATGAGACCCGACCTTTTTAGGTCTTTTTTAGAACTAATGTGCTTTGTCTATTTAAATAAGCTATATTTGATCTTTAGTTTGTCCGGATGGCTAGAACGATATGTGTTCAGACCCTAAACGATGTCTTGAACTAAATTCATGTGTGTTCGAGACACAAATACTTAGTCAAACATCTCTACCGAAGAGACGCCTGCTTAAAAGAATCACACAAATATGCAAAGAGTGTATCAAGCTGCATGTATGTTGCATAACAAATGATTCTCCAATAGTGTCATTATCAATCAAATCGTTCAAGCAAAGTTGGGATTCCTTCTCCCATAGTCCTTACTAAGTCGATTCATTTTCTAAATAATAAACTATGCAAAGATAAATTTTTCAATGATGTCGCATCAATTCCTCAGAATTCTAGAGGCTCAGGCAAGGTAGCCTAACTCATTATATTTCTAGAAAGGAGCACATTGCCACTAGAAATGCAAATATCATAATATTGAATGCACAATGACATGACAACAACTTATGTGTAGTGTAACAAAAGCTGTGGCAATTATCGGTAGCAAAGATGCAATAGAAGACCAACCAAAGAGATACATATCGAACATCCCTGTGTAGAGGTAATCGTTGCCACTACCGTGCACTCGAATCCAAAACTCTCATCGAGAACTTCCCGGATAACCAAGCAAAACCTTGCTACATGGCTTCACGGGAAGGGGTGAAAGAAGGGTACTTGTAGGGGCACGCTTCTAAATATCGATGGTTTTGTGCAAGGGCACGCTTCTAAATGTGCAAAGAAACATAAGAGGGACAAACAAAACATATAGTCAAGTCCTTTCAACTTTACCCAAAAAAGTAATCAACCCGAGCAAACATAATGCGAGATAAACTCACGAGAAGAATGCCATTGCATTTTGCTACAACGTGACAAACCAAATCAAAATAATCAAACAAGTGGAGGAGGAGAGGAAGGGTGGGGGCGCGGACCGGGCACGACCACGCCGGATCGCTGGCCGCCCTCAATGTTGGTCGGCGTGGGAAGAGGAAGCCACCCAGGAGCTGCATCGCCGAGGCCGACCGCTTCCCGGCTCGGCTGAAGTGCTCGGCCTGCCTTGTGCGCCGACAAGATCTAGCAGACGCAAAATGAAGCTGAGATGAAACGAATGCATTCGAAGAAACCAAATCGAATTAGACACAAAATTAAGCTGAGAGACTTGTAGCTTCGGTGCAATTGGGATTGAAGACGGCGCTTGAGGTTACCCGAGTGGGGAAGCGAGGCGAAACCCTAAGCCGCCCGGCCCCGGATCTCGCCTCCTCCACCGCCATCGCCGGATCTCTGGCGGTGCCGTGTAGGAGCCCAAGCAACCCTCCTCGTCCTCCTCCACGGTGTCGATCCCGCCATGGCTGCTGCCCGGACCGCCCGCGTCCATGGCGCACCTCTCGCCGCCGGACCCTCCCGCCCGGCCGGGACGGCCACCACCGCCGCCGTGAAGGGGCGCGCGGGCGCCTCCGGGCCGGATCTCGCCTCCTCCACCGCCATCGCCGGATCTCGCGCAGTGCCGCCGTTCGCCGAGAGATCGGTGAGGAGGGATGGCATGCCACAGAAGCCGCAGCCCTGCCCTCGCACTTCGCCATGCGCAGCCCACCGCCCTCGTCCTCACCCGCCCTCGCTTTTCGCCACGCAAACCAGAGAGAAAGAAGGCCCGAGAAAGAAACAGAGCGACTGAGAGAGAGGGGCCGGCCTGCGTTGGTCCGAAGAGAATAATACGTGAAAACACTGTAGTACTTCAATCGTACTCTCAACATTATTTTTCTATCCTTGATTTACTATTCTACCCTCAATTACGTAAAATAATTTCAAAAATAGAAAATTTCCCACTTTTTCATGTGCTGATTCGATCAATTTTAGTATGCACCCGGTGCGTATGGTCCCACCATTTAGTATGCACCTGGTTCCTCTCGGTACCTCTTAAATTGGTTCCTCTCGGTTCCTTTGCCTTTTTAGCCGTCGGATCGGTCCTCGTGAGCCGTCCATTTTATGACAACCATTGTAAAAATTCTCAAATTGATTAAGTAGTTGAGAAATCCTATAAGATATCTTTCTGCAAGAGAAATCCTTAAGTTACCTGATCTCGTAAAAGAAGGAAAGCATCTAGGGTCTAGATATATAGTGAAAACAATATGTCTAGAAAAGCAAAACAAAATAGTCTTATAATGGAATGACGGGAGTACATTTCCTTTCATATTCGACAGTTTTATGCGACAAATGTAACCCAGCATGTACTCCCTCCATACTTAAAATTTAAGTCGTTTTGGACATCATTAAGGATTCTAAAGAGTGATTAGTTAGGGTGTATTTTCTCCTGTTTGTCCTTATTAAATAGGATTTTTGTTTTTCTCCCATGCAACAAATACTCCCTATCAGACTGGTTAGTAGAGGTGATAGGTCCCAAGTTTGATCCTTCGTTGGTTGCTTTTTTGGGCAGTGCGCGAATTTCACATGGCGCTGTGGACTTCACGCACGGCAAAATAAACTACTCTTGCTCTAGAAAATCCTGATATTGTGGGCCTTGTGCAAATTTTAAAAACTACTCCTGCTCTAGAAAGAGGAGCTAGTTCAAAATTTCCCTGTTCATCTCTTATGTTTATATGTGTAAAATTCTCTAGTGTTTGATATATGTCTTTTGTTAAGCTGCTAAATGGACTTAGCCGGCTATTTACCCCTATTGCCTTTTTAGCCTTTGAAAAAACTAGCCGCTAAAGTTCATAGCCAGCTATCGAGGCCTGTCTGGATCCACTCATCTAAACTTTAGAGCTAAATCTCCAAACATGTGATATAAAGTTAGCTCTAAACTTTAACCAACCTCAAATTAGAACTTTAGACCTTAAAACTGAGTTAAAGTGCTCTTAAATATTTGAGCTCTGAAGTTTAGATGATAGAATCCAAACATGACCTTAGAACACTATTTATTTCCTCTATGGTTTAGAAGATGAAAGTCAAGTATGTACCACAAATGGCACAAAAAGTTTTAGTTAATTAGCTGCAGAGCAATTTCCAAGCTCGGTTTGGTCGAATCCAACACAACGGCGCCTGAAGAGTCCGAACGCCACACTAATTATCGCAATGGACGCAATCACCATGCACATCGATCGGCATCGACTCCTAGAGTTCTAGCTACTAGCCTCCTACGGGGATGACAGGATGACAGCAAGTATAAATGTCAGGATGACAGCAAGTATACAATTAGGTCCACCTGTGTAGAACCATTGAAAAGTGCCCTAGCACAGGCTGCCTTCTACTATTTTTTTCATAAAAGCTACAAAAAATTTTGGATTTAATTTAGATCAGGGTATCCTTCTACTAATCTAAACATGACAAAAAGCTTTGCCTCCTGCAACAGAAAAGGAGCACACATGTGAGTGCCTTATATTAGTTATACGTTTACGAATTTTTATAGCAAAATTATAATAGTTAGTTAATGCTATACTCTATATCCCTCCTATTTTTAGTAGCAATGTAGCAACACGTCCGGTTCTGTACGTCATTTCCTTTGGGTGCATCGGTAGTTTAATTTGTTGCACTTTTGTTTCATCATGCAACGCTAACAATGTACGTGCGCTAATGTGTGTCATATATTACACCCCCCAGAGAAGGAAAGCACAGCCACGAAAACACAGGCAAAGCTAAAGTAAGCTCCAAGACAACAAAGGCATGCAAACACGCATGCTATAGTTAGAAGGACCGGTGTTCCTTAATTAACTACTTGACTCCTTATAAAAGGCCACCTCTCCCCCCTTCTCTCCCATTGCATCCAGCATTCGATTCTGTGTGTATGTCTTGGTTTATTAATTAATAGGCCAAGACATGCACACAGAATCAAACAAATAACTAAATCTCATTTGTTCCTCCACCAAAAGAAACTTAGTAATCCCCTACAATGGAGCAAGTTGATTGTGTGCAGGAAGGCGTCTCGACAGAGCGTGCATTTGAGGCAGATCCAATCCCATCATTGTCAGAGACCATAACACCACGATCAATAGTGGTTAGCTTTATCCTTGGTGTTGCCCTCTGCGCCGTCGCCATGAAGATCAGCCTAAGCTCAGGCTTCGTCCCGTCACTCACCGTCCCAGCTGGCCTCATCGGTTTCTACCTCATCCGGGCATGGTTCCGCGCTCTTGATTGTTTTGAATTGCCATACCAACCATTCACTCGCCAAGAGAATACCGTCATTCAGACATGTGTTGTCGCCTTTGCTTTCTGCCATTACATTCAATTGGTATATATCTATATAAGCACCGCATGCAAAACTTTATTTACTATACTCTGCCATGTTGTTATTCAATTATATGGGTTGTTAAATGTGTCACATTCATATTTAGGAGGGTTTGGTACATACATCCTCGCGATGGGCAAGAATGCAGCAGGAGGAGACACGAGGGATGAGAAGAATATTATTGAGCCGAGCATTGGCCGATTGATTGCTTTTCTCTTCCTTGTTAGTTTTTCTGGCTTGTTCATCCTCATGCCCTTCAGGAAGGCCATGATCATTCGGCACCGGTTGACATTCCCTAGTGGAATGGCCACGGCACACCTTATAAATAGCTTCCATACCCCTCAAGGCGTCAATAAGGCAAGGCACGTATCATCGGTTAAAGGAACTCAATGAATAAATGAATGCCTTCGGTTTATCAAACAAGTATGCATGCTTATTTTGTTATGTCACCATGATTGTTTACTTACAGGCAACAAGTGAAGATGTTGTTTAGTTCATTTGGGGGAAGCGTATTGTGGAACATCTTCCAGTGGTTTTTCACTGCTGCAAAGGACTGTGGCTTCAAAGTATTCCCTATATTTGGCCTTGAGGCGTATAAACATGGGTACACAACAACTAACACAGCTATAAAATAAACTAATTACTTGTCAAACCTTGTCTATGTATGGACTAACAACTTTGCATTCCATTTCCTTGACCAGATTCTATTTCGACTTTTCCATGTCTAATATTGGCATCGGTATGTTGTGCCCATACATCATCACTGTCTCCATGTTCATTGGGTGTGTTATCTCATGGGGGATCATTTCACCGTACCTTGCAACGAAGGCGGGTATCTGGTACCCTTCTAACATTAGCTCCAGCAGCCTTAACGGCATCAGGGGCTATAAGGTGTTCATCGGAGTGTCCATGATACTCGCTGATGGCCTCTTCAACTTCCTATCAATTGTGTTATGCACATTGTACTCCATGTGCCAGCGGCGCAAGCAACCAATGCAAGGTGATAATGAAGTTGATAGTGACACGCAGTTGCCATTCCACTGCCTCAATGCTGCTGAGCTACAAAAGACAAAAAAGAGCTTCGGTGATCGTCGTAGGGCACAGGTGTTTTTACGGGACCATATATCCAACTCGGTCAACATTATCTGTTACATCCTCCTATCGGTGGTCTCCACCATTGCCATACCGTACCTCTACCCGCAGATGAAGCACATCCATGTTGCTCTCATCTACCTTGTTGCACCGGTCATTGCCTTTTGTGACGCCTATGCATTTGGTGTGACCGACATGAACTTGTCGAGCACTTATGGCAAGCTTGCTATGGTCCTCATCGGTTCAAGTGTTGGTCGTAACGATGGTGGTGTGATTGCTGGCCTCGTCTCCTGTGGGATCGTGATGGGGGCAATGTCTAATAGCAACAACCTAATGCAAGACCTAAAGACAGGGTACTTAACGCTAACCTCACCACACGTCGTGTTCATCAGCCAGGCAATCGGCACAGCATTCGGGTGCATCATCAACCCGGTCATGTTCTGGATCTTCTACAAGGTGCAAAACGGCGACGCTGACATCTTTGACGCACCCTATGCCCGAGTGTACCGCAGCATCGCCATGCTGAGCGCTGGCCAGAACGCGCTACCTATGCACAGCTTGTGGCTCTGCAAGCTCTTCTTCGCACTAGCGCTGGTGCTTAGCATGTTCCGAGAGGTGGCCACATGGAAACAGTGGCGTGTGGCACAGTACATTCCGAGCACCATCTGCGTGGCCATCGCCATTGTAGTGCCGGCACGCATACCCATTGACATGTTCGTGGGGAGCTTGGTGTTGTACTTATGGAGGTGGGCCAACCCTAGCAAGGCACCGGCGTTCTCAATGGCGGTGGCATCAGGGATGGTCTGTGGGGACGGGCTGGGGATGCTACTATCGTCGACAATGGCACTCACACAAGTGCGGGCACCCCTTTGCATCAAGTTCTTGTCTCGTACCGATAATGTAAAATTGGACGCCTTCTTAGCTACACTGCCTATGACATAGCTTCATGGGTGCATATTGGTTGTAATGTATCATAGGGGAACCCATGCTGTAGTTGCTGGATTGTATCCACTTGTAAACTTGTTTTAGTCCAAATTTGTGAGTGAATACAATTTTCATTTGCACATTTGAGCATTGCCTGTTCACACATAAGATTAAAACCTGTTGTAAGCGTGCATCTCCATCCTTCAATAATTTGATTGCAAATGTATGTTGTTGTGTTGAGTTAACAATGGAGCTTATCATTCTAGCTTCTATGATCATACAAACTTTTTGGTGCATAATATTAGTCACAGTGAAGCAGTAGTTTGAATGCAAAGTATTTTGGCTTTTAGAAGCACTAGATGATACCCCGCACATTGCCGCGGGAATTATATTGCGTCATGCATTTCACTGGGCTGGACATCGAGATATTCATTCACAGGACTAGGCTAAATTCATACGTCCTCACCCAGCATCACCGCTCCCTTAATCTTGCATCGTGGCCAAGAAAACGGCGGCGGAGAAACCACTGCCATTAGCCGTCACCTCAAATCCTTGTGTTCAGGCTCTAGACACATAGCAGTTATACTGAAAAAAAGTTGACAAAAACTTAGAAAACAACTCACCACGTAAGGCCACCATGTGTCTTTTTGCATGCCATTGGCAGTGGTACGTGTCCCTTCTATATACTTGATAATAAATAAACTTTTGAACATACTTACGAAACATGCAGAACACAGAGAGAATCTAAGATTCTAAATAGCACCGTCTTAAACTTGATGCTGATGTGATGATTGTTACTTGATCTAGAGGCAATGATGACAGGCGGGGCACTGGAGCTCGGTAGACCTATGAATACTTCCGAGAAGAAATAGTAGTAGTTTTTTTATCATAAGAGATAATACTGTCTTAGTTACCAGGGTAGCCCACTCGTGAAACCATCACCGCATAGGACTTATCCACGCCGCCGATCCATCCATCTCCCATAGAAAAAAAGCACAACTACCCTAATGGATGGGGATTGGGATAGAGAAGGGAAAATGAATTGGGATAAAAGAGGAGCTATGGGATGGATATGCTAGTCTTTATTTCCCTATTCGTATCTTCATTTCCTACTATCCAAACATTGGATCAAATCTATCACATCCCTCATTTCCCGTCCCAACCCTCATTTCCCATATCCCAAATTGCCACCTAAACAATCGGTCGTAGCTTGTAGCCTCGCGCACGGACACACGGGCGGTGCCTCTGCCCACCCATTTCATCTCATGCATCTATTCACCTCTGCTACTCCCGCACCTCCCTATATCTAGCAATGCTTATTTTCTCAACAACAGAGTCCCAATGTAGAGGCAAAGAACTCTCATCCTGCGGCGGCGGAGAGAAGGAGGCGACAGTCATAGTCACGCGCTTCTTGGGTCAAAGAGCATGGAGTAGGCCACGATGATGCAATTGAAGTCCTCGACGGAGGAGTCAGGGTACGAACCGGTGTCCATTTGGTGAACAGACGACGAGTGCGTCAGGGGGTGGTACGTGATCTTGCTCCCTGGCACAATGGCCCCCGGCCACATCCTCCTCCAGTCCCTGTGCCAACACACGCCTTTCATCATCAACTCCCAGTGATGGCTCCTGTCCTCATGGTTGAGCAACCCAGCCCGATGTCGTAGGAGCTGGCCGATGTGTGGCAATGCAACTCCTTGGTGCCAACAATGGAGGAGGCGTCGGAGAGGGGCTGCTTTAGGGAAAGGCGGCAGGCAATGCAGCCAGGGATCGGAACCAGGAAGGATTAGGGCTAATATATATAGGTGCCGACTTTTCATTTTACTATAGAAGACTAGATTGTCTCTTTCCAATTTGATCGTGCAGCGGTGAATGTGGAGTGTTTTGAGATAATGGTGCGGGAGGTGAAGTGCAAGGGACATATATAATAGCGCCTGGCTATAGTGTCGCCTAGGTTTTCTATGCGGACGTAAAGGGACGCTTCGTTACTGACTCGTGAGCTCCTGAGTTTATGCATGATGCTTCGGTTGATTGCTGATGTGGCTTCATGAAATTACAGAGAATTTAGCTAGTGGGGATGTCCTATTGAGGTATAGAGGATAGAGGATTGGCACATTGTAGACTTAATCAAACGTCGGGTCGAGTTGGGCCAGAAAAAAAAGAACACGACGAGATTGTTGGTATGCGACCACCTTACGGACACATTAGGTTGGGTTGGGTCAGGTCGGGCTATTTCTCCTATTTTGTCGAGTCGGGTTTTTCAGGATGCGTTGGATTAAAGGTCGAAAGTTGTAGCTCGATCCTGACCCGACGCCGCCAGGATGTTTTTTTTTTCTTCGGGCAGGCCATGACTAGGTCTACTAGGCTACTAGCACATTGGCACGTGCTTCCCTATTGAAAACTTCTAGGTGTTTTCATTTAACAAAACAGTTGTTTAGTAACCTTACTGGTACGTTGAATAATTGTAGAATGTAGAAATTTATTTGGTACAAAAAAAAACAGAGAATAATGGTAGTGCATTTGAGAAAGCTACGTCGCAATACCAACAATTTAAACGGTGCCTGACTGGCATGAAAGGAAAACATGATAAATAATCGTTTGATTTTTAGCTAGCCTGAAACTGATTTTGTAAACTAGACATGTTAATTTTGGGATTTTGTAAACATGATACTGAGAAATGTGTAATCTTATTTTATGCAAATAATTCTTTTAGTGATATATGTGGCTAATAAATAGGCTGGGGTTTTTTTTACATTAGACTGTCTCTGCAAATTAATTTACACATATTGTCTATCATTGGACTGTCGTAGTCTCTGTAGATGGATCAACCAATCTCTTAATAATAATTTTCAGTATGTATTTTTAGATACGGAAAAGTTAGACAGCTTCTGTAAATAAAAGAATATGTCTCAAAAACTGTTTCTGTAAGGGTTCGTTAATATCAAAATCTGTTGTTGGCCTAGTTTTAGACGTTCACAGGTCTAGTTATTCATATGGTAAGTAAGCGCGTGTTTATATATGTCTGTACCATTATTATTCGAAGAATTTTCAAGTGTAAAAGTTGACCATGTATCTTCTCCAAATATATATATATATATATATATATATATATATATATATATATATATATATATATAGTGATTTTGAAAAGGTACAGTCCAAACACAAAATAATAATGAACATGCAAAGTAAACCATTCGGCCTCCCTAGAATTGACTTTGTTTTTTTCGAAAGCGTGGTTAGCACGTGCTTCATTAAGGGAATTTAGAATTGGTGAAAAGCAATATAGCAAACGTGATTGCCTATCTTGGCTCATCACGGATACATGTTAGCATATATATATAGATGTACAAACTTGCATTACAAGGAATTCGGTTGAACTAGATATGGATCTAACAAACTAATCCTATCTCAACCGAACACAAGATTGACGTGCACACAACCACGTTCATTGACGTGTTATACTTGCGTGTCACGTTTACAAAATTGTTACATATCTTAACACCCCCGCTCAATCTATACTTGTCTTCTCTACAAGATTTAGATTGTTCTTGAATTCTTCAAATTTCCTTTGCGGCAGAGCGTTGGTAAAGCCGTCTGCAACTTGATCTTCTGTTGGTATAAACCTCACCTCTAGTTGTCTTCTTGCAATCCTCTCTCGGACAAAATGAAAGTCAATTTCTATATGTTTAGCTCTGGCATGAAACACCGGATTCGCAGACAAATACGTAGCCCCTAAATTATCACACCAGAGGCGAGGTCTAGACTTCAATTTTACTCCAAGCTCACCAAGCAACTGCTCCACCCATATCATCTCGGCTGTAGCGTTGGCCATAGATTTGTATTCGGCTTCTGTGCTGGACCTTGACACCGTGGGTTGCTTCCTAGCACTCCATGAGATAACATTTGATCCAAGAAACACAGCAAAGCCTCCTGTGGATCTCCGGTCATCTCTACAGCCCGCCCAATCTGCATCTGAAAATGCGCTCACCACCATTGGAGACCGCTTGCGAATCAGCAAGCCAACATTCTCTGAGAACTTTAGATATCTAACAATTCTTTTAACTGCCATCCAATGTGCTGTAGTTGGTGAGTGTAAATATTGACAGACTTTGTTAACAACAAATGCCAAATCCGGGCGAGTAAGAGTGACATATTGCAGTGCTCCAACTATGCTTTTGTACCTGGTACAATCCTCAGGCCCGAGTGGATCACCATCATACTGTGACACTTTCTCTGTTGACGACATGGGAGTAGAAACAGGCTTGCACTTCAACATGCCCATCCTAGTCAAAATATCCTTAGCATACTTTCTCTGAGTCAAGAGCAGATCACCACTTGGTTTCTTTTCTACTTCAATGCCCAGAAAGTAATGCAAGTCACCGAGATCCTTCAGTGCAAAGTCTTCTCTCAGAGCTTTCAGCAACACATTCACTGCATCTTGAGAGGAACTAGTAACAATAATGTCATCAACATATATCAGCATATATATCTCCACACTACCTTTCCTGTAAATGAAGAGAGATGCATCTGACTTCGCAGGAACAAAGCCAAGGTCAACAAGTTTTGTACTTAGCCGAGAGTACCAAGCTCTTGGAGCTTGTTTAAGACCATAAATGGCTTTCTTGAGTTTGCAAACGAATGATGGAAATTCACTTTCAAACCCAGGTGGTTGTCTCATATAAACCCCCTCTTCCAGAACACCATGAAGGAACGCGTTCTGAACATCTAGCTGCCTAAGACACCATCCTCTTGCCACTGCTAATGACAATACTAATCTGACAGTTGCAATTTTGACTACTGATCTAAATGTATCCTCATAGTCAATTCCATACCTCTGTTTGAAACCTTTAGCCACTAAGCGTGCCTTGTAACGATCTATTTGTCCATCGGCTCTTCTCTTGATTTTGTACACCCACTTACAGTCAATGAGGTTCTTCCCTTGAGGCGGTGAAACCAGGCTCCAAGTGCCATTGCGTTGAAGCGCATCATACTCCTCTTTCATGGCATTTTTCCACTTTGACGACTTCAGCGCTTCATCAACAGAGGTCGGTTCACCTACTGCACAGAGATTTGCATATCGAACAGTCCCGTCAGTGTATACTTTGGGCTTAGTAATACCACTTTGCAGTCGTGTATGAGGACGAGTTGCAGGTTGCTCCGGTTCAGCCTCATTAGATGCCGCAGCTGATAACTCTGACGTAGATGATCCGGATGCAGCCACAGAAGATCCAGTTGATGACGACAACCGGGGCGCAGCGGAAGACGACGACGACGGTGATCCTGTCCCCCCAGGCGGCGAGCCGGGAGACGCCCCGACCACCTCGGACACGGGTGCAGACGGGATCGGAGGATCACCTCCTGGATTTGTGACGAGATCGGATGCGCCAGCCGGATCCGTAGCCTGTTCGTCCGGTATTTCATGTACCTCCTGTACTTCATCGTTTTCCTGCGTTTTAATATGATCACTTGAACCAGCAGGATTAGTAATAAAAGGAACATGGCAATCTACACCCCCGGAGCAAGATGTAGCTATATTGACAGGAAGGAGGGAGATTTCGTTTCTTAGCCGAGCTCCGGCATTAGAATGCATGGAGGCAAACGGAAAGACCTCTTCATCAAAAACTACATCTCGCGATATGTAGATATGACCTGTGGTCGGGTCAAGGCACTTGAAGCCCTTGTGAAGAGAGATGTAGCCTAGGAAGACACCTTGTGGAACGGAAGGATAATTTCTTGGTGTTGTAAGGTCTCAAATTAGGCCAGCACGCACACCCAAAGACTCGTAGAGAGTTGTAGTGAGGTTTCTCCTTCAACAAGAGCTCAACTGGTGTTTGATTATCAAGAACTCTGGATGGCAGGATGTTTATGAGGTATGTGGCTGTAAGGAAAGCTTGATTCCAGAATTTGAGAGGCATTGATGCCTGGGCTAAGAGAGAAAGACCTACTTCTACAATGTGTCGGTGTTTTCGCTCAGCTCTCCCATTCTACTGATGAGTATGAGGACAAGAAACTCTATGAGCGATTCCCAGTTGATTAAAGAAGGAATTCAATCTATCATACTCACCTCCCCAATCGGTTTGCATGTGAATAATTTTTCTAGTGTATTTTCTCTCAACATGACTCTGAAAATTCTTGAAGACATGAAAGACTTTAGACTTGTGTTTGAGGAGATAGATCCACGTATATCTACTGTAACCATCGATAAAGGAAACGTAATACGTGTAATTGCCAACATATATGGGAGCAGGACCCCAAACATCAGAATGTATCAAATCGAGGGGAGCACAACTTTTATTTTCTGAGCTAGAATAAGGAAATTGATGACTCTTTGCCTTTTGACAAGAGTCACACACCGACTCAACATGATGACTAGTAGACCTTGGAAGCAAATTGTTTCTAATAACTCTCTCAACGAATGACCCAGACGACTATGCCATATCCATGTGGATGGCCGACTAACACCACACGCCTGCTTGTGGTGGTGTGCTCCAACCTCTTGAGGCCTCAAAGGGTAGAGACCACCCTCACACCTGCCTTGATGGATTGTTTTCTTCGTGGCTCGATCCTTGATGAAAAAATGGTGAGGGTGAAATTCAACATAAGTATTATTGTCTGAAGTAAGACGATGAATTGATACTAGATTTTTGTTGGCACTTGGAACATGGAGGACATTTTGTAGATGGAGATTTTTATTTGGGGTATGTAGAATTGCATGGCCAATATTACTAATCCGCATACCTAAGCCGCTTGCAGTGTGGACTTGATCAGCACCCTTGTACTTGTCCCTGACCGTCAGCTTCTCCAATTCGGCGGTGATGTGGTCAGTCACCCCACTATCGGCGTACCAATTGGTGTCGTAGCCGTAGTTGGTGGTCGCAGCTCCAGCAGACTTGGTATAGGGCTGGAAGTCCTCCTCAAAGCGGTGCCAGCACACATCGGCCTCATGGCCTTTCTTCTTGCACACTTGGCAGATTGGTTTGGACGACGCCGGTGCACCTCCCTTCGGAGGCAGAGGAGAGTTGGCATTGTCGCGCCCACCTTGGCTACGACCAGTACCACCACCGCGACCACGGCCGCGGAAACCCCCACGCCCGCGTGAAGCAGCGTTGACAGATGAGTTCTGCCCAGCGTTGTAGTTCTCCTGGAGCATCTGGAGCCTTGTGTCATAGGCGAGTAGCTGAGCGTACAGATCGCTCAGGGATATAGGCGTTGCACGTGCCAAGACTGACGACACGAGGGGATTGTAGTCGAAGTCGAGTCCAGCCAAGATGAATGTCACCAGCTCTTCATCTGGTACTGGCCTCCCGGCGGCGGCGAGTTCATCACCGATCGCCTTCACCTTGGCGTAGTATGCAGCAGCGGTCTGGCTGCCCTTCTTGGAGGTGGCCAACTGCATGCGCAAGTTGGTCACCCGTGCCTAGGACTGCGCCGAGAACATGTCCCCGAGTGCTGCCCAGACAGCCGCCGAGGTGGTCTTGGTCGTCACTTGCGCCAAAACCTCCCTCGACAGGGAGTTGTTGATGTGGGACAGGAGTTGCTGGTCCTCCTTGAACCACTTTTCATACTCAGGATTGCTGGCGGTGATCTTCGTCTTATCATCCTTCACCAGATCGATGGTCTTGGCCGGGGCGGCGTTGGTTCCATCTAGGTAACCTTCAAATTGCGCTGCCCTAATACCAGGCATGATTTGTGCCTGCCATAGGAGGAAGTTCTCCCTCGTGAGCTTCTCAGAGATGGCTGGGCCGAAGGGTGAATGGTGGGAGTGGTTGGAGGAAGAGGATGACGCCATTGCTAGGGTTTATGGAAGGTAGGCTTTGATTACCATGAAAAGCAATATAGCAAACGTGATTGCCTATCTTGACTCATCACGGATACGTGTTAGCATATATATATATAGATGTACAAACTTGCATTACAAGGAATTCGGTTGAACTAGATATGGATCTAACAAACTAATCCTATCTCAACCGAACACAAGATTGACGTGCACACAACCACGTTCATTGACGTGTTATACTTGCGTGTCACGTTTACAAGATTGTTACATATCTTAACAATTGGAACACAGTCCGGTGGCGTGCGACGGCGAGTTGCCGCTGCTCGCCTACGGGTTGGACACTGACAACGATCACTGGCTTTAACGGTGGAGCTATTCAGTTGTACTAAGGGACTAACTAGTTTTGCGACCAGGAAAAGGAACGATGCTCCCTAGTTAGCTACCGCTAGCAGCGACGCCAAAGCTCTGAAACCCGGCGGCGATGCAGGAGTCAGCTTCCTCGTGGACTAGAGCAAGCACCTGGACCGTCATCTTAGCGTCGTTGTCGAAGGTCCATCTGTTGCACTCTTTCCAGATGACCCAGGAGACGAGAAGGACGAGGGAGTCGAAGCCACGCCTGAAGGTTTCCGGGACGGCAGCCCGAGTCTGCAGCCACCAGTCGGCCATGGTGGAATCATGGCTCTGCCCCAGCTGCTGCAGGTCCGCCTTGGCAAGCAGCCGGACCCAGACCTCGCGCGTGAACGAGCAATAAGCCAGTAGATGATCAGTAGTCTCGTCGTGTTGATCGCACAGCGCACAGTTTGCCTCCGGCTGAAGACCATGGCGTTTCCGGCGCTCGGCAGTCCACAGACGACCGTGAAGAGCAAGCCAAAAGAAGAATTTAACCTTTGGCGGCACCGCGGCCCTCCAAACGTGCTTGGCGCCAATCAACGAGGTCATGCCAGTGAAGAAAGCTCTGTATGCCAAGGAGGCAGTGTAGTTGCCGTTCGCCGTCCACTTCCAGATGAAGCGGTTTGAGGAATGCGGCAATAGCTGGAATGTCTCGACCTTGTCCCAAAGGTGGATGTATTCACAGAGGACTGCAGCAGTCGGAGCCAAGGTTTTCATTATCGAAAATAAAAATTTATCGGAGGTCATGGATAAATAGGATAAGCAAGATATATCGAAAATATCAGACCAAATTCAAAAAAAATTCAAATTGTTTTAAAAAAATTCCGTAGAATTTGACTTGAAACTATTCCTAAGCTATTAAACATCACTTGTTTACAGATAAAAACAAGAATAAAATATTATAGTGTGGGATTGTCGCACAGCTAAATTTGGGTTGTCTGTGTGGAAGCAGTAAAGAAGGGAAAAATTTGGCCTATGTCAAATTTTATCGGACCCTGTGGATAGAAAGGAAATTTCGGAAATTTCAGTGAATTTCGGCCGATAAAAAAAACCTTGGTCGGAGCGCCGGTGATATCTCTTGCCCATTGGCGATTTGTGAGCGCCTCGTTTGCGCCGGCGGCACCCAACTACTTGGAAAAGGTTGGGAGCAAAATTGTAAATGGCACCGTTCGGCAGCCAGGAGTCCGTCTAGAAGCGTGCGGAGGCGCCGTCGCCCACCTGAATGGTGACCGAGGCCCGGAACATGTGGTCGACCGAGTGTTCTGGCCTAGAAGGCAGGCGCGCCCAGACGGCGTCAGGCTGCGTCCGTCGCAACCACTCCTAACGTAGGCGCAGGGCAAAGCCGAGGACCCTAAGGTCCGGCAACCCCAGACCACCGTGGTCCTTGGGCAAGCAGACGATGGGCCAAGCGACTTTGCACTTCCCGCCGGCGACTGAATCTGTGCCCGCCTAGAGGAAGGCGCGTCTTCTCTTGTCGATCTCCCCAATAGTCCAGGCCGAAAGGCTGCAGCAGATGGAGACGTGTACTAGGATGGCGGAGAGAGTAGTCTGCGTCGTCAGCGTAGCTCTACCCGCGTTCGTCAGAAGGCCGGCCTTCCATGTCGGGATACGTGCGGCGACCGCGTCAACAAGCACCTGTTCGTCGGCGTGGCTTAGTCTGGACAGCGACAAAGGCGCCCCCAGGTATTTGGTTGGGAAGTCCTGGAGTCTGCAAGGGAATACATCCTGAACGGCCTGGATCTCTTCAGAAGAACAGCGGATCGGGGTGATTGTGCATTTGTCCAGGTTGGTGGATAGGCCTGATGCCCCGGCGAACAGCTCCAGGATCTGTCTGATGCAGCTGAAGTCCTGCGGTGTGGGCGCAAGGAAGACGACGAGGTCGTCGGCGCATACGGAGGCACGGTGTTTGATCGCGTTCCCAGGCAGCGGCGTCAGCACCGCTCGACGATCGGCCTCGCTGATGAGCATGCCCCGGCGAACAGCTCTAGAATTGACTTTGTAAGCATGGTATTATATTATAGAGGGCAGAGGCTGGGTACCCTCAGTCTTTATTTTGGAAGCTTAAATAGAAATAGGAGACCAGATTCTAGTCTGGCTGGTGCATGACGTCCCTCACTTCCAGGGAGAGCACCACCTGGGGCTCGAAAGCATGGTATTCACCACCTTCTACAATTAAGTCGACGAACAAGAGAAAAAATGAAGCAGAACGTACGTACATTGCATGCTGTCTGAAACGACCCTACGTACAGCAGGTACAAGAAATGCATTAAAGGCTAAGTGACGAACAAGAAAATCTATGAGAAATGAGCAACAGTGAAAGCATGCAAGCAAAGGAAGAAGAAGTGAAGAAGAAACAGGAGGACTGAAGGCTATGTGGCGGCTGGGTTTTTCAGCGTCCAGAGGAACTCCTCGACCTGGTAGTTTGTGTCGGCGGAGAAGACCCTGAGGCACATGGGCGGGTTGATGTTGAGCAGCGACAGGATGGACGATGGCAGCGACCAGATCCCGTCGCCGCAGATGAGCCCCGACGCGACGGCGGGCGCGAACATGTGCGCCCTCACCCGGTCCGACTTGCTCCACAGGTACAGCACGATGCTCCCCACGCACATGTCGATGGTGAAGAACGACCCGAGGAAGAAGGGCACCGCCATGCCCAGCGCGCTCGGGATGTAGTCCTGCACCCACCACCGCCGCGCCTTGGCCACCTCCTTGAGCGCGCAGATGGCGACGGCGAGAAGGAAGAAGGCGAGGCAGAAGCGGAGGCAGTACTTGGGCAGCTGGTTCCACCCGTTCACGCCCAGCAGCGCGATGCCCCGGTAGATCTTGGCGTACGGCGCCGGGTACCCTTCTTCCAGCCCGACGTCGTACGCCTTGTAGAAGATCCAGAACACGACGGGGCTGATGACGCAGCCGAGCCCGGTGCCCATGACCTGGCTCACGAACATGGACCGCGGCGAGGTCAGCGTCAGGTACCCCGTCTTGAAGTCCTGGATGAGGTCGGAGGCGGTGGAGACGATGCCCATCATCAGCCCGCACGCCGCGAGCCCCGCCACCACGCCGCCGTCTTCCGCGCCCACGCTGGCGCCGAAGATGAAGATGGCTAGCTTGCCGTAGCTGCTGGAGAGGGACCAGTCCGTGAGCCCCGTCCCGTAGGCGTTGCAGAAGGCGAAGACCGGCGCCACCACGTACGCCCACACCACGTGCTTCGGCTGCAGCTGCCGGAAGATGTGTGGGATCGCCACCACCGAGATCGCTGCCAGAAGCACGTACGCCCCCGCGGCGATGGACGTCGGGATCTGGTCCTTGAGGAACACCTGCCATATCGAACGAGCAGGTCAACCAGTCAGGCACTGCGCATATCGTCGAGCACGCATTGTCATTTGCCAATGCCGCGCCTGCGCGCGCCGCCTGATGAGTGCCCATGACCAACAAACAACATGACCGACCGACCTGCGTGCGGCGGCGGTCGTCGAAGCTGAGCGCCTGGCGCTCGGTGACGTCGACGCCGGCGAATGGCTTGGCGGCGGCCTCTGCAGGCCTGGTGCGCTTGAGGTACATGTCGTAGGAGGTGCGGACGAGGATAGCGAGGAAATTGAACAGCCCATCGCCGATGATCATGGCGATGGAGATGAAGATCTGGTACCCATTCAGCCCATGGAGGCTACTCCTCGGCAGCTCTGCGTCGTACCAGAGCCCGCGCTTGCTCTCAATGTACGGCCACATGAGGCCCCACGACACGACGGATCCGAGCAGCAGCGAGAAGTTGATGATGTAAGGGCAGATCATGCCGACGCCGACGTAGGTCGCCGAGAAATCGAAGAAGAAGCGGCGGCGGTAGGCTTCCATGCCGAAGGTCGGGAAGGAGCTGAACCCGCAGCCGGGCCCCGCCGAGTAGAACCACTGGAAGAGCGACCAGAGGAAGCTCCCCGCGAAGGACTTGAAGAGGATGGACACCTGCTGTTTCGCCTGGATGGCGCCCTGCGGCGTGTGGAAGCTGTTGATGAGGTGCGCGGTCGCCGACCCGCTCGGGTACGTCAGCTTGTAGCTGATGATCATGATCTTGCGGAGCGGGACGATGGAGAAGAGGCCGACGAAGCTGACGAGGAAGAGGAAGGCGATGATCCGACCGAGGGAAGGCTCCTCGACGTTGATGCTCGTCTTGGCCTCGTCGAACCCCTCGGCGATCTTCTTGCTCATGCCGAGGATGTAGGTGCCGAACCCACCTAATTGAAAAGAAGATTGGATGGATGAATCATTTGATTGATTTGAAAATTGATGCAATTGAAATTGAAACCAATGCAACCAAAACCTCACCCACCGGAGAAGGCGATGCTGGAGCAGGAGATGACGCAGGTCTGCACCACCGTGTTCTCCTGCCGGGTGAAGGGTTTCGGGAACACGCCGCAGCGCTCCAGCGCGGACGTCCACGTCTTCATGAGGAAGAAGGCGAGGAGCCCCGCCGACATGTTGAGCGACGGCACGATCCCGGAGGTGAGGTTGAGTTTCATCACGATGAAGCTCAGGAACAGGCCCAGCGCCGAGCTCACCACCACGGAACGCACCGTGATCTGCTCCGACCACGCCGGCAGTCGCTCCCCCTCGAACGCCTTCTCCGTCGACAGCGCCTCGCGCGCCGCCGCCTCCGACCCCTCCATTATTAATTACCGATATGATCGGTCTCCTTCGTATAGTCGTAGCGCTAGCTCCTGCTAGCCGCTGCTACGACGTCGACAATGGTGGCGGTGGCGGGCAATGCAACGGATCGATGGATCGATCGATTCCCCAGCTAGCTGGCCGGTGCCTTGGACGATGACACGCGTACACCACCGGCCGGACGGACGGGACGATCGAGTGGAAGAGAATGCATGCAAAGGAGCGCTAGCTAGATAGGTGGTGATTTCAACTAGTGGCCATAAAGAAATGTGCTCTCCTTTTTCATTCCCTAGCTGGTAACAAAGTAGGAGTACATAAACAATTGTTGGGATGATAATTGATGAAAAACGATCACTTAATCAGCAAAATAAATAAAGTGAAAATCTTACCTGTTTCTATTTATATGAAAGAAAAGGGTGAAGGCTAATTATCGGAAACAGTAGCGATACTCCAGGCTCTGCAGCTCCCTCTTCTTACTCCATCTGGATTGTTTTTCTTTTATTTTTTTGATCAAGAGTTTCCTGTGGTCAGTATTTTCTTCCGTGGGCGCGAGTAAACGGGTGGACGTCATGCAATCTCGTGCACTGCATATAGGTTGGTGTTGGTGGTGACGTTTTACTAATTTTGGCACTGCCAGTGGGGTGGGGGTGCTAGCGTGGACTTCCACGTCAGCACGCGGGTCTCACCTCACCAGTCACCACCATCCGTTTTGACCCGTGTCTCCTGCGTTCGCAGGTTTACGTCGTTAATTACGTGCCTGCCGCCGCCGCTCCGTACGTCCGGCACGACGTTGACACTGCCGGCGGCGGCGGTCGCCCAGCAGCTAGCGTTGTGCGTCCACAGGGCTTCAACGCAGGCGTACGATGGTTTGGTGCCGCTGCAGGATGGATCAGGCCGGCTCCTCTGCTTGCTGGACAAGGAACGAATATAGATATATAGGTTGTTGTCATCTATATCAGACACAAGAACCAGATTCCGGAGCGATATATGGTGTAGCTGCGGCCTGGCGACGCCACCGGCCGTCTGCCAGAGCTCAACGCCCTCCATGTAACTGTATGTATGTACACGCATCTCACCGGCCACGTTCAGTTCAGACCGAGATATTTTTCATTTGCTTAATGAAATAAACTTCCCTTTATCCAAAAAAAAAAAAGGTGATTCAAAGGTGTGAGGTTCTTGATTCCGTACTTAGATCGAAGAATGATCTGACCGACGACGCTGGTGGGAGAGGCGGTGGAGGACGAAGCTGCCGTACATGTCATCCTCCAGCGCCTATATAACAAGGGGCAAGCAGGCATAAGTTGAGACGATGATAAGGGATTCAACTCTGTTACAGCTGGCTGATTCCATCAAGATGATAACGGTCTTCCTCTTGCTGATCTGCTGCCGCTACCTCGCGCCGTCATCTCTCGTGTCCTCTGTTGCTGCAGGTTGGCCGGCTATCCTCTACTCTATGCATGCACATGCATGCATGAATATCGATCCGATCCGTTTTTGCGTACGTGTTATACTTACTGAACCTGTTGTGCTTTATTTGATTATATATATTGATTTGTCGTAGCACCAACGACGGCGGCGGCGGCCATGAACGACAGCTCCTCATCGCTTCCTCCTCTGGGCGCGGGCGCGGCCACGGTGTCGGTGACCCCCTCCATCTCCACCAACGACCTAGACAGCAGCAGCAGCAGCACGTCGCCTACCACCGGACCTCCGACACCGGAGTGGCTTCTTCTTCCTGATGACACCAACAATGCTCCGACGGCGACACCCAAGTGGCTCATCGCTCTCCTATCTTCCCTGGCAACCATGCTTGGTGGTTTCGTCACCTACAAGATATGCAAGGCAATATGCGAATGCCGCAACAACAACCAGTTCTGCAGCAACAACGAGTGCTGCCTATGCTGTCTTTAATTAGTTCATTTACACGAAGCGCCGTCGATCGTGTGATGGAGTCTCCCGGTGAGACGTCGCGCGCGGCTGCTCCGTGCTTGCAGTGCCCGCTGTTACAACTTATCAAGGTGACGAGACCACCAACACCAAGCGACGCTGCCAGGGCAGGTATGAGAGCCATGAGCCACTTGGGTGGTAGTTTCTTCGTCGGAGCTTTATCGTTGGTGGTGTGAGAGGCGGACGAAGCTGCCGCTGCGGTGTGGGAGCTGGCTGCGCGGTAGGCGCCATTCTGATGCTGACGATTAATTGCTAATCAGTGATTAGGTGTTCATGTAATTGGGTTAATTAAGATCCTGTCTAAGTAGGTGTTCATGTAATTAGGTGTTCATTGCTAACCATATGTTGTGATGGACTGATCTTAGCTAGTATGGTTGTAATAGGGCTTTGCAACGGTACTCCCAAACAACTGTGATGTCGATTAGCACATTACCTACCAGAAGGTAATAGAAGACATAGGAAAAAATGATTTATTGGATCTAATATACATGTGTGATCAAACGACTTAACTATTTGACATGTGGATAACATCTAAAGTTTCTTTCCTCTAATATGTTTGTTTTGTAAAAAAAAAATCAAACGTGATTTGTTTGTAACACTAGTACAAGTGCACGTGTGACAAACACGTGTTTATGAAAAATAATTTCATATGCCACGTTACCTCGTCCTCCTTTTTTCTCATCATTAGCGTTCACTTGACTTCTTCATCCTTGATCAACTCCAAATCATCCCCACCAACCTCTGCCAAATTGTGCTGCCCCAGAAATTCCATTTAAAAGAAGATAAGTATATAGATACTATGCCCAAAAGACGTATATTTTGCTCAAGACTTATCCCACCGGCCTCTGCTAGTTTAATTTTTTTGACTCCATATATATAGAGCATGTTGTACGTTGTAGTGTAAGGGCCTGTTTATTTGGGCTTCCTGAAAGCTTTTAGACCTTAGCTTTGGGACCTTACAAAAGAAAAGAAAAAATCTCGGAAGCCAAAACCCAGAAGCTCCTCAAAGTGAACTTTTGAGCTTTTGTTTCAGAGAGTTTTTTATTTTATTTTTAGAAGGTCCCAAAGCTATGATCAAAAGCTTCTAAGAAGCTGAAACCTAAAGACTTGCAGGGCAAGCTATATGCTATGCTGTCGGGGTCAGCTGACCCCGATGACGCGGCGGCCACCTCTCGTACCCTGCAACTTTTTAGACCTCGGTAGCCTCGATGGCAAGGCAACCGCCCAGCAGCCAGCCTTCCAATAGCTACGCAAGACACAAGGGCCAAGGGCAAGCGGCAAGCCTAGACAACCCGCTTTATGGACGTGACTAATCGACGATTCCTCCACTGGTCTAAGACCATTCCACGTCGTCGTTTTTCGCCGTTTTTCATGTTCTAAGGCCCAGTTTAGTTGCCGAAAATTTTGGCAAAACGATACTGTATTTCGTTATTATTTGATAATTAGTGTCTAATCATAGTCTAATTAGGCTTAAAAGATTCGTCTCGTGGATTTCGTCTAAACTGTGTAATTAGTTTTATTTTTTATTTATATTTAATGCTTCATGTATGCGTTCAAAGATTCGATGTGACGGAGAATCTTAAAAAAAATGGCGTTTTGGAGGGGAACTAAACAGGCCCTAAAAAAACGTCGTCGTTTTTCAGCAACTTGGATACAATTATCTTTTTCTGTTTTTCAGTTATTATACATAGAGGCAAGCACGAATTGAATTACCAATACGAAGGGAGTATAATTTTGTTGCTCGTGTTCCATGCTTAGCAAATTAAGAGCTTGCTGCCTTGATCTTCTCTAGCAAGACGTCAGGCAAGCTTGAGTTGCAGCCTGTTCGCTTGTTCGTTTCAGCTGGAACTTATTAGTCATGATACAGTATTTTTCTCTCACAACAAATCAGCCATACAAACCAGCACAAGCGGCTTATAGACCAGCCGAACAGGCTATTGGTCTTTTTGTCTCCTTGTTTTAATGAGCCGGAAGCTAGAACCAAAATAATGAATGGTTAAGAGTATATCTAATGTAGAGATAGGAACAGAATAGTATTAATTTTCTAGGAAAATATGTATCACGTTAAGGCAAGCGTTAGTATGAACATTATATAGGTTAAAGGTCTGTTTGTCAGAGCTCCAGCCTATGGAGCAGATTCATTTGGAGAGCGGAAATACTTTTTTAGACCGTTTGGAAAAATAGTTTGGGGCTTAAGCATTTTTACTCCTGTTTTGAAGTGAAGTGGTGATTTTGCCCTCATTTTCTTTTAACTTTGTGATTTTACCCCTACGATTCAAAAGAAGGGGGACTTTATCCCTAGTCTGTGAAGTCCCTCTAAGGATGCTAACTTTTAGACAAAAGGATAACTTTAACCATGCGTTTTTACCCCTGTTTTATTTTGGTATTTGTGTTTTTATCCCTATTTTCATATCAGCAAGTTGACATTTTTTATACAGAATTTTTAGAAAAAAAATCAACAGCATTTCAACTAGCATTCATATAAACAGAATTTAATATCATAAAACAAATTAATATCACACAAAACTAATCTTTAGCTCTCTGAACAAGTCTATGGCCATGTCTGATAGCTCATTATGCACAAGTGCTGCAATTTCATATGGAAGCATCTCTGACTAGACTACACTAGAGCATCATCACTGACTAACCGTGGTTTTTGAACTAGCTAGCTCGTTGTGTTTGAATTTGAATCCTCTTCTACACAGTGTTCACCACAACCACTGTCAGTGCAACACTGGACGTAATGGAGTTCAGAAGAGGGGGAATCCACCCTGGCCTGACCGATGCACAGGTCGATCAACCATGCCTCACCTCGTCCGGCTCCTCAGCTCGATCAAGATTCAAACACCAGCCGAACCTCATGAATTTATCATCCCGCACATGGTTTGGCGTACATGCATGTGATCGATCGAATCACCGAGGCAAAGCACAAGAGCAAGCTCAAGCGAGCTCGCCATGGCCAGCCCGCCGTGCTCGTGAGCCATGGCTTGCAGGCTGGAGTGCCACTCCGCCAACGCCCAGGCCAACAGCCCAACACCCAACAGGATCGGAGGCGGGCGAGGGAGACCTTGCTTGGGGCACGGAGTGGGGGTGGCGGCGGCGCACCATTCTAGCTAGGACCAACGGGGTCGGAGGATGGCGCCCTATTTTCTCGCGGTTTGTTTCAGTTCAGACTTCAGACATGCACATGGAGACCCACCATTGCCGTAGCAGCTAGAGGAGGAGCCAGCTGCAATACGAACACGATCGGTCGATAATAATGGAGGGGTCGGAGGCGTCGGCGCGTGAGGCGCTGTCGACGGAGAAGGCGTTCGAGGAGGAGCGACTGCCGGCGTGGTCGGAGCAGATCACGGTGCGGTCCGTGGTGTTGAGCTCGGCGCTGGGGCGCCTGTTCCTGAGCTTCATCGTGATGAAGCTCAACCTCACCTCCGGGATCGTGCCGCCGCGTGGCGGAGCCAGAATTTGGAACTTGGTATTCCTACCTCCACAACATAAAAAAAAACTTGAATCCATAGGCTTAAAATATAATTTATAGTAGTATGTTACCGATAATTAAAGTCACAAAATACTCAAATAAAAAATTGTTCAGCTAGCCAACTCTAAGATTTTGGACTAAATTAAGTGAAAATGCTGCAAAATATTGTATGTATATATATATATATAGACACACACACGCACACATAAAGGTGTCCCAAATAGTTGGGAATTCCCACGAATAGAAGGGAATACACATTCCCTTGAATCCGCCCAAGCGTGGCGGTGGCGGGGCAATGCAACGGATCGATCGATTCCCCTGCTAGCTGGCCGGTGCCTTGGACGATGAGACACGTACACCACCGGCCGGACGGACCGGACGATCGAAGAAAGCAGAGAAGAGAATGCATGCAAAGCAAAGGAGCGCTAGCTAGCTAGACAGGTGGGTGGTATGCAATTAGCCAGTGGCCGTAAAGAAATGTGCTCTCCTTTTTCATTCCCCAGCTGATAACAAAGTAGGAGTAACATAAATAATTGTTGGGATAATAATGCTGGAAAAAAAATCTTTTTTTGCAGGCTAAATTATCGGGAACAGTAGCGATACTCCAGGTTCTGCAGCTCCCCTCATCTTACTCCATCTGGAATTCTGGATTGTTTTTCCTATTGATTTTGTTTTTGTGATCAAGAGTTTCTTGTGGTCAGTATTTTCCAAGGGCGAGTAAACGGGTGGTCGTCATGCAATCTCGTGCACTGCATGCGTATGGTAGTGGGGTTTTACTAATTTTGGCAGGGGTCACACGGCTCGATCATGCCTATTCTGCTTATTATAACAAACAGAAAACCAGTAGATATAACTAGGATCATGTAACTGGGTAAAAATAAACCATGATAATTCGAGCTTCAACGTGTAGTATACTATTATATTAACAAAAGAAAATATACTTTAAGGCCAGTCTCAATGGGGGTTTCGTGGGTGTATCATGCACATTAATTAGATGACACATCAGCCAGAAAAGGAATATTTGCATGATTTTAGGAGGAGAGAGAGGGAATACGTTTCATGGCCACGACACGTTTGGGCACCGTTACCAAGTCCTCGGTAACTGAATGAAACTCGCGTTGAGGGGCGTCCGGCGTTTCATCCTCATCCCGTGCGGCCGGGCTCCCGACGGCGCGCCCTTCTCGCCCCCTCCCGCCCTTTCCCCAATCTTCCCGCCCCCTCCTGCCTCCCTCCAGTCGTTCCCGCCCCTCTCCTCCTCCTCCGTGGATAGGTTCGCCCCCCGCACATCGCCTGCGCTAGGGTTTCAAATCAGCGAGCAACGCTGCTCCGATGGCACCAGCGGCGAGCTCCAGGCGGCGCACCTCCACGAGTGGGGGGAAAGGGCGAGCGGGTAGCCGTCTGGGACTGAAGAAGTCGTCCTCGACTGCGCCGTCGCGGCCTCCAGCTTCGTCACCGGTGCCGTCGCCGCTGCCTTCCCTCGAGGTGCCGGTGCCGCCACCAGTTCCCACGCCAGCCACTGTGGTTTCCTCCCCTGCTGTGCTGAGTTCTTCCCCTGCTCTCCTGTCTTCGGCTGTGATGCCGCAGCCAGCGCGAGTAGGATGGGGGGCCGTACCCCCAATTTTTTCCTCTGAACCTAGAAACAACAATCCCCAAATTTATGGTAAGCACTTGATTTCGATCTGTGTATTCCCAAATTCATGGCTGCCGGTAGTTGATTTGTACTCGTTGGAAGTTGATGCCTGCAAGATTGTTCATCATGATATTGAAGATTGTTTAGTACAGTTGGTTTTATAGTTTGATCTTAGCATAGAAAGGTTCAGCTCTATTCTGGATGGTGTTAATGATAGTGTGAAAACTTCAGGGTCTATCCACCAGGTGGTTTTATGAATTTTCTTCAACAACCACACTATCCACAGCAGCCACAAATTCAACGAGAAAATTTTCATTTGGCTGGACAGCCTATGGGCTTCAACCCGATATCACCACCGCCAAGTGCCTGTGGAGCACTCCAAGCTGTGAAACAAGGTACTTCAACAAAGGAGACGGTGAACATTGACATTGATGAAGATGACAACAATGAGGCAAATAGGCAAGTAAAGAAGAGATACTGGAGTCATGAAGAGGAAGAGAGACTGGTACAATACTTAATTTTGTAGGCCAGTGTTGTCGATAATACTTGATTTGTTCATCTTATATCAATATTTTGTATTTTGTAGGCCAGTGCTTGGTTGAATGCTTCTAAAGACCCAATTAAGGGAAATGACAAGAGAGGTGACACATTTTGGAAGGAAGTCACTGATGATTCTAATAAGAAAGGGAATGGGAAGCGTAGAAGGGAAATAAACCAACTGAAGGTTCACTGGTCACGCCTCAAGTCATCGATCACTGATTTCAATGACTATTGGAGTAAGGTAACTCAAATGCATACAAGCGGATACTCCAACGACATGCTGGAAGATGAGGCACAAAAGATGTATGCAAACAGGTTTGGAAAGCCTTTTTCGTTGGTGCATTGGTGGAAGATACTAAAAAACGAGCCCAAATGGTGTGCACTGATTGAGGAGACAGAGAAAAACAAGAGTGAGATAGTTGATGTTCTAGATGAACAATCATGTCCCATTGGTAGAGAAGCAGCAAAGGCTGAGCGCAGTGGAAGGCGCAAGAAGGACAATGTTATGGAAGGAATTGTCATCCTTGGGGACCATATTGAGAAAATTATCAAGGTGCAGCAAGATTGGAAGGTGGAGTGGGAAAAGGTCACAGAAGCACAGATTCAGATATCAAATGCAAATTTGAGGGCAGCAAAGGAGCAAAAGGAAGCAAAGATGTTTGAGGTCTATAATTCCCTGCTTAATCAAGACATAAGTCACATGTCTGAAGATCAAAAGGCTAGCCGAGACAGGGCAATACGCAAGATAGAAGAAAAGTTGTTTGCGGACTAAGGTTAGTTCTGAACTGCTCACATCATGTGTAAATGCTGCATCATGTGCACTATATTAATTAGATGTGAAAACTACTCATATCATGTGTAAATGCTGCACTATATACTATGGCAGTTTGTAGTGTGAATGTTGCATTATCTACTATGGCAGTTTCACTTTAGGTGTGAAAACTGTTCAGATTCTCATTGGTTGAATGGTCATCATCAATTTACCGTCAGTTATCTGTCATCTTTTGCCATTGGAAAACTTGATGTTCCAGTTATCTTGCTGTTACAATTCGTCTTAGTTATCTTGCTGTTTCAGTTATCTGAACTTATGCAGTTCATACTGCAGTTTGTAGTGCAGTTCTGAAGTTATCTGAACCTATGCAGTTATCTAAATTATGCAGTTCGTACTTGCTGTTCTGTTGGTTGAAACTGAAGTTCTGAATGTGTAGTGCATACTTGCTGTTCATACTGATCTAGGAGTCGATGAAATGCATTACAATGTGTAGTGCATACTTGTTCTCTTCCTCTTGTAGTTCTGAAACAGCAGTTCATACTTGCTGTTCTGTTATCTGAACTAGGAGTGCTGCAGTATTTGTAGTGCACGTATTTTAGTTTTTGTGGAAATGGCTACACGAGCATGCGGTGCATATGATCCCATCACTTTGCTGCAATTAAGTGCTTCACTTAGCTTTGTAATTGGTGAAATGAAACGCTGCACTGTGAAGGCCAATTTCATTCACAGTTTCATCACGCTCTGGCTGATGTGGTCTTTTGGAAACCGTGTAGTGAAACTAGCCATTGAGATTGGCCTAAGTGTGATATTCGCAACATTCTATCTATAGGCTATAGCCAATCATTAGTGAGCGATTAATGCAGTTCATATCGTAACAATCTTGTTCATTACGACTACCTATTTTATCACGTCTTATGATCTTGTCCGTGAACCATTAAGATACTCTTGTAGTCTTGCGAGAATTGAAATTCTCCTAGGATTCCCATCATAAGACAATAGCTGGATCACAAAGTCCATTGGGGACAGTGCGCCTCCTTGTCTCAAGCCTCTAGCACGTGTAATATTTGCGAACACAAGGTTGAAATGTGCCCTTGTGGTTCGATTTGTGATGAGTGATTGTCAACGTGATTCACGTCTTGGGTTAAGTTTGTGAACTAACCATGGCGTCAGTTGGGTTGTGCGACATGTCTCTTGACTTGTGGTGCGTAGGTGTAGAGCTCGGAGGCGGTGGTCGACGGTGAGGTGAAGGTCAAGTAGGGACGTGCCGTGCCGATGGACTGGGAGCGGTGAAGGACGGACATGAGGCTTGGACTGAGGGACCAGCAGGCCGGGTGACCAGCCGTGGTGGCTGACACTTGGGGACATCGACATGTGCAAGTGTACATGGGAGTGACCGTGTTGACCGAGTCGGTGGTCGAGCAAGTCAAGCGGAGGCTCTGGAAGACTTGGCGGCCTGGCGGTCACGACGGTGGCACGCGTCGAGTGGCGGGGGACGCGTATGGAGTACGCTACTCATGAGCGGTTTGATGGGTTAAGCCTCAAAACCACCGAGTGGACGGTTTTCGGATTTGGGCCTAAAAATTCAGGTGTGGTTCTGGCGGGAATCGGAGGCGGCACGTGGCGTCATCGAGGAGTTCGCGTCGAGGCGAAGCTATCTCATGAAGGACGTGTGGCCATCGGATGCTTCTATCTCGGGTTGGACCATAACGCCCTCGAGGTCCATGGTTCGGCTCAAAATATCTATGGACATTTTTGGATTGTGTAATAGCCTTGGTAAATAACTGATGGTTGTCCCCAAACCAGCCTTACCTCTCTAGTTTTTCATTTTTTCACAGAACTCTCTCTAGGTTATGCTTTAGAGGTCTTCAGATGATTCATCTCATTTTCATGTAATCTGAGTTCGTGAACGTGTGATTTGTGTGGGAATGGAGGCCTGAATCCTCCTCTTGTCCTCCGGGATTCATCACTTGTGTGTGTGATTTTCGGGTTACCTTGTTCTTCGTTTTTCCTTATTTTCGTTCTTTGCTACAATCTGAATTTCCCGGAGTTTGGATCAATCCCAGGTGATGATTTCTTGGGGATTGTTTTTTTCGTAGTTGAATTTCATCTGTGCACATTTTGGGAACGAATCGCTTTGATTGGATCGAGTTTTTGTCGATTTTGTGGCCGGCTCCTTTTCTGTTCGTTCGCCTCTGCTGCCGGGTCCGTCTCCTGTCTGCTTGCGTTCACCCAGGCCGTGAGTAGCTTTGCACATTCCTGTGCGTGCTTCCTTTCTGGCAGGTCGGAGAGTAGCCCCTCGTCGCTGTGCATGTACTGTCCGTGCTTGATTTTGGTTGGTCAAAAGCTTGCTTGATGCATCCGTGAAATACCAAATCAATTATTGGCTATATATTTACCGGAAGTGTTACATTACTTCATTTTGATTAGAGTACCTCTCTCTCTCTGGTGTGTGCGTAGCAGCAGCAAGGCTGCTCGGCCAAGCCTGCTGATCCGCCAGGCCATCCAGGCAAATCGGCCAAGTTTTTTGTGCAGCAGCATCATCTCCTTTCTGTGATGTGCGTTGTCTTGTGAAGACTGATTTTCTGATTGCAGCTCTTGGAATTTCCAGTTCAGCAAGCTGTTTCGTTCGTATCTTCCGCGTTTGAGCTCCGATTCTCATTCTGTCTTTTGCGTTGTTTTTCTACCATTCCAAGGAACCTGTCTAGATACTCTCGTCACCCGTTAGCTTGGGTATTTTCATTTCAGGAACGTTTGTCGTGTCTTGTTCTTGGCGGTGAATTTGGGACAATGGCTGAATATTTCGAAAGAAATTTGAGGCTCTCATTCACCCCCCGTCTGGTCGCTATTTTCAGTCCTTCAATATTCTTCTAGTTGTGTTTCCATTGACGATGACTCGTGCAAAGGAGGTAGCGAGGAGGGCAGTCCAGCCTCTCCATCTTTGACCCGAACCCCAACTGAGGGCCAGTTTGGTTAGCACCATCTAAAGTTTAGTCAGCTAAATGTAGTTCTATTTAGTTACTTTTCACCCAAACAATATGACTAAATGGGACTAAATGTGCTTTAGCCAACTAATCACTAAATTGTTGCTAGAACGGACTAAAGGGGACTAAACCTCACATTTTAGTCACTTTAAAGCCAAATACTTTAGTCTCTTTTAGTTACTCAAACTAAACATCCAATAACTAAAGTTTAGTCCCTAGTTTAGTTTAGAAGGAGGAACCTGAGTCAAAGACCGTGGAGCAGGTAGGTCCAATTTAATGAGTCAAATGCCTTTGAGATGTCAAGCCCGATGAATAAGGTTGGGGTGCTTTTTTGTAGATGTCGGATTACATGTTGCACATATAGGAAGTCGTGTCATGTATACTATCATTTTGGAAGCGTACGTCAGCCATCTTTGGAGTTAGGACAGTATTTGCCTCATTTAACAAGTGAAGCTTAGCTGTTCTCCCATTGAAGAAACCATATACAAGGCATCAGTTAGATCTTTTTTTCAGCATCGTGCTGGACCATTGGGGTTAAAAAAAACGAAGTGGTGTTTGACGGATGTAGACCAAAAACTTTCTTGCAGGTACTATTTAGGGGAACACGTTGGCTCCGGCAATTGGCACAGTTACAGCGCCATGAGGACAAGCGAGAGGTGCTCCTAAAGGCGTGCCGTCAATTAGAGGAGGCTGCGTTGCGTTTCTTTGTGTCGTTTGGATGGTTATCTACTTGTCGGATTAGTCTTCATTAGTTAAACCGTGGTGATCTTTTAAATTAAGTCTGGAAGTGTTTGGGCTTGGACTTTGGGTTCTAGTAGTTTGTATTAAGTGGTATGATTGTACCCTGTGTAGATGGAGCTGGATGTTTATCCATTATTATCTAAGAAAAGGTTAGATCTTTTTTTAATGATCGACCAGCACACTTTATCTGTAAAAAGAACGCCGATGAACCCGCGTACGTGCGGCCCTGGTGCTTTTTTGTACCGGCAACCTTTAATCACCTGATCTACCTCCGGTTCAGTGAACGGGTTATCAAGGTCACTCAAATCCAATTACATCGCTGTTATTTAATACTGTAGGTTCCAATTTGATGTTACGTCTCTGGCCTCAGAGTCCCGAAAGATCTTTTGGAAATGATCATGTGCAACCTGCAGCTTGTCCTTTTTTTGCAATTTCATGATCTGTGACTTCTTAAGTACGATAATCTCATTATAGTGTGCTAGAATTATAGTCTGTTCGTTACAAGTCTTTTATATTGAATTAAATAATTGTCTACATGTCATTAAGTTACTAATGGAACAATGTTTCAAAGCGGCAAAGGCATACTAAACTGGATCATAATTCAATACTAGGGGCATATGATTTAAGACATGTTATGTTATTATCTAAAATATAAAAAATGGTGACCTTGGTATACCAGTCCTGTATGAAGCAAACTGATAATTCATAGAGATGGTTAGTTTTAAAATGTTGAGGAATCAATTAATTTTGTTATAGTGATATAAACTTTTATGTGCGTATGTACAAATATACAATATTATAAATGCATAACTTGATGATTGCAAACCATCGATGAGAGTTTTAGACATGCACAAGATTCAATTTGTAATATTGAACATCATGCTCGTATTATCGTTTTTTAACAATACAACACGTCTATGCTCAAATTATTAGGACATTATTTATCCTGTTGCAACGCACGGAAATGTCTATACAGTAGAGTTGGTGAGCCTGCGACGTCGCGCACTCCGTGAGAGTGTTAATTTCACGAACTTTGCTTTTTGAATTAAATATTACTTTAACGTCGGTATTTAATTTCACAATATGTTATCTTATCGTGCGATCCGTGTATTTTTAGTACAAAAGTTATGTTAATTTCACGAAATTTGCCTTTTGGATTAAGTGTTATTTTAATGTTGGTATTTAATGTTACAGTATTGTTATCTTATCGTGCGATCTATGTGCTTTTAGTAAAAAATTTAGTTGTCCCGTAGAAACGTACGGACACGCTACCCAGTAAATAAACAATATACATAAAAATGGGGGAAAACAAACAAACATACTTATTATTCCGTAACGTGCAGGACGAGCAAAAGCTCGTGTACCTGACCTCGGACGCGGCCGCTCCATCCAACTCTGCCACGCCGCCAAGCCCATCGCTCCTCGTGGCCCACCAGCGGCCCACCCCAGGAACGCCACCATCCTTAGTAAGCGGCCTGCTTTACCGGGGTTACGAGGACAGCACCCTGACCGGAAGGTAATGCAATGGGCCGACTTCCACTTTGTTTCCTTTCCCTAAAAAATTCACCATGGCTGGAGCGCTCGCAATTCTGGTGGACGGTGGCATCGCCGGCCCGCAACTACACCACCACTCGGAACCTCCGGGTCACAGTGCTCCGCCGCTTCCGCACCTACTACTACATCTCCCTGCGGCGGCGGCGGCGACTTTGCCGCCGGCGGCGTTACCTCCTCTGCCGAAGACGCAGACAAGAATGCCCTACTGCTCGCAACGGATGGAGTTTACCTGGTCGTGGGGCCCAGCCTCTGCGACGTCGCCACTCACCCCAAATTAAAGCTCAAGCTCCTACGTCTACTAAGAACCTTCTCAAATGGTTGTTCGGTGTACTGATAGGAACCCTGACAGCCCTTGGTGGTGGTTACGGGGCGTACAGGAAATGCAGAATCTTCAGCCGGAGGAATGACATCAATGTCACCGCCATCAACAGTAGCGTAAGCATCCACAACGGCAACAACAAGAGACTTTTTCCTGTGTGTCATTATAAAAGATCAAAATTTTCTTTGTGTCCCTGAAAAAATTCAGCGGTCTTCAGCGTCACTACTCCAACTTTTTTGGGTCCTCCATGCCACTTCCGTCAATTCAGACTCTAACGCCGTCAAACTGCGGGTGTGAAAAGACGAAAATGCCCTTAAGTTCAAATATGTTATTAATTTTTTTGAGCATCTTAACGACTTCAAATGAAAAAACTCAAAACTAGAAAGTTGTAGATCTCGTCGAGATCTATAATTTTCATATAAAATTTATTTTCATTTAATTTCGCAAAAAATATATGATTTGATATGATTAATATATCTTAGAAAAATCATCATATTTTTTATGGAATTAAATGAAAATAAATTTTATATGAAAATTATAGATCTCGACGAGATCTACAACTTTCTAGTTTTGAGTTTTTTCATTTGAAGTCGTTAAGATGCTAAAAAAATAATAACATATTTGAACTTAAGGGCATTTTCGTCTTTTCACACCTGCAGTTGACGTCGTTAGAGCCTGAACTGACGGAAGTGGCATGGAGGACCCGAAAAAGTTGGAGTAGTGGCACTGAAGACCGCTGAATTTTTCCAGGGACACACAGGAAATTTCGATCTTTTATAATGACACACGGGGAAAAGTCTCCAACAATAACATCCAACTCACCGTCAAAAACAGGGATCTAGGAAATATGTACAAGATAGATGTCTAGTTTTGATATCTACTCCCACCGTTCTAAATTATATTACGTTTTTTACTTTTTAGACATATTGTTTTTGTTATGCATGTAGATATAACAACAGCAATTACTTTTTTTCCTCTCATGGATGGCCTTTTGTTTTTAGGATTGCTATGTAAACTATAGAGCTTGCTTGTTTAGTTGCTTCGGTGTGCAACTCTATTGTATTGTGTGTGGTCTAATTCCTCTATTTTGAGGATGGAGCCTTTTTCCATTACCTAAAAATCCTAGAAAAATAAAACGTCATATAATTTGGAACGGAGGAAGTACTTTTTTTTAACTGTCGCCAGGGGATTGAATCCCCACCTAAAGTAGTATTGATATATCATGGCATGACCACATCAATAGCCTCGTTTTTTGTGAAAACGAGGCAAAACTCTTTTGTCCGGTTAATTTTGGAAAACCGGACTAAAACCAATACCAAGCTAAACTAGGATCAGCAACCCTAGCACAAGGGTGAGGTCGCGACATATTGAAAGTGCATCTAGCCCTTTAGTGGGTTTTGGTTGATTGAATGACAACGTGATTAAAGGACTAACCCGTTTGCTAAGTGTGAACAGGTAATAGGTTATCTCATAGGTACTTAATGAAAGCCAAAATGATGTGTTGTTGTATAAACAATCTAGTTCAAGCACAAGACAACAATGCAAATGGAATTCATGTGAAGGCTTATTTTTTTGTGGGATTTCCATGTACTATGTGAAAGCAAGCTCATGATTATTAGTTAATGAGACATGAGGGATTGCATATGGAATGGTCTCATATTTGAAGCTTGCTAAATTAAAATGAAAAAGATAACAATACATATGAATGGATGATTCAACACAAGATGTGACTTGATGGCTTGAGATGGTGAAGATAGCAAGGAAAGGCTTTGAGGTACTAAGCAAGGGTGAAGGGCAAGCGACGGCTTGGCGGCCGAAGAACCTAGCTAGGGTGAAGAAGAAAGTACTTGCATTTAGTTGAGGTACTAATCAAGCTAAGATGGTCATATTGATGTGAAGAATCAAATCTATAATGAAGTATTTGATGGAAGTGACTTGATACGTTTGGGGTTATTCAAATTTGATGAATGGAATCAAGTCACATGCTCAAGATGGCTATGCTCAAATGAAAAGATCAACATCAACTTGTTAGCACCCTTACTTGATGAAGATTGGAAGGGACGGCATCAATTCAAAAGAAATCAACTCAAGTGGTATAAATTCATTTTTCCTTTGATCTTGAGTTTAATAGGTATGCCGTACTATTAAGAGGGATGCATCATGTTGATAGATAATGTTTCATAAGTGCTCAACCCAACCCATGTGAGGTTTGATTATTTGAGCGACAAATGTGCTAACTGATTTCTTGCTGGTTTGGCAATACCGGACGTGTCCGGTATTTGTCCAGCAGCTGTAAAATTGTTGTTCTCGGGTTGCTTCGTCGGGAGTTCCGACGTAGGTCGGGAGTTCCGACGGTCGGGAGTCCCGGCATGGGTCGGGAGTTCCGACGTCTCGCACTTCAACAGACTTAGAGGTTTCACTGTCCTGGTCATACCGGACGTGTCCGTGATTCACACCGGACGTGTCCGTATGGATGACCGTAAGCCAACGGCTAGTTTTCAAAAGCCGTGAGGGTCGGGAGTTCCGACATGCGTCGGGAGTTCCGACACCTCACTAACTTTAACTCGATTACATGTTTTCAAAATTGCTTTGAGGGTCGGGGTTCCGACTTGAGTCGAGAGTTCCGACGGTCGGAAGTCCCGCATACTTGGGAGTTCCGCGCCTCACAACATCATCAGAACTTAGTTACCGTTGGCGCGAGCCTGAGTCATACCGGACGTGTCCGTATGCCTACCGGACGTGTCCGGTATTACAACGGCTATAAAAAGCGGCTAGTTTTCAAGGGGCTATAATACCCCCAAGCCTCCACCTTTGGAGGTGCTGATTCTCACCGAGATAGACACACGTTTTGAGCCTTGCCAACTCTCCTAAACCCTCTCTTAGTGAGTGTGTGGTCCAAATTGCAAAATCAATTTGTGGGTTGAGAGAGAATTTTAAAAGAGAGCAAGCCACCACTTGAGCACTTGTGCATATTGTCAATCTCGTGATTCGCATTTGTTACTCTTGGACTCTTCGGTCCTAGACGGTTAGGCGTCACGGGAGAGCAACCGAGAGATTATGGTTGCTTCGGAAAGTTTAGAATTCAGTCGATTCAGCGCCTCGGAATCAAATTAGTGGAAGGAGGAAAAGGAGTTGGAAAAGACTCCACTAGAGTGACCTTCGTGGTGGTACCTCTAGGGTCTGACCTTCACTGGTCGCCTGCAGCCCCCTCACGGAGAGTAGGACTCGAACGAGTCCGAACTTCTATAAAACAAATATCGTGTCTAAATTCGCATTTCATTTGATATTTGTGTTGCTCTAGCTGCTCTGCAGTTCTCTGTGTATATTGTCATCTCCATTAGGTGCCTGCAGTTTGGTTTGAAGATAGAAATCGAAAGGAGCAAGTTCGGGGCCGATTTGCGAGAATCGTGTATACCGGACAAGTCCGGTATTTATACCGTTACGTCCCCAGTATTTCCTGCCTCACCCGAAAAATATTTATTCTCCTGTTCTAACTTGGTGTTGCAGGGTTGTAGCTTCTAGATATATTCTTTATACCTTGTTTACTTTGTGGCTAACTTGTGAGGGGTGGTAGTACTCTTAATTTGGAGTTTCCATTTTGGAAACTCCCCTGTCTAATTGTTTCCGCATTTAAAGGTGTTATTTTTCAGAAACGCCTATTCACCCCCCCTCTAGGCGGCATCCTAGGTCCTTTCACATATCCACGATAAAGAAAAAACAAGAAGAACAACAGGCCCCAGCACAAGGGCGAGGTCGTGGCATATCCACAATAAAGAAAAAAAACAAGAACAACAACAGGCCCCGGCACAAGGGCGAAAAGTGACATAACCACAAATACAACAATAAGAAAAGAAGACAACAACACCAAGGCACAGGAGCTTCTTCAACGATGCCTTCAGGGAGGTGGATGATGCCAGAATACAATCATCATCAGCCATGCAGGAGCTTGGCAAGGCTTTCGCCCGAGTCATGTGCCGAGGAGTAACTGCATTGATTGTGCTGACCAAGGAGAGGAAGCAACAAGGATTTCTTTCTCAGCGATGCCTTCAAGAAGGAGATTCCGCCGAAGGGCATCCCTCGTCGCTGGCCCAGCCAAGATCTGAGCAGAGCTTTTCCCCCGAACCCTCGCTAGAGCTCCTGCTGACGAGAGACAACAATTGCCACCGTTGCCTTATCAGTTATTCACAGCTGGCGCCCCAATGCCACCACCACGGTGTCACCGCCACGGCAGACACAGGAAAGCAATACAACTATTAAATAGGGTTCAATTACTTACTTATTTTTTTAGCATCCTCGTCGTCCTCTAGAAGAAAGTCACCGAACTAAGCCACCAGCTCTCTCCAGCGATCGTTGTCAACTATATCTGTCACTGGAAGTCCCCCCAACCAAAGGCCAAAGATAGCCTTCACGTCCTGCATGGTGATGGTCATCTCGCTGCAAGGTAGGTGGAACGTGTGGGTCTCAGGCCTCCACCTGTGAGGTTGCATTACGAAAATAGAACGACTGTTAGTTACCTCAATTTCGTTATAAGAATGTTTATGGAGAATGAAGGGACTCGCACCTATCTACAGCTGCAGTGAGAAGAGCGGAGTCAAGGGCCAGAAGACCGTAGTTGACAACCCGGACAAGCTCGAGGAAGCCAACACGCTGTATGTACGGCGCGTAACGCTCGTCCCACTGGTGCGCCCTGTTGTGTGTGCGTGGCCTCAACGGAGGCAAGGACACCTCTGTGTTGATGTCGGTCAACACATGAGCTCGGTGCTCGTCGTCGTACTCCACCTCAAGAATGGGGTACAACGGATGCTGCGTGGGATGGGCCATCCTGGTTGAAATTAACAAACAAAGGGTTAGAACAAACATTATGAATAATATAATATTCAAATTAACATTAAGTACCATTGCAAAATTTCAACTACATGCTATGCAACATGGAAAAAATATGAAAGAACATGTACATATTGAAAGTACCATTAACAAACATATGAATCAACTTTACTAGGGAAAAAACAGGTTCTATGTATGGACCTGTTGTCCTTGTCTTCTATGCCTGCTAGCCTTGTGACCAGGTTCTTTGCAAACGGAGCAAAGATTCCTACCATAGGTCTCGTTGAAGTCTCCCACTCCATACATGTCCTCGCCGTATCCTCTCATAGCGTCCATGTCCTCTTTGAGTCGTTTCTTCTTCATCCTACCCTTCCCTACCTTCATTAGGTCTGGATTCAGCACGTAGTCATAACCAGTATAAAGTGGCCACTGTGTCGGATCAAGGTACGGCTCGAAGCTCATCTACCAAATACTAAGGGTGTTCGAACGGAGATACAAGGATGACATATATGGCAGACCCTCAAAATCATATCCGCGGATCCTGCAGGCCGTGGTCATGTGAGAGCAAGGGATATGCATGATCTGAGGGACGTTGCAACTACACTCTACTTTGTCAAGATCAACTCAGTAGTTTCGTCCACCATAATGTTCGCCGCCCAAGCTTGTGCCACCCTTCCACCGTACACTAAAGATATGTTGACGAGGTCCATACGGCTCGGCAGTATGCTGCTTGGCCAATTCCTCGGCCTCCTTCAAATATTATGCTCCGGCCTTTCCAAATCACCCAAGCTCAGCTATATTCCTCTGTGCAAGTTCCTACCTCTTGACAAAATATTCATTGCACTTGTGAAAGGAGAACTCAATAATTCTAGACACAGGTAACGATCGAACTCCGGTGAATACATGGTTGAAAGACTCTGACGAGTTGGTGGTCATGATGCCGTACCTGAAACCGCCCTCGTCATATGCTAACGCCCACTTAGCCTTCTGTTCCATCTGCACCTCTAACCAGGCCTTGCACGCTTCGTTTAGCATCTTATCTAGTTCTCTCTTTATCTCCTTGAACTGGTGCTCTGTACGTACACAACATAGAGCCTTTACCTTGTCACAAACCTCCTTCCTCTGACGCCGCTAGAAATTAGCGGCAAAATGTCACATGCACCATCTATGCACTAGAGGCGGGAACCTCCCATCTATATGTTCACCTGCAGCATTAAAAATCCCTGGGTGATGGTCCGAGATCAAACATATAGTGTGAGATGGGCCAAGCACTTGTACACATAGAAGCCGCATAAACCATGACCATGATCCATTGTTCTCTTCCTCTACCAAGGTAAAAGTCATAGGTACTATCTGGTCCTTCGGATCAATAGCAGCAGCCATCATCAAGGTGCCTCTGTACTTTTCGATCACAAAAGTGTCATCAACAAGTACGACTGGCCGACAATACCGGAATGCATGTTCCGTCTACGCGAACGATCAGAACACACGATGTAGGACATGCCTCAATGGGTCCTCAAAGTACATCCCTCCGGTGTCTACAAAGCATTTTAAGCTAGGGTTGTAGTAATGCATTACACATAATATTCGGGGAACCCTGTTGTACGTTTCCTCCCAGCTACCCCAATGAATCGCCAGGGCAATTTGCTTAGCAAGCCAAAAGCCTTTCTGTACTTGACATCATACTTAACGAATCCAGATATGGACTCTTGCAAGGAAGACACCGAAATGTCGTTATTGTTATCAACGAGCCCCAATATACGATGGGCAAGATAACGTGCAGTGAGCTGCTGATGATTTTCCTTTTCCTTATTTAATAGGAAAGTGTGGGGTTGGACCACTTTACTTATCCTCCACTTCCCATCACTCTGTCTCTTTTGTGCATTTAACCTCATACAACCATTTTTGCATATGACATGGTACCTCAACTTCTGATCTGAATGAGTGATGGTGTATGGCCTATGGTGATAGACAGCATAGTCCTGAAGGAACAGCTTCATCTCTGACATTTTATTGAATACCATCCCATTGCTAAGGATTTCATTCTCATGGTCATACAATGATTTCCTACACATCTACAGACCGGTGTCACAAACTGGCATATCTGTCATACTGACATCCCTATAGTTTGGAACTCCACTAAAAGGTTGAAAGGTCCTAATGGCTAGAGGGGGGTGAATAGCCTAATAAAAATTTCTACAACAACACTCAACAAAAGGGTTAGACAATTATGAGGCGAAGCAAGTGTTGCACTAGCCTACTCAAAATGCAAGCCACCTACCACAATTCTAGTTTAGGTAGAATCTATTTACACAATAGCTATGACACTACTCTATGTTAGTGTGCTCTCAAAGGCTAACTAAAGAGCCACACCGACCAAGCAAGCAAGCTCTCACAACTAACTACACTAAAAAGCTTGACAGCTAGTTTGCGGTAATATAAAGAGAGTGATCAAGAAAGTTATACCGCCGTGTAGATGAAGGAACCAATCAATCACAAGGATGAATAACAATGAAGACCAATCACCTCGGAATCAATGATGAACACAATATTTTTTTACCGAGGTTCACTTGCTTGTCGGCAAGCTAGTCCTCGTTGTGGCGATTCACTCACTTGGAGGTTCACGCGCTAATTGGCTTCACACGCTAAACCCTCAATAGGGTGCCGCACAACCAACACAAGATGAGGATCACACAAGCCACGAGCAATCCACTAGAGTACCTTTTGGCGCTCCGTCGGGGAAAAGTCAAGAACCCCTCACAATCACCACGATCGGAGCCGGAGACAATCACCACCCTCCGCTCGATGATCCTCACTGCTCCAAGCCGTCTAGGTGGCGGCAACCACCAAGAGTAACAAGCGAATCCCGCAGCGAAACACGAACATCAAGTGCCTCTAGATGCAAACAATCAAGCAATGGACTTGGATTCTCTCCCAATCTCACAAAGATGATGAATCAATGATGGAGATGAGTGGGAGAGCTTTGGCTAAGCTCACAAGGTTGCTATGTCAATACAAATGGCCAAGAGTTTAAGCTTGAGCCAGCCATGGGGCTTAAATAGAAGCCCCCACGAAATAGAGCCGTTGTACCCCTTCACTGGGTAAAACGCGGGGTGACCGGACGCTCCGGTTGGATCGACAGGACGCTGGCCCTCAGCGTCTGGTCACGTGATTCATGCCATGTGTCCCCTACTTCAAATACTATTCGTTAGATTTCAACAGTCGTCTGCTGACCGGACACTGCGCACAAACTGACCGGACGCTCAGCCTCCAGCGTCTGGTCGTTTCTAGTAAGGTTCCAGAAACGATATTTCACGACCGGACGCGTCCGGTCATGCTTGACCAGACACAGCCAGCGTCCGATCACTTGTTGACTTCACACTACGCTGTTGGTCAACACGACCGGACACATCCCTCCAACGTCCGGTCGCTGAGCGACCCAGCGTCCGGTCGTTTGACCGACGCCAGCATCTTCGCTGTTACAATTGACCGGACGCGCTGGTTCCACTGAGACCAGCCTCCGGTCACTTTGTGACCAGCGAGACCAACTCCTCTTCACGTCTATCTTCTTCACCCTTGCTCAAACGTGCCAACCACCAAGTGTATCACCTTGTGCACATGTGCTAGCAAATTTTCACAGACATTTTCAAGGGTGTTAGCACTCCACTAGATCCTAAATGCATATGCAATGAGTTAGAGCATCTAGTGGCACTTTGATAACCGCATTCTGATACGAGTTTTACCCCTCTTAATAGTACGGCTATCGAAACTAAATGTGATCACACTCTCTAAGTGTCTTGATCACCAAAACAAAATAGCTCCTACAAAATATACCTTTGCCTTGAGCTTTTTGTTTTTCTCTTTCTTCTTTCCAAGTCAAAGCACTTGATCATCACCATGCCATCATCATCATCATGCTATGATCTTCATTTACTTCACCACTTGGAGTGTGCTACCTATCTCATGATCACTTGATAAACTAGGTTAGCACTTAGGGTTTCATCAATTCACCAAAACCAAACTAGAGCTTTCAAAAGTGAGTTCATCAACCTCAGCTGCATAAGCTCTGTTGCTGTGTAAGGTGGGGGTGGAACGTACTGCTGTGCTTCGCTAATTCTACCCCATGAATCATAGGGGGTATCATCCTCTGGCAAATCTATGACTAGTCTACCCTGAGCCGACATAGCATGAAGTACCTCAGTTGGTACTGGTAATGGTATAGCATGAACCGGTACTGGCATTGCATCAACCGGTGTTGGCATAGCATCTCTACCACCACCTGCTGAGGTACTAACTACATCACCGATCCTGTCCTCCTCCTGCTGCTACTCCTCTTCCTGTTCGAACTCGTTCACATCGAAGTCATTACTTATACAGCCTACTGGAGTTGAATGAAACTGCTCCTACGTCAACTGGCCGTCCAAATCCATGTTACCTTAAGTTGCTTCCCCTTCGACCCCAAATTCTTGTTCATTGCATCCAACACCGTCAATGGACGACCCATCCTGGAGACCCTGTATCCTGTACCCATTCTCCACCACCACCTCAACCATGGGTACATTGGAACCTTGGATCACCCTATTGTAGCGGGACCACTGAGCAGGGTCGCGCAAGGGCATCAGTACATAGTGTGCCCTAGTCTTCGCACTATCAAACCTCCCCTTCACTATAAAATCACCGCCAAACTTTGTATTCAAACAGACACAAAGGTCGTTGAAGCTAGGAGGTTCATCAAACCATTCCAATTCTTCTTCCATATCCTCAAACATACCATCTTCTTTCCTAACACTTCCTCCGTTAAAAACTCGGACACACCAATCCATCTACAAAAGCATTTGAGAAAACTTTATCAAGTCGTCCAAATCGTCGTACGTACTATTTATAGTAATATCAATACCTATACTAACTATAAATATACCAACTAATCCAATATTAACACCTATAGAAGACTAACTACAATAACTATTTATACTAACTACACTAACTAACTAAACTAACTAACTATACTAACTAAACTAACTAACTTTACTAACTATGCTAACTTACTATACTACCAATACTACTAAAACCTGATGGACAACCTAAATAATCTCATCTGATTAGGACCCCAACTAATTATAGAAATCATTTCTCATTAAAACTAATTTTGCATCTTAACCCTAAGTAACAACAGTTTCGATTCAATCAACAAATAGACAACGGAAGTACCTTGACAACGAGAGGGAGATTGGGGCTTAACCAAATCCACCAATGGCGACGAGGTGGCCACCGGCGGCGGGCTTCTTCTAGGAGCAGGAGAGAGAGAGGGAGAGGGGTGCCGCACACCGCCGGTCAGCCAGGGGAGGGACAGGGGGGCGCATGTGAAGGAGACGATGGGGGAGAGAGGTCGGCCGGTGGTGGGGAGGGAATAGGGAGAGAGGGAGGCGCGGGGACGAGTGGTACGGGGGGAGGCGCGGCGGCGGAACGACGGCAGCGGCTGGACGCGGGCGGCAGTACGGCAGCGGCGGGCGTGTCTCCCCCTTGATCCGATTCGACTGGAGAGAGAGAGAGTGTGTGAGGGGGAGGGAGGCCTGTCCGCGGCCCTGTATTCGGCCCTGCCGTGCCGTGCGCGAGTGCCGCATCCAGATCTGCGGCACGGCAGAGGCCCGCCACGTCACCGGTCAGCGGCCCGCCTATTGCCACGTCAGCAGCGTTGCCGCGCCGCCATGCATGGCGTGGAAGCGTTGTTTGGCCACGCCGTACCAATAGGCGCGGCCAAAAGTGTCAGATTTGAAAATAAATAAAAAACATTGTCAGATTTGAAAAAAGTTTTAAAAAAGGGTTAGAAATAAAAAAAAATCCTCTTTGGCATAGGGTGCATGCTTCAGATTTTTTTTCCTAGCCTGTTCATTTTTTGAAATGGATCCGGCAGAAAGGTGCCTGTTGTATTGAAAAGAACGTAGCCTAGAAAGATATTGTACAAACGTATACATATGTATACTTCAAAAACCAAAACCAGAAGTGCTCCGCCTCACGAGACCGGAAAAAACAGTCAAAAAACACACCACCAGCATTTTGAAAAGGTACCTAGTGTTACCATAGCCTCTAGCTCAAATCAAGCGCGCAACAATAAATTGGAGACGTCGCCATTTCACACAGTCCTTCCGCCTTCTTATAAATAATTGCATTACAATACTCACAAACATCAGCCGAATGAAGGGAGAAAAGAAATAAATACAATAATATGATCTTGAAACGAGAGTTACGAGAGAGAATTCAGAGCAGATTGGCGGTCAAAGATTCCTGAGCTCTGTTGAGTGGGCCCGTGGGGAGACAAGTTATTGGCTGGACGTGAGGCATCCAGCTTCAACTACTTGGAAACTCAGGCACAGCGGACGACGCACGGCACTGATCTCCGAAAGACAATCCTGTGGTGACAAATATGCCTTCCCCCGAAGTTGCCTTCGGCAAATGGTTTCCCCAAAAGATCTTCGGCTGTGGTTGGTTCAAAAAGATTCCTAAAAAGTGCTACAGTAGCCATCACATCGAATCTTACGATACGTACATGAAACATTAAATGTAGACGAAAAAAAACTAATTGCACAGTTTGGTTGGAAATCGCGAGACGAACGTTTTGAGCCTAATTAGTCCATGATTGAACACTAATTGCTAAATAAAAACGAAAGTGCTACAGTAGACAAATTCTCAAATTTCGCGAACTAAACACAGCCTTCGTTCGTTTTAGAGTTTTTGCCCTTTAGTTTGCTTTTGTTGCTTCTAACTCTCTTTTGCTGTTGGTTACTTGTTCTTATTCCAATTCCTGCATCTTGGACTTCGGTCGGTCCCTTTGGGCTTCACGATTTCTCCACATTTGTTTGTTGGGGTTCTCTTTTGATTTTTTTTTTCTCTACTTGCCACTTGTACTGCATCTTGCTTCGCTCTCGTTCGTGTATGATCTGTGGTTCCTTCACTTTCTTTCACTGTGCCGGCGCGGCCGTCTTCTACGGTTTGGTCACAGGGAAGAAGGGGCGCCAGGGCCGCAGGGGTATAGGCGGCGCGGATGGGGTCGTGTTGGGTCGAGGAAGAAGCAGTTCATGTTCATCCATTCCCCAAGGCAAGATTTGGTGACGAGTATAATGGCAAGGGAAAGCCAGGGTCCACAAGGCTAGCTAATTCGGTTTTTGGTTATCTTGTGGAGGAGATTAAGTCTTTGTCTAGTTTAAATCTTTCTAGCTTTGAGTGTATTTTCGTTAAGAGAGTTTGTAATGTAGCCGCACATGAGCTGGCTGATCATCTCAGATTCCTTACCCAAAAGTGTAGCTGTATCTGTTGCTAACGATTTGTTAGCCCATGGTTAATGGAAGTACCATCCAGTTTCAAAAAAAGAAAAAGAAAAGCCAGGGTCCACAAGGCAAAGGTTTGGTCGACGACACGGCGGTGACGGCGCGGATGGGGTCGTGTAGATTTGGTGATTAATCTACACCCTTCTTCTCGTTCATTCGGTGTAGGTTTTTTTCTCTCCTATAGTAATAATAAAATAATCATATTTTTGTGATGAAGAGATTATATTCTTGTGGTCACTATTTTCCAGGGCGAGTACGTATAAGCGGATGGTCCCCATGCATGCAATCTCGATCGTGCACTGCAAGCCTAGTACTACGTACGGAAGGTAGTGAGGTTTCCTAATTTTGGCAGGAGGCATGGCTATACGTGCAGTCCTTGCTAGAAACAATGCACATCAGCACCCGACCTCCAAATGAAGAAGCTGCGAGTGCAAGCATCAAACTGAGGTTGATAGGAACAGGAACACCTGTTGGCATGGGATAGGTTGTGGATGCCTTATTTCCTTGGAAACGAACACAATACCAGTAAACTATATATATGATGCAATGGTAAACTAATGCAGAATAAAAATGTACATTCTCGCAGGCGGCGGAAGAAATTAAGCAGGTGTGGTGACGAAGGACAATGCTCAAGGATGCCTTAGGCCAGTCTCAGTGGATAGTTTCGTGACATTGTTTGCAAGACTGTCATGTCATAGTACAATGAAATGAAACTTGAATTAAACACCTACTCTCAATGCAAAGTTTTATTCTATAGTTTCATATATAGGCATTTAATTTCTTGCATTGATCCAAACCCATCGATGCTATTCTTGCTTCAAGATCAAGCCAAATAGTTGCCAATCTGAATTTACCTAGCTTTCGTATATAGAAAAGCTTAATTTCTTGTATACAAGAAATTGCATTTCATCCAAATAGATTCTATAAATCCTGGGAAGGAAATCCCCCCCCCCCCAAAAAAAACCACTATCCAAGCTCATCCATGTTCTCAACTGCTGGGGGGTCTTGTGGGTTGTGTCGTTGGGTTTCATCGCCGTACACTTTGCCGAGCCACGGCCTGTGGGCGTGCCAGGTCGTAGACATTTCTTCGCCGTCCACATTATAGCACATGCAGTGGCGCATTTAGGATGAAAAGTTTACGGAGGTCGAAGTTGCCAAGTTTATCGTCATCTTCAATCTCCAACCTCCTCTTCAAAGCAGCCATGGTAAAAATTCTTGGAGGGGCCCTAGGAGGCTCCATAGGATCAGTGGTGGTAGGGGGGCTTGAGCCCCCCCTCCCCTACCTCGCCCCACTGTTAGATCCGCCCCTGAGCGCGTGCAGGGAGATGACGTCGGACCCGATGAGGCCACCAAGTTGCCTTCTTCGTGGAGTTATTAGCCGAAAGACTTGGCCGTATATATGAATTTGTACACCTAAACGAGACCTGCCTTGATCGAGGGTCACGTATCAAGAATAGCGACTCATGAATTTGGAATGTCGCTATCCTGTACGTTATTGCAACCTACGATGACCATTCTTTTAAATTAGCTAGACATCAGTCTTAGTGGATAGTTTCATTCTATGGCGTTGTTTTTCAAGACAGCCATGTCATATAGAATGAAAATAAAACTTAGAGAATTTAGTCTAATTCGTCCGTAATTCTAGCATCAATGCGTGAACTATTCATAATAGTTTACTCATTCATATAAAGAATTTAGTCTAATTTCTAATCCATCTGCAATACCCACAGCAATACGCGGGGTATGCTTTTAGCTTGATGCATTGCTAAGAACCTTAATGTGTTATCATGATACTTTTTAATCTTATATGTTTTCTAGAAGTGTTACTAGTATTCGTGGTCACGATAGCACAAAAATATTTAGACTAACACATACTATCCATTAGGTCAGGGGTGCCATAACATTACATTACGGTATAAATATAATAGATCAACCTAACCTACGTATAACCTCTAAAATGGACCCTGTGTATACGTAGGTTATATCCATTAGGTCATGGCTGCGGAAACAATTTTTAGGACCGTCGGTCCATCAACGAGGAGGATGGCGAATAATCCGATGGTCTTCGTGGAATGCCGTACGCTGCATGCCACAGCACAGTAGCAACGAGGGTATCTAAAGTTTAGCAGGGGTTCTTAGTAATGATAAATTAAATATATTTTCATATATAGTATGCCAACCAAAGGTTTCGTGGTGTAGTTGGTTATCACGTCAGTCTAACACACTGAAGGTCTCCGGTTCGAACCCGGGCGAAGCCAATTTTTTTTCCCGTTTTCGCCTTTTGTTTCCCTGCGATGCAGTATATCAACGTCGGGTTCTAGTCCTTCTTCCTTAGCAAAAAGTAGCAACTTGTGTCTTGACGGAGATTGAAATGGGAAGAAAACAACTTTCGTTGGGTTTCGCAGGGAAAGAAAGGATCCCCAGTTACATTCGCGAGCTGAGGAAGGGGACATGAAAATTTCTTCTCCGCCTCATTGACATCTTTAATACGGTCACCACAGTCTCACAGGACATTACATGCTTTAGATGGTTATTAGTTGGAGGCTTGGAACAGATTATGACATATAATTGGATAGCTTGGAACACATCATATCATATCGCTATCAGGCAGCAGGAGCACGGACGCCGATAAGGCTGGTGCACGCACAGCTGCTCCGTCCTTGCTAACCGTTGAACCAAATGTCATGGCCTTTTTTGGTAATATAAATAAAATGAATTCATTCGTTACCGATATAAACCATCCGTAATCAAGCAGATTCATCACGGAGGAGACAAACGGTGTGAGACTATAAAAGAATTTATTTATTTATTTATGAATCCTCCATGGACGACACGACGAAGGTCCGACACAAAGGCACAGCTGGAGAGCCCTGTCGCATCCGCACGCAGCGCAGTGCGCAGATCGCCATCTCGACCCAAACCCCCACGCTGGCTGCTGCACTGAGCAGTAACCACCAGTCCTGCCTCCTGCTCCTGCCCTGCCGTCCAGTCCACCGTCGACGCCAGCCACGCCTCGCCTCTCAAAGATTCGATTCCCTCCTCCCTAGTCCCTCCCACATGGCCGGCGAACTGCGCCACCGCCGCGTGCCGTCGGAGGACGAGGACGGGGACGGGGACGAGGGCGTCGTCGCCTCCTCTCAAAGATTCGATTCCGCCGATGGCAGCGGCAAGGCCGGCACTTCTTCGTCCGGCGGCGCCGGGGGCGAGGGGGCGGAGCCGCGGAGGGAGAAACGGGACGCGCTGGGGTGGCTGGAGTGGGGCCGCGGCTGGATAGCCGTCGTGGGGGAGTTCCTCTTCCAGCGCATCGCCGCCAGCCACCTCGCCAACCCGCTCGAGCTGCCCCCGCTCGACGGCGTCTCCATCGTCGTCACCGGCGCCACCAGCGGCATCGGGCTCGAGATCGCAAGGTGCCTGCTTTTGCCCCTCCTTCGTCCCCTTGTTTTCTTCTGCCCCACATCACAAGATGTCATGGATGGATCTTTTAGCCGGCCGTTGCGATTCGCCTGCTCCACGATAGTTAGCTGCAGCTTTTTCATGTACTTGGATTCGAACGATTGATGATAATTTATTCCAGAGCAGATCGGTTTAGTGTCTGGGTACTGTGATTAGTGTTGCTGACTTATCTGTGTCGTTTGCTTAACCGAGTTTTCAGTTTCTCTCCTTGTAATTTGTACTATAAACACACAGAGAGAGAGAGAGAGAGAGAGAGAGAGAGAGAGAGAGAGAGAGAGAGAGAGAGCAAAAGGTGAAACATAGTAAACCTGAACAATTTTTATTACTTAATCTTGTTCATGTATATGGAACAACTACTTAACCAATTATGTATACTAGTATGGTATAAGTATTTGGTGTTGTTAATCACTTAATCTTTTATGATAAAGCAAATGCTTCACCAACTAACTGCTGAGTGCTGACTGCTGGACACTCAAATCTTCATCCCCGTGTAGTACACCTTAACATGCCCTGTGCTGCTGATCCAAAATCTTGTTTTTGTGAATCCCATCATTAAAAAATAAAACATGTCAAACTGCTCTACAAAATCTCTCTATTTACTCCATTTTATATCGGAGCACCTAAATGACTAAGTCTTTGTGTTATTATCACTGTAAAATAAAAGGTCTTCTTGTTGTCTTCAATTTTTCGTCAACCTGTGGGGATATTTTATTGGAGTTCATGCTTGCACAAAGCATGGTACAAAACTATAAATCTGCAAGCATCTTGTTCCCAAACTGGAACTGGTGTGGTACTAACTGGATCCTTTTTACCTTAATGTACAAAACAGGCAACTCGCCCTCGCTGGGGCACATGTTGTGATGGCTGTTAGGAGACCCAAGGTGGCACAAGAGTTGATTCAGAAGTGGCAGAATGAAAATTCAGAAACAGGAAGACCACTGAATGCTGAGGTAATTTTGAACATACTTGCTGTGCGACCCTGGATGATGAATGAGGCTGTGTAACTTGATTAAATTTTGTATGGCATGACCTGATTGTTGTCTGCAGACATATTACTGTTCTTTTCCAATCTGATGCAATTAAACATAAGTTTGAGCTTCTGCTATCCGTTTAAAATGACTTCCTAATATATTAAGCAATATTTATGTACTTAACTACATATATTACCTATGCGTATGTTCACCACACTTGCCACCTTTATAATCAGTCACCAGAGACGCATATCATGATTGGTAAAGATATATAACTTACAACTTACAAGCCATAACTTCAGAATCATAAATTTGGTTTAGTTGTCTGCTATTTTACATTATTTACACCTTACTCTTTAAGGTGATGGAACTTGACCTGCTCTCCCTCGACTCGGTCGTAAAATTTGCTGATGCTTGGAATGCTCGTATGGCACCCCTACACGTGTTGATCAACAATGCTGGCATCTTCGCTATAGGAGGTCTGCAAGATTATTTATTAACACAATCGCTTGGATTTTGACATACTAAATCTCAGGTTTCAATTAAGCACGTATTTTAAATTGTAGCAGAGATACCAACCTTTTCCATTCTTTGTAGAACCCCAGCGTTTTTCAAAGGATGGACATGAAGAACACATGCAAGTTAACCATCTTGCACCTGCATTACTGGCGATGCTGCTTATACCTTCCCTTCTCCGAGGTTCTCCCAGCAGAATTATTAACGTTAATTCAATTGTGAGTTTTCTTGTCTCACCATCAGTGGTATTGCAGGCACAGTTTTCTACCATGAATGCAAATATTTTGAATTCTATTTCAATTTAGAATCAATGAAGTTGCAACTCTACAATTCTTTTGTTGCTACATTAGCATTATCTGACCTGTGTGTGTTTCCAATTGCAGATGCACACTATAGGTTTTGTTGATGCTGAAGATATGAACTTGAGAAAACATAAATATAAAAGTTGGTTGGGATATTCAAATAGCAAGTTGGCACAGGTAACTTTTTGTTAAAGACTGCTGACAAAAGTTGCTCCCTTTAAAATGCTAGTTCCCTTTTTGTACCTTTGAACTGCTTATTTTTGTGTCCATCAGAATAGAGGTGTGTACCTTTAATCTAGTACATCTGAATTCTTCTTGTTGCACTCTCAGGTAAAATTCAGTAGCATGCTTCATAAGAAAATTCCTGCAGAAGCTGGGATCAGTGTAGTTTGCGCTTCTCCTGGAATTGTCGACACGAATGTTGTGAGTTCCATTTCCATTTCATTTGTGGCCCGATCATTTGTGCTGTTTCAGGAGGTGGATCATTATACATAACATGTATGCCTACCTAACATTCACATTTTGAGAAACATCGAGGTTTGGATAGTCATCACTTATGATTAGTTGAACGCAATGACAGAAAAGAAAACTCAAATTAAAAGGTGCATATATTGTTGGATGATTAATTCACATGTATCATAAGTTCTACCACTCCCTAACAAAGTATATTTATCACTCATCCTGATGACCACAATTTAGCAACCTATTCTTCTTTCTGTCTTTATTCACTATATATAAATGTTAGCTCAACACTTGTTACATGACGCAGGCAAGAGACCTTCCTAAGATTGTTGTAGCTGCATATCATTTGATTCCCTACTTCATATTTGATGCTCAAGAAGGTGAAGTTACTGAACTTCTGCTGTCGCCTCCTGTGTCAGTCAACAGCTTGCACATCTTCTGATATACACAAACATTCTGTTTTGGATCCCATTCAGGTTGTAGGAGTGCATTATTCGCAGCATCTGATCCCCAAGTTCCAGAATACTGCGAGATGCTGAAGTCGGATGACTGGCCAGTTTGTGCTTGCATTAACTATGACTGTAATCCGATGAATGCATCTGAAGAAGCGCACAATCTTGAAACCTCACAGCTGATCTGGGAGAAGACGCTAGAGATGATTGGCCTTCCGCCAGATGCCCTGGAGAAGCTCATCGCCGGAGAAACAGTTCAGTGTCATTATGGACAACAGGAGGCAGAATAGGATATCGCACAGATCTACCACTTTTTAGTTAAGGGTTTAGAGGTGGTTTGTTCCAGCCTTTAATTAGAGCACCCATGTTATATCATTTTGATCCTGAATTTGCAGGGGAAAGCACAGGGGAAGGAAGACAAAGAATTTGTTAACAGCTACCAATCTTTGCTTTTTTTTTTTTGGTGTGCAAATTGACGATGTAAAAGAGTTGTAGAAACAAATCTCCCCTATTATTTGATTATTACAGATCAATGATATACTCGAGACAGAATTTTAAGAGATACCTACCCTGGGCCTTTTTCCCTCTACGAAGCTTTTTTTCTTGGTGTGCTCGCTCCAAGTGCAAACATATTTTCATTGGTTGACGGACTTGATTTCTAGTACTGCTGACAAAATTCATGGAACACCGCAAGTGCAAATGCTGGCGGTATAGAGATGATTTAAAAGATTTAGTTCATCAAATTCATTTCCTGCTATGCATATGCTCAGCTAAGGCGAAATATTGGACACCAAGAACAGGATCAGCCTCCACAGGTCACGCTCACAAATGGGACAAGGGCACAAGGCAGCAAAGGATATTTGCCAACTAGAGGGTTAAGATCCATATATTAATTACAGGCACCACCCTTCAATAGAACAAAGTAAGTTGATAACGACTGCTGGAAACAACTGTTACAGCATAAACATGACGCGAGTTGTGAATTGATTCCTCTCCAGGGACCTAACTGACACTCTGAATTGCCGCCCAATGCATGAAATGGCACGATGAGTGAGCATTCCAAGGTAGCTTCCCCTAAGCATTTGGCGGCCAGAGCTTTGGATCTTGAGTTGTGTCCACGATGGTTGGAGGCAACCACTGCCACATTGCCATCCCAGGGAATGGTGCAGGGATCGGAGCACTTTTGTTGGCTGGAGCTTGCTGTGGCGGCACAAATGGAGTAAAAGCAGCGGGATGGTATGAAGCTGGATGAGGGAGATGGGGAACATATCCTGTAGGAGCTACACTCATAGCTTTGACTTGCTGTTCCAGCCTATCCTTTTCTACCTTCAGTCTCACTTTCTCTTCACGGAGCTCATTTTTCTCCTCCTGAAACAATAATAGAGCATTTCCTTAATTAAAACATACATTTGATCAGACAGTAGGCTTCTTATAGATGCGTGGGAGGTTACACTGCCATCTCTAAACTTGCATATTTAAAAATGGCAAACCTAGTCTAGAAACCAAATTGGACCAAGCAATCGCTGCAGACACATAGGGCATGATTGTGAATTCAGTAGATCTAGGTTTGCCTGTTTGGACCCTGGTGCAGAAGCAGAAGACCAAAAATACCATGCATTTCCAAGAAACAACAAAACCGAAGACATTGAGAAGCATGTGGAGGGCATCAAAGATTCTGAAATCCAGTAGAAAGATTTCTAAGGATAGGCTGTATGAGGAAGATACCTTCAGGTCCTTGATATTCTCCCGCAGCTTCTCATTTGATTCTTTAAGCTTTTCTGCCTCACCTCTAAGTTGTGCCACCATACGGGCTGCATCACTCAAGATGTTTGCTTTATCCAACTTTGCTTGTTTACCAGGATTCATAACTGAACTTAATTCCAGGAACCTGCAATTCAAAATAACAGATGAGAACTAAGATATGTGCAAGTAAGTGCATTCACCATTCCTTTCTTGAGCAATGGTTTGAGACATATAGTATATATTTGCATTACCTGTCATTCAGCTTGTCCCTCCTCATTTTTTCACGACAAGCTTTGGATTTTGGACCAGATGAAGATGGTTCATCTCTACCCCTGCACAGACCAAAGTATTTCATATTATAGAGCAGAACATAAGGAAATGCCATGTACAAGTCAAATTCTATGTTCATAGGCGTGATTCCATTGGCAAGCATAAGAAATGAAACACAACGGATCACATGGGAATTGAAATTTGATGGAAGATAACTCATAGCAATACGCTATACAGTCACTATTATCTGATTGCACACTTAATGTTTTACATCTTGTTGGCATTTTAGAACCTTTAAAGTCTAAGGTTTCCTGTTTGGGGCTTGAAACCCATGAAAAGGAAGGACAAGATGCCCAAATAGACACACAATGGATAGGAACTTGACAGACTGACAGAGTTCAGCTACGTGCACATACCTCACAATCAGGATGAAGAGTAAAGACAAGAAACAATACCTTTTCCCCAAATTAGCTTGCTCAAATCCACAAGCATCTCCATTGACACCCTCAATCCCATGTCTGCTACAATTGCAAAGTAAGTACCAAATCCATCAACAGGAAATACACAGAGAGGAAATGCACGTGCAGAGTAGCTGCTCAAGTATCTGATAAACCATCGTGCTGCTTGTATTTCAGTCAAACATACCTCCAGAGGCACCGGTGCGTAGTGGAATCCTAAGCTAGGATAGTAACGTGAAGAGAGGCAGAGGAAGACCAAAGTTGACTTGGGTAGAGGCAATAAAAGGATACTTGAAAGGATGGAATATACCCAAAGACTTAGCCTTAGATAGGAGTGCTTGGAAAACAGCTATTCACGTGCCTGAACCTTAATTGCTTCTGCTGGATTTCAACTCTAGCCTACCCCAACTTGTTTGGGACTTAAAGGCTTTGTTGTTGTTGTTGTATAAGAAGCAAGGGTAACGTCTAGGATCATGATAATGCAAATCACTACAATATGTTATATAACGCATGATGAGCTGCGAAAAAGGCTATTCCAGCTAGCACACAAACTTCAATTGCTTGGAGATACTTGTACATGATAACAGCAGCAGTAGTCATATATAACAAGTGTTCGTTAACCAGTAATGTTGCATATCACCATTCACAGGTATCAGTTCCCACCTATGAACCAACTAGCGCTACAAAGCTCTGAACCTCAGATGCACATATCAAACCCAATCTACTCGGGAACAAGGAAAAGTGACATTTCCCTAACTCCATAAACCGAGAACGTAGATTAGGTAACAGAATTGCAGACTGAAAACGGCCAGATGCATAAGCCTTCCTCCTTTCCTTTCGAAAAAAAAAGATAATATGCGCATGCTGTTTCAAATAGCACATAGTTTTTAGAAGTTATACATCAGCCAAATCAAGTAATTTGTCTACCACCGCCCACAATTTTTTAACCAAAGAAAAAAATAGCAATCGGCAGCGACAACGACCTCGGGAGTATAAAATCCATGCACCGCGCCATAAACCGAAACGCAATCTACATATACACAACGAGAAAGGGCTGTTCCGGTTGGCATCGCCATACCCTCCGTCGCAGAAGATGGCGAGATCCCCGTCGTCGCCGGCCCCGCCGAGGAGGAAGTCCTCCACGGGGTCTCCGCCTACGGCGCAGTCCATCGTCGCGGTCGCGGCGGCCGGGGGATTCCGCGGTCGGGGCGAGGCTAGGCTAGGGTTCCGCGGGGTCAGGCGGGCGGGCGAGAGCGAGACGAGAGGTCGAGAACGAGCCGGGACCGGGAGAGCGCTTTTGCAGAATGCACCCTAGATGCGACCCCAGTTGTTAACAAGGTCCTCGCGGAGGCGCGGGAGAGGGGCCCGTTTGGAATTTCGGGAGACGCGAGGGGCCTTGATGCGGTGAAGTTGGTGGAGGGCTGGTTGGTGGTGGCTTGGCAAGAGTTTGGAATGGAGGGGGAAAAGGGTTATTATGATGGCCATGTGAAGAACAAGATGGATGGATGGTCTGTGTTTCGCAGCCATGTGGTCCTGCTCGTCGTTTTGTGTGCTTCGTGTATTATATGCTGTTAATTTGAGGTCTGTTTTTGATACAAGAGCTAATTGCTAGGTAATTAAAATTAACTAAATTAGCTCTGGTATATCCAGATGTATTGAGGACATGTTTGTTTCAGCGATGACCTATCGGTACTGAACATGTATCTGAGTATCTCATCCCATCGCAAAATTATGTGAAAGAAAGGTAAATACTAACCTGGGTATTAGCAAATGTACCTCTTTTATGTCTTATGTTGTACTTGTTTCGTTCTAAATTATAAGATGTTTTAGCTTTTCTATATACATAGTTTCTACCATGCACTTAGATATACACTATGTCTGGATATATATAATAAAAAATAATGTATTTAGAAAAGCTAACCCGTCTTATAATTTATAACAGAGGGAGTACGTAAGACACGATATAAGACATCGTGAATATTGAGAATAGGGAAGTTTATATCATAGGCAAGACTCTCACGCTCTTCGTGTGGGAGAAACGTGGATTTTGAGTGAAGATGGTAGGGTGGACCACAGATATGAGAGGCACAGAGGATGCACAAAGACTGGCCCCTCCGTGTGGCGACCAAACGGCGAGCGCGTGGAGTCAACACTGGACTTGACAGTGATGGGCCGTAGTGGATGAAGTATATATTCGGTGGTGGGCTTACTCCTACCTGACGGATCGGATTCCCTTCACCAACTTGGTTGGGCTGTTTTCCGGAGCCCACTATCTTCAGTTGTTTTGGGCTGTCACCTGTTGCAGTGGTCCAAAATCAGGTGTGACCGTGACATGCAAACCACCTGATGCCTTTATTCTACTCTCCCTCCTTTTTTTAACCTTTACAAAGAGAGAACAAATGCCTTGCGACTAGGGCCTTGTTTAGATTGAAGATAATTTCAACCCGATGAATAGTAGCACTTTCGTCTTATTTGGTAAATATTGTCCAATCGTAGACCAACTAAGTTCAAAAGATTCATCTCGTGATTTCCAACTAAACTGTGCAATTAATTATTTTTTTTACCTACATTTAATGCTTCATGCAAGCGGCTAAAAATTGATGTGATGGAGAGAGAGTGAAAAAACTTGGAATTTTGGAGTGATCTAAACAAGGCCTAGATGAGACTGAGACTACCAGGGAGGAAGCAGGAGCTGACATTTCTGACACTGATCAGACATTTCCATTGAATTTTCCTCTAGATTCCATTGTTTTTTTCTGGGCCCACAAAGAGCACAAGCACAAAACATTGGTGAACATTAACCAAATTTCCTTATAAAAAAAGTTGTAACAAATTTGAGTGATTTATGGTTTTAGTTTGCACTACAAGTGCTTCTTAGACCTTCAGCTTACAAGATACGCAGCTCTCCCACGCGTTCGAGAAAAAGACCTTCAGCTTACATATCCACTTATCCTATGCCATCCTCAGTTCAGCAGCAGTGGGGCCAACACTGCGTAGAGCTATGATTATTCGGCTGTAAAAAGGAGGGCAACTTCCTGGCTTTGGACTTTCGGTCCAAAATTCCATATATGATGTTTTTGCAGCTCCACTTGATCTTGATGCCTGTCAACTCACACAGAGACACACAGATGGATGCAGGATGCTGCTCCAGCTCCACTCACCCTGAAGAAAATTGCAATCGGTCCAAGTGCTGCCTGCAGATTCCCTTCTTCTGCATGCCTCTGCTTTATACACCCCACCACCACCCCCCACACACAGCAATATTCCATGGATGGATGGATTCCCCTCCTTTTTTATCACCCAACTACAAGAGTGCAACGAGGGGTTGCAAACACCTGGAAATGTGCCGGGCAATCTGCCAATTGCTGGGTATTATTACTCATCACTAAGCTAGATGCATGATCCACTACCGCCACCTAATTGCGTCTCATCAACTCATAAAAAAAAGTTACTGCTTTTTTATCTGAATTAATTAAAAAAAGGGGCCTAACTCAGGACTAATGAAGAGATAATTGTCTAATCTTCTAGACTAGTGGTTTTTTCCTCAAACATTTTTCCTTGACTGTACTAAGCTTCTGAAGTTCTTGTTGTACAGTACAGTAGAAGCCTGCCGTGGGGAAAAGACCAAATGGATACAGAAAAATATAGACAAGCTTTTTTATTAAAAAACATACATGAGAAGAATTCTAGCTTAGATGCATATATTTCAGAGAAGCAACTGAGGGCCTGTTTGGAATGCAGGAATTTTACAGGAATTACACAGGAATTTCACAGGAATCAATTCAATTTTACAGGAAAAACGCAGGAACAGGAAAAATTTCCCTTATTCCAAACAGGCCCTGAGAATATTTGGACAAAATCCAGGGATTTTACCTTTCGGCAAATGAGATAATGAAAAAACTAGGCTTGGACAGGAGATTGTGAAGTGACCAAGAAGATCTGCAACATCCTCTGATATCTCCTGCTTCTCAAGCCCTAACAAGAAGTGGCTTCCATCACCTCCACTGCCAACATATTTTATGCCTGCACAAAATGGTTGACATGCTGTGAGCCGTTGCTTCTGATCCAGTGCTCATCATGAGATTAAAGAAAGCTAATCCCTGGGTGCAAAGCAAAAGACACCACACCAATGTCACCTCCTAATGAGCCCAAAAAGAAAACACCACCACAGAGATGGACTCGATATTTTTAAACACACGCCCGCACAAAAGAACTCCATATGTACCTCATCCCTACATGGCAACAGTGATGTGGCTGACCCTGAAAATCATGCTGTTTTTTAACCATATCCTAGCAAAAAAACAACTTTTTGGTGCCTTGCACTACCGTCTGGTATGGTGATGACAACTTTTGCAGATTCATGGATGGTCATTCATAAAATTATTAGAAAGGTCACTGGAGATCATTTGTCCAGTGGAAAATAAAGGCGCAGATGTGCCTTAAGGTTAACAATTAGTGCAGCCATCTTGGGGCTAAATGGTGATAAGTAACCGCCATTTCGCTGCTGTGAGTTTGTCAGCTGCAAAGCTTGCCTTTTTAAAAACAAAAGGAAAATCAGAGTAGCCGTGAAGCATTCCTTTTGGTCTTGTGATCCAAGAACACTGAAACAGCTGTCCTGAAACTAACTTGTGTGCAGCAATGGAAAAACTAGGTGGTTGCTCATACATTTAACATTTTGTTGCTGGTAAAGTAGTAACTATTGAAGTGTAGTTGAAATGCTGCTCAGCTCATGGATTTTGTTAGTCTACCAATAAAATTTGGCCTTAAACTACTAGATTTGCATATTGCCATATTCTTTATTCATATGTTTTTGAGTTGACAGATGCCTTCGCCTGCAGGAGTCTTGGCCCCGCGGCCAACCTCTCTATCTCCTACGCCTATGAGACAGAGAGTCTTGCTCTCGCCGAAGCCACCGACCTCTCCATTCAGATGGCCAACGTGGTCACCGACGCCAAGACGGTGCCCGCCGACGACCTGGAGATCCCAGCGCTGGAGCCTCCGCGTGCCTCCGCCAAGTCCAAAGAAACCAAGGAGGTCGGCCTCGGCCTCGACGATCCCTCCAAGACCGTGAAGATTGGGGCTCACCTCGACCCCAAATAGGAAAGCGCGCTCGTCTCCTTCCTACGTGCCAACGCCGACGTGTTTGCTTGGAAACCTGCAGACATGTCGGGGGTACCACGGGAGAAGATCGAGCACTCCTTGAATGTCTCGCCGACCGCCAAATCGATCAAGCAAAAACTCCGACGATTCACGCCAGACAAGAAGGAGGCTATTAGGGTGAAAATAAAACGGCTCCTAGCTGCCAGATTTATAAAAGAAGTGTATCATCCTGAGTGGTTAGCAAACCCTGTTCTTGTTCAAAAAAAGAATAAAAAATGGAGAATGTGCGTTGATTACACTGATCTCAACAAACACTGCCCTAAAGACCCCTTCAGTCTGCCTCGGATAGATGAGGTTGTAGACTCCACCGCCGGCTGCGAACTGCTCTCCTTCCTCGATTGTTACTCCGGCGATCACCAGATTTCCCTCAAGGAAGACGACCAGATCAAGACGTCGTTCATCACACCTTTTGGTGCGTACTGCTATACCACCATATCCTTCGGACTCAAGAACGTCGGGGCAACCTACCAAAGGGCCATCCAAATGTGTCTTGATCAACAGATAGGCCGCAACATCGAAGCTTACATCGACGATGTGGTCGTCAAGTCCAAGACCGCCGATAATCTTATCGCTGGCCTCAAGGAAACGTTCGCCAACCTAAAAAGGTACAGATGGAAGTTGAACCCTTCAAAGTGCATCTTTAGAGTTCCATCCGGCATACTCCTGGGCTACATCATCAGCGCCCGCGGCATCGAACCCAACCCCGACAAGGTCTCCGCCATCACCAACATGGAACGGCCAACGTCTGTAAAGGATATACAGAAGCTTACATGTTGCATGACTGCTCTCAGCCGCTTTATATCGCACCTCGGTGAAAAGGGACTACTGTTCTTCAAACTCCTCAAGGCCTCCGAGCGCTTCTCTTGGTCGGAGGAGGCAGATACAGCTTTCGAGCAGCTCAAGTTGTTTCTAACGAAGCCTCCGATCATGACAGCGCCTCGACCAGATGAAACTCTACTGATCTACATCGCCGCCACTTCGCGCGTTGTTAGCACAGCTATTGTCGTCGAACGCGAGGAGGCCGGGCACGCCTACAAGGTGCAACGTCTGGTCTACTTCATCAGCGAGGTCCTTAATGAGCCCAAAACTCGTTATCCTCAAGTTTAGAAACTGCTATACGCTATTCTGATCACGTCACGCAAGCTCTGCCATTACTTTGAGTATTACAAGATCGTTGTGGTCACCGAGTTTCCTCTAGGGGACATTCTTCGCAATAAAGAGGCCAATGGCCGCATCATCAAGTAGGCTGTTGAGCTCGGCACTTACTCCATTGAATTCAGAAGCAGGCCTACCATCAAGTCACAAGCGCTCGCTGACTTCGTTGCTGAGTGGACCGAGATCCAAGAGCCCATCCCCGCTACTTGCCCCGAGCACTGGGTGATGTACTTCGACGGCGCCCTCAACATCAACGGTACTGGTGCTGGCATTCTGTTCATTACGCCGACCAAGGATAAGCTCCGATACGTTCTCCGAATACATTTTCCGGCCTCCAACAACACCGTCGAATATGAAGCGTGTCTCCACGAACTCCGTATAGCCGTTGAGCTCGGCATCAAATGCCTCATGGTATACGGGGACTCCACGCTGGTCATCAACCAGCTCAACAAAGACTGGTCCTCCTCCAGTGAGAAGATGGACACATACTACGCCGAAATCAGGAAACTCAAAGGGAAGTTCTATGGTATCGAGTACCACCACGTGGTACGAGATCAAAATCAGCTCACCGACCACCTATCTAAGATAGGCTCTTCTCACACCGCGATTCCGCCGGGGGTCTTCATTCAAGACCTCTTTACGTCGTCTATTAAGGAAGAGAAGGAAGTTCAGGAAATTCCCCCCACCGAGCAGCAGGTACTTACAGTACCTTCGCCGGCCGCCAACTGGAGGGAACAGTTCATCAAGTACCTCACCAGCGCCGACGTACCCACCGACAAGACTAAAACCAAACGCCTGATCTGTCGAAGCAAGCATTACGTACTGGTGGATGTGAACTTGATGAGGAAAAGTGCCAAGGAAGGATACTGCAGAAATGCATCACTGTCGATGCGGGACCCATGGGATACACCGCGAGGAAGAGAGGAGATCTAGTTTGATTAGGATTCCTCCTATATAATCCTAGTAGTAATACTACCCTGTAATCCTACTAGGACTCTACATTGTAAATCGACTAGGACTCTGGCCTCCTGACTATATAAAGGAGGGCAGGGCTCCTTAGATCGGGAGGTTGGAAGGGGAGAGGAGAAGAGAGTTAGAGAGAACACTTTACAATCAATCCAACGCAAAGGCTAACGCCGATTGGACGTAGGGCTATTACTCGATCACGATCGAGGGTCCGAACCAGGATCAATCGACTGTCTCTTGCGTTAACCGTCAAGTTCGCATCTGGCGAAGCCCAAACAAATCGCCCGGCACCCCGTGGCAGGCTATCGGTGGTGAAACATCGACAGCTGGCGCGCCAGGTAGGGGCTTTCGGCGAATTTGCATCCGAGAGCTCGACGGACCTCGACAGCATAATCTTCTCGACGGGATCAACCTTCATCTTCGGTTCATGGATCTACGAGGCAGGCGACAATGGCAAGCTCCAAAGCCGTCTCCTCGAAGATTCGGATCACCACCACAAAAGTTGCGGCTCATCTAGACCTATGGGATCAAGGCCATGTGCTACACTGCCGCAAGATGTTCTAGCTACTAAAGACTGTTGTGCCGCTGTTAACCATGCAACGCTAGATCAAATTGCAAAAAATATGTGCGCCTGGCGGAAGAATTCTTTTACTTATACCAAAGAAGCTACCAGAAGTTCGCACCGTGACAAGTCGGCAGCATCGACATCCGGCCGTAAACTACCTCGTCAACGACTACTTCAACTTCATGAGGGTGCTCGGCGACTCGTCGACTACTCGTCTTGACTAGTTACTAGTCGAGGACGACTGCTTCGACTACTCTTCTCGACTACTTCGACGGTTGACTCACCGACGACTTCTTCGACTGCGTCGTGACGCTCGCCGATGACTACTCCAACTTCGCAGCGGCGCTCAGGCGACACGCCGACGACTATTCGTCTCAACCAGAAAACCAGTCGGTGTGTGGCGAGCCTCGTGCCATCGACAACTAGTCGGAATCAACTCCGACTAGTTGGCTTCATCAACCACCGTTGATTGATTCATCGATGGCAACCTCAACTACTCGTCTCAACTAAAATACTAGTCGAAGACGGACTACTTCGACTACGCCGTGACGCCCACCGACAACGACCTCGACTACTCATCTCGACTAGAAAACTAGTCGGGGGCGGGCTTCACACCATCGGCAACTAGTCGGAATCGACTCCGACTAGTCAGCTTCATCGACGACCGCCGCGGCTTCGTCGACAATCGTTTACGAATCAAGCTAAGTCATGGTTTAATATTTTTTCAAATATTCTTTAATCATCATATATCTTCGGATATTATCCATATGCCTCCGTGGCTCTACTACAGTTGCATCCCCGACTACTCAAGTCTTCTCTTAATGGTTGTTAATTTACCTGGGTTGCTGAGGCCTTAATCCGTGAAGCCTACTCGCTGGAAAAGGTGCGAGAGGTGTTTAAACGTAACGTAAGAGCAAGACGCGAAAAAAATTTAATATGCATTTTATAATGTCTTCTCTTAATGGTTGTTAATTTACCCGTTGCTTTGAGGCCTTAATCAAGTGAAGCCTACTTTCACGGAAAAGGTGCGAGAGGTGTTTAAACATAACAGGCTACCTACCTAGGGAAATTACATGGCCTAGTAAGAGCAAGACGTGAAAAAATTTAATATGCATTTTATAATGTCTTCTCTTAACGGTTGTTAATGTACCTGGGTTGATGAGGCCTTAATCCGTGAAGCCTACTCGCCGGAAAGGTGTCAGAGGTGTTTAAACATAACAGGCTACCTACCTAGAGAAATTACATAGCCTAGTAAGAGCAAGACGCAATTTTTTTTAATATGCATTTTATAATACTGAGACATACTTCCAACTTGATATCTTGTATATCAATTATTACATACTTTCGTATGATTACTTTGTAGGGAACCATTTTCTGGACCACGTCATCAAGTAAGGAGCTCGCCCACCGCAGGCTGCCTTACTTGGCCACTACTTCGTTGGGTGAGACACACGCTCCGCGCTGTCTTATTCGGTTGCTACTCTACAAGTCACAGGACGTCCGACTACTCGACCACATGTCTGAGTACTCGGCCGCGGTGATCGACTACTCGATTGGGGTGATCAACTACTCGACAGCTAAAGTCGACCTTGTTGCAGTGATTTGGAAATTCTAAGGTGGGGGTGATACGGGGTCTCCGGTGAGGGGACTGTCCACCCAAAGCCTTTTGACGGATTATCTATGTTGCCTTACTCGGATCGGATCATGGTCGAACGAGAAGATTTTTGCGTCAGCAAGATGAGCACGAATATGAGGATGCACATGCATATGTACTTTCATTACTCAAGCAAAACAAAGGAAGAGGCTCGGGGGTGACTTCTTCAAGACAGGAGTTTTCAAACAACATAAGATTCAAGACCCTCCAACTTTTTATTCTAAATAGCAAGAGGCTCGGGGGCTACACTCAGTGAGTGCACTTTTTTCTTCCAAAAAGCGCACATCACTTAGAAGACTTCTTCAAGATAGGAGTTTTCAAATAACATAAGATTCAAGACCCTCCAACTTTTTGTTCCAAATAGCAAGAGGCTCGGGGGCTACACTCAGTGACTGCACTTTTTTCTTCGAAAAAGCGCACGTCACCAAAAAGATTTCTTCAAGATAGACCACTTCAAGGCTTCATGACAAAAAGAACCCGGGCCGAGCTATATCCGATATATGCTCGGAAGCCATTCGACGAAGAATCGAAGCAATTTCAAGACAAGACCCTCCAGCTCCTTGTTCCAAATAGCAAGAGGCTCGGGGGCTAGACCCAGATGGGTGTACTTTTTCTTCAAAAAAGCACACACCACTCGAAGATCCCAAGAAGCGCTACATGGTTTCACTCAAGAAAGCACTCAGGCGACGCTTGTTCCTGCTCGGCAAGACCTGGAGGAACAAGACGAGGCTTCCGGAGTTCAACCACGAAGTGCTCGGGGGCTTGTCGATGCGGGGCCCACGGGATACACCGCAAGGAAGAGAGGAGATCTAGTTTGATTAGGATTCCTCCTATATAATCCTAGTAGTAATACTACCCTGTAATCATACTAGGACTCTACATTGTAAACCAACTAGGACTCTGACCTCCTGACTATATAAAGGAGGACAGGGCTCCTTAGATCGGGAGGTTGGAAGGGGAGAGCAGAAGAGAGTTAGAGAGAACACTTTACAATCAATCCAACGCAAAGGCTAACGCCGACTGGACGTAGGGTTATTACTCGATCACGATCGAGGGTCCGAACCAGGATAAATCAACTGTCTCTTGCGTTTACCGTCGAGTTCTGCATACGCTGAAGCCCGAACAAACTGCCCCGGGAACCCCCATGGCAGGCTATCGATGGTGAAACATCGACAATCACCCAAGAAGAGGAAGTGAAACTACTTCTCGAAATTTACTCTGGTTCCTGCGGCAACCACGCGGCCTCGAGAAACCTGGTCGGTAAAGCTTTCTGAGCTGGTTTTTACTGGCCCACGACCATCTTCGATGCAGAAAGACCTCGTCCGACGTTGTGAAGGATGCCAATCTTTCGCCAAGCAAATCAACGTGCCGGCACAAGAACTACAGACCATCCCAGCTTCCTAGCCTTTTGCATGCTAGGGACTGGACATGATCGGGCACTTCAAGCCAGCGTTGGGTGGTTTTCGATACGTGTACGTCGCCATCGATAAGTTCTCCAAGTGGATCGAATACAAACCGCTTGTTTCAGCTACGGCAAAGAAGGTAGTCAAGCTCTTCGAAGATATCATCCACAGATTCGGTCTCCCGGATAGCATTATCACCGACCTCGAAACTACATTCACTAGTCATCATTTTTGGGACTTCTGCGAAGGCCGATGCATCTTCGTCAAATACATCTCTGTTGCCCATCCTAGAGCCAATGGCCAGGTCGAACGGGCGAACGGCATGATCCTTGATGCCCTCAAAAATAGGTTATATCAGAAAGAAGAAAAGCATCCGGGCAGATGGCTCAAAGAGCTACTAGCTATGGTCTCGAGATTGCGCACTGAAGCTAGTCGTAACATCGGTGTGTCTCCATATTTCTTGGTCTACGGCTTAGAAGCCATACTACCAGCGGACATTGCCTTCTGAGCACCTAGGGTGGAACATTATAATGAAGAGCAAGCCGTAGCTGTTCGAACAGAGGACGTCAACAGGGCCGAGGAAGAATGCCTGATCACCTACGTCCACATAGCCAAATATCTAGAAGGCTTACGGAGATACTACAACCGCAACATCAAAGGTAGTTCATTTGCAGTCGGCGACCAAATTCTCCGTAGAAAACAAAAAACTGAAGGGATGCACAAGCTCTCCTCCCCCTGCGAAGGGCCCTACGTGGTCGAAGAGGTTACCCGACCAGGGTCTTACCGGCTATGCGACTTGGACGGACTCGATATCCCCAATTCATGGCACATCGAGCACATTATACGTTTCTATCCTTGAAACGCTCTAGATATGTATTCTCCACTCCACAATGAATGAAGTTTTGGTCGCCATAATTTGTCTCCATTATATCTCCATTACGATTTAATCTCCATTTGCGGTCGCCAGCTCTAAGCTACTACTTAACAAACTCTAGTACGTGATCTCCATAAACGCTCCACCGCATTTCTCCATATCTCCAAGATATTTCGCCAACCGCCGAGCAGCACACGTTCTATTCTGTGCTCTATGGAGAAGACTCAGTCTCTGATCTCTCCCAACACATGATATGGCCTCCGCGCTCTGCGTTATGGGTGGTCGGTTGCGGTTCCTTGATCACGCCTGTTCCTTCTACACGTGCACGGGCCCTGCGCTCGACGTTATGGACTATGGGCTAACCAAGGCCAAGAGTCTAGTAAAGAACCAACTACTCGGATGCTACTTATACTATGTATATCTCCAAGATTTTTCGCCAACCGCCGAGCAGCACATTCCGCTCTATGTTCTTTGGAGAAGACCCAGTCTCCGATCTCTCCCTACACGTGCTACGGGCTTTGCGCTTTGCGTTATGGGTGGTCGGCTATGGTTCCTTGGTCACGCCTGTTCCTCCTACACGTGCACGGGCTCCACGCTCGACGTTATGGACTATGGGCTATCTAAGGCCAAGGGTTTAGTAATGAACTAACTGCTCGAATGCTACTTATACTACGTATAATTGCGTTAGGGTTAACACTACAATGATTTTTTCACCGCAATACTAACAAACTGCATAAACATGCACATGTCACTTTACAACATTTATACATATACATAAATGTTTATCTGCGCCCTTGCGCATTTTAACTACCCTCTCCAGTTATTATAGAATATTCTCCGAGCAGATCATTGGGCTTCGCCATCGCCGTCCATCTCGCCGAACAGGTCGACGTCGCCAACCAGTTTCTTCACCGTGTCTTCCACCTCATCTTCCAGCTGCTGATGCTTCGTCGCGCCCGTCCCTCTAGCGAATTCGGCCCCTATCGTTTGAAGGTCAATGGCAGGGTAGTGGGATCAGACCACCGCTAGGGTGTGTGTAACGGCGGTGACGGTGGCATCGCGGTTGAAGCTTTTGAAGTTCTTCCACGCCGCCTTGCACCTATCGATGATGGTGTCTGGACGCGGCGTCCTACCGTCGGGCTGAGGAGCCGCCTCCAGGTCGACATAGTCAAGCACTAGCTTGACTCCGACAACTACAGCATCAAACTTGCTCCTCTAGGTTCTGGCCTATTGCTCCAGCACATCGAACTGTGCCTTGGTCCTCCGACGATAGTCTGCAGGCACCACAAGGATCCATCAAACAAAAGAAATCAATTTAGCAGTAACTCCGACCATGAAGTACTCACCATTCAGCTCCTCAGCTAGCTTCTCCGCTCGCCCAGTCGCTTTCTTCTCCTCCTCCTAGAGTTGCCCGATGGTCTGGCGCAGCTGGCCAAGCTCCGCATATTGCTCTACAAGCATAGCAGTCATCAGCAACAATATGACTGTTCAACAATGCAAAGCAAACTCGCTGATACGCCATACCTTTTCTCTACTCGGAGACATTTCTAAGCTGCTTGGACTTCCACTGTAGCTGCTCGGAAACACTCGTTAGCCGCTCGGAGACGGTGGCTAGCTGCTCGGACCTGCCCCACAACTGCTCGGACACGGTCGCCAACTGCTCGAACAGAGCCCCCTTTTCGTATTCCAGATCCCGCGCTTGAGACTCGGCAAGATCCCGCTCATGCTAGACCCTTTGGACGTTTTTCTCCATAAGCTTCATCGCCTCCTTCAGCTTTGCGTTTTCTTCGGCGAGGGGCTCCATCCTCTTGATCAACTGGCACCGTTGTTCGGCAGTCCGAGCTATCCCCTGCAAAAGCACCAAGACTATGAAGAACTCTAATCACCAACGTTAAAGATGAACATTGATGACGCAATGCTAACCTTGATCTGCTTCATCGCCGTCGATAGGGTAGACTCCAGCCTCCTGAGCTCCCTGGTGGTGTCCTCCTCCTCAATGACCACCACTTCGTCGCCTCACTTGCGGAGGATTCGAATAGCTTGGGGTCATGATTCCTCACGTTCGATCTCTTCCACCTCGTCCTCCTCCTCCGCAGCTGGCGGCACCACTAGGGGGATCGGTGGCCGGATAGCGTGTCCGACCACGCCCTCTGACGCCTCAGGGAGCACCGTTGGCTCCTCTGGCACCACAGGCTTCTCCGCTCTGGACTCCGGCACGACGTCCAGCATCCACCTTCGAAGCCCCGGTAGCTACCCGTCCACCATCGGTGCCAACCGTTCACCGCCCCCAAGTCCACCAGCAGGGGCGCTTGACTCCTTCGTAGGCTGCCGAGCACCTGGGGACTCCGGGACAGGATCTGCCGGCGTCGCCTCTGCGCCAGCACCAGCCCCTGGCTGCTCACCGGTCTAGGTGGACGGATTCAATTCCTCCGTATGCCTCGCTCTGCATCAAATTAGCTCGTCAATCGCCGAAAGAGATAAGGATACGACAACAAAATAACAAAAAGGCAAGGATACTTACGTGTCGGCCTGCCGGTACACTTTTCTGAACCAGCGCTGCCTACCCGAGCCCCCAGGCACAGCCCTGGGGTCAACTCCCGCTCCCTGGGTTGAAGGTCTCGTGGTCTTCGCCGTCGGCCTCTCCTCCGCCTGCTGCTCGGGGACTCCCTTTGCCTGCTACTCGGGGACTCCCTCTCCTCCCTTCGATCGCTCCTCTGCGCACGTGCTGCGCGGAGGTGCTTTAGTGCTCAAAGGCGGAGCTACTAGAGCCCCATCGTCATTCGACCACTCGGACATCGCCGCACTTTATGTCCGAGTGGCCCGATCACCGCCAAGCGAGATGCCGCCAGGTTTGCGGGGAGCAGCACCCGTTGTCTTCCTCTTCTTTTGGGCCAGCTTATCTGTCGCTGCCCTCTTCCCTCGGATTTTCTCTGGCTTGCGAGGAGCGGCACCCGCCGTCTATTGCCTACGGCCAATCGCCCCTCAGCACGCCTGAGAAGTACATCGCTCGTTCCTACGAATGGATCTTTCCACAAGTGAATTACCACACTGTTCGGCAACGCTACAGGACAAAAAGGATCATGAACAAATAATTGAGACTTTTACCTGAGGAGGCGGGTTCGTGCAGTTAAAGGCCCTCATCTGCCCTGACACGCTGAACGAGGCATTTGGAGCAAACAGCCATGCAACCCGCTCTAAGACGTCGTCCTTTGTCAGCCTCTCCGACCTCTCCCGGATACCATCGGTGTCCCCCTTGAAGTCAAAGCCCACATGGGCCCTCTCCTTGCAAGGCTGGACGCAGCGCACTATAGAGCTCGTCGCCACCAACCTGCCGTTCATCTTCACGCCCTTAATTAGGTTGAGGAGCTCCCTCACTTGCTCCATGTCAACACTGTTCGCCCTCTTCGACCAGCTCCTCTGGTTCTCCGACACGTGGTCGACGTCGCAGCGGATGGCGGGATGGCTCTGTTTCATGTAGAACCACCTAGCGTTCCACCCTTCAGCGAGGTGTTCAGCGGTATAGTGATGTGCTCACTCGCCATTCCATCGTGGAGTTGAAGATAAATGACACCGACCACCTTTGAACCGTCGCCACCCTTCTTCTTCAGCCAGAATAGATGACAGAAGAGGTTGAAGTGGGGGAGAACTCCGAGATATGCCTCACAGAAGTGGATAAAAATTGAGATGTGCAAGATAGTGTTTGGGTGGAGATTGCACAGACTGACTCTCCAGAACTCCAATAGGTCCCTCAAGAAAGGATGAACGGGGAATCCTAACCCGTGCCAGAAATAATCCTCAAATACAACTACTTCGTCAGTATGTGGCATCGGGAAGGGCTCACCGCTGGCTGGCCGCCATCCGACGATGAGATGGTCAGAAAGGACGCCTGCCTCCACCATCCTATTGATCTCCGCCTCCCCCATGTTCGATGGCGCCCACTCGTTGTCGTGGCTGGCTCCGGCGGTTGCCTTCTTTGGGTTTCCAACTCCCCTCTTCGGTGTCATTTCTCAGATCTAGTTTGGGATTGGCGGCGGAAGTGCAAATATGAATCTAGAAGTGCGAGGGCTGAGGAGGAAGATGAAATGGCAAAGTGGCAAAGGTGGGAGCGTGGGGTGTGGCGGCGCAGTTATAAAGGACTCCCCACGTTTAGCATTCGATGGTTTTTGGGAAACCACTCCACGATTTGGCGCTCTCAATTCTCCGCATAGCGTGGTGGGCGTTACACAGGCTTTCAACAACTACAACCCATGACGCCCATTTATCGCTGCAATTTGTTACTGCTGACCGAATATTCATTGACTTCTTCGCCATCTGTTACGGCTCAGTAATTGCTACTATACAACCATTACTCCGGTTTTTTCTCCACGATTTGTTTTATTCAAGATTTCCACTTGTGGCTCGGGGGATGCGTCGCAAGATCGACTTGGTTCCTCACTTTGACCGGGACTTTCTTACATTGATTCTTTGTTTCGACCTGCACCATGTGACCACGTCACCTACTATCAGGCTCGGGGACTAAGTGGGCACACTTCACCTTGTGGTGAATGTGCTTTTCTCATTTTGAGGTTACACCCGGGGACTGGCTGCCTGCTCGACTGGTTTTGTGCTTTTCTTTACTTTGGACCCTGGCACCACGTGACTACGTCACCTACTGTCAGGCTCGGGGACTAAGTGGGCACACTTCACCTCGCGGTGAGTGTGTTTGCTTTAATCTGGAAGACTCCGCGTCTCCAAAACTAAAGAAGACTATCTTCCTTTTCTCGTGGTCGTACTCTAAGTGGGCACACTTGGCCCACTGCGGGAAAGTTTTTGATTTTGGACTTGAGCTCCTTACATCCTTATGGCAAGCTTTACTTGGGATACGTTGTTTGGTGAAGGTTCACACTACTCGACGACGGTTCACACTGCTCGGCGATGGTTCACGTTGCTCGGCGACGGTTCACACTGCTCGGCGACAGCTCACAACTGCTCGACAACTTATCACGGTGGTCGGACCATGAGTTTGACTGCTCGGCTTTTGTTTGCACCTGCTCGGACAAGCTCAAGACGGCGTTGCACAACGGATGCAAGGCGCTCAGGGACTAGTTATGGGGGGTACAACCCTGGATACCCACGGTAGACCACATGGGATGCGCCCCCAGGGGCGGTCTAGCCCACAAGATGAAGCCTTATGGGGCATGATGCTGCTCGGCGTCTTTCGCAAGGCACCGGAAAGATATCCTGAAGATACTACGAGATCTGTTAGGATATGTATGATCCCATGATTCCTGAATATGTTATTACTTTCCGGTTATCTCCTAGATCTAACCGACTTGTAACCCTGCCCCCCGAACTATATAAGGCGGGAAAGGACCCCTCCAAACACACGCAATATCATACGATAGCCAATACAATCCAACAGACCATAGGAGTAGGGTATTACGTCATACTGACGGCCTGAACCTGTCTAACTTGTGTATCTCTGTTGCCTTCTTGTTCTTGATTACACGCATCTCTACCGATCAATCTACCTTTGTGGGATACCCCTCGGAGGACTGTCGACGATATTCTGTCGACACTCATCTTCTACGAAGGCGGCTGATGGTTTGCACCTCCGCAACCCCCCCCCCTCTCTCCCTCTTTCTCACTGTTTCTCATTTTAGTTTATGTTCTAGGGTTTACACTTCATCAAATGTCAGTAGGTGTGCTAGATCTATGGCTAGTGATCCTGTCAATTCTATCAGTTTGGACTTTTGAATTCTGACCATTAACCATTTCGGATTATTGTTAATAATGTCATGTCATGTCAAAGAGGTTTCTACTCTATCTGTGAACTAGAAAATATGAAATTTTGGAAACAGATTAAAATGAAAGTAGTTGTTGTAGTTGACATTGCTGCTTTTCTTAAAAAGATTGGAACATGATTACTTATGAATCGCCCAATGCAAAAATATATACTAAAAAAATGGTTACCAACTCCGTACAGTTCATTGCACCTACTATGCCTGCATGCATGCTCCCTGCTTATTTAGAGGTCAACCATACCCTAAACTATTCTTAGGTTTCACCTAGACCAGAAACTTTTTGCTTGAATCACAAACAATTTGGCCGACATGGAAATGCGCTAGATTGCAGATAAACTTTTTTTTGGGAGAAAGGTTGCAGATAAACTTGCACCATGATCATGCCATCTGACTTTTCTTGCAGATATGTGAGGGAAATCATATGCACGCAGCAGAGACAAAGGCTGCGAACCAGGCTCCGTCTCCCCCTAGCGCTCCTCCACGGGGCGACTCGGGGGGAAACCTGTCGGCGCCGCCTAGAGCACCCCCTCCCTGCCTCCACTCTGGCCGCCGTCGCCGCCCTCCGGCGTGCGGTGGCAGCGGTCAGCGGCAGCCCCCAAAAAAGGGAGCCATCGCATCCCCCTCTACCTCTCCCTCCCCATCGCCCCTGAACCACCCCTCCTCCTACCCGTCTTCTCCGACGAGCAGGGACTCCGGTGGGGCTGATCTTGGCATCCCAAGGCCAGATCTGTCGTCTAAGGCCCCTAACATCGTGGATTTGATGGTGGCCGGCGCTGCTAGGGTTTGTCTTCTCTCGAGGGCGACCGACGGCAGCTTCACCTGGGCGGCTGGAGGTCGCTATGGTGGTGGGTAGGCTGGATTTGGGCCCCTTGGGGTCGGATCTGGCGTTCGTTGGCCATGCCCGATGGAGGCTGGCTAGATCCACCGGTGCACCGCAGCTGGCCTGATGGCGATCGGAGGGGCCGGCCTGCGCCCCTACTGTTATGGTGGTTGACCTACCAGATCCGGGCCTCTACGGGCTGGTGGCGACATGGCCTCCATGGCGGTGGCGGCTCTAGGCTGGCGGCTTGGGCCCCACCTTGGTCGTCGAGCTCCTGGTGCTCTCGGCTCCGCGCCGGTTGTGCTGGTGCCGCTGCAGCCCCCCCTATCCGTCTGATGTCGAGTAGTTTCTGGGTGAAAACCCTGCTTAGCTTCTTGCTATGGGCCGGCGGCGATGGCGCGGTCTGTGCCATGTTTCTTCTTGGAGGCGTCGTCAAAGTTTCTACTCGTCGCGAGCCTTTGGGGCAGGTTATAGGACGAAAGTCCTCGTGCGCTTCTTGCAACATTGATGGCGTCTGCGGATGTCATTCCCTTCTTGAAGGCCTTATTGGAGCACACTGCTTTGCCGCCCCGCTGCTCTCGCCGGAGTGTCTTGTGCTGTGTGTGTGTATGCTTCATCTTGCTCTCCACATTGGTCTGTTCAACCCCGTGTTTGGCTAGTGGTTCGCATCGGATGCTTGGCCGCTTGCGCTTTTTTTGACGGATGCTTTGTCGTCGTTGCTGCTTTGGCGGATACTTTCCGCTGTTGTCGCTTGGGTCTCCTCACTTGGGCAGAAGCTTTGCTACTGGGTGCGTGATGACCCCTTTTTGGCGGATTACTGGCGAATCATGTGTAAATCTTAAACTCTACTTCCTCTTAATGAAAAACGGGTGATTGCCTGGATCGTGAAAGAAAAAAGACAAAGGCTGCTAACTAACCTTGTGCAATGTGAGGATGCATGCATGTCAGTGTCGTCTACTCGTCTCTGCCACTTGTTCTCTGCAAAAGGTTTTGCCAGTTGCGCCGGCAAGCTCTAAAAAATTGCACACAAAAAAAGAGTGAATTAAAAAAAATCCAAGTTGACCTTGGCAATCAGACAAAAATGCCAAGACAAAAACGCAGAGCATCCTGTAATTGGTTGGTCTGGTCCTCTCAAATCTCAACATTTCGAACATCGATGAAATTTGCCGACAGTTTCCTAGCACAGCCGTCAGTTTCTTTCCTGTTATTACTTTTCGTTGCATGTGTCCTGTGCTCCATCATTATTCTTTCGCTCGTGGCTACAACAAACTCCCCTGTCAAAGGATGTCTGGGCTGGTGACTGGCTGACAGTGGCGTGTACACATCTACTAATCTATAGATTAGATCAGAGGTGAAACTGGTTTGGGCCTTGTTTAGATTGTAAGTTTTTTCACTTTCTCTTCATCACATCAAATCTTTGGACATATGTATGAAGTATTAAATGTAGATAAAAAAATAACTAATTACACAGTTTGATTGTAAATTACGAGACAAATCTTTTGAGCCTAGTTAGGCTATGATTAGACAATAATTGTCAAATACAAACGAAAGTGCTACATTGTCGAATACTGATTCCTGACCCAATCTAAACAAGGTCTTGCATTGCTAGACGTACTACTACAACATGCAAACATCTAGCATCCATCTCATTGGCCAATAATTATGATTGAACTATATATGAGTATAGAGAATTAATTAGTACAATCCAAGATTTTACCAATCATTTTTCATTTTTTTCTCTAATTAATTACTAGTGGACAGAAGTTCGGTGCTAAACTAGTAACCATGGCTAGTAACAACAATAATCTCGTTAGGCGGCAGCCGGGATGCGCGGTAAGACTTGCTGACCGTTCTGGTCCAGCAGCCCTGTCCTGTCCATCTCATCTCAGTCAGCGTTGACTTTGTCAAACCCCCGGTCAGAGCCCTCCGTTTCGTGATCGACGGCCGCCGCGCACGCGCCTGCTGCAGGTCACACCGCCACGTGTCCAGCTCGAACAGCCGTTGACCTCCATTAATCACTGGCAGGATTTAAGGTATAGTCAATGCTAAGAACCAAGAGATACAGTTACATGGAACGATCAGTTCAGTCAGTCAGCTGGAGAAGATGACGATGATGGCACACGCACACCGAAAGATCAATCTGAAGGTGACATTTTTTGTAGCTGCGGCGTCCAGATTGAGCCAAACCAAAGCAAGCACTCTGCACTCAACAACAAATATATATATATATATAGACACACACACACGGTACACTAACAAGAAATACTAAGAAACTTTCGAGATGGGTCTCAAATCATGACAGGTACTACTACCTACTTTATAAATCACTAACCTGAAGAATTAGGACAGGTCAGGTCAGGGATGTAAGCTAAGCAGCAGTATTAAACTTGAGGTGCAGAGTCAAACCCAGAGTGCCTTCTCTCCTTTTTCCTTCTCACACTCCCTTTCTCTCCCCTCGTCGCACTTCTCTTCTTCCTGCAAGGGAACAAGAAGAGAAAGGCAGCAAGCAAGACTGAAGAAGGACGATCTGACCATGATCCCAAGATGTGAGAGAATTCATGGCGCTTGCTTCTCGTTACCATTAGTTAACTAGCTACCAGCTCCGGGCGGCTGATCATCGCTGACCACCACCCTTGTCGTGTGGCAAGGCAGGCCGGCGACATGGGGAGCAGAGCAGCGGTGATGCTGCTAGCGGCGCTGTGCGCGACCGTGCTGAGCGGCGGCGCCGCGCAGACGCAGCCGTGCGCCGCGGCCGACCTTGCCGCGCTGCGCGGGTTCTCGGCGGGCCTCGACGCCGGGGTCGACGGCTGGCCGACCGCCGCCAACGCGTCCGACACCGCGTGCTGCGACTGGCCCGGAGTGACGTGCAGCGAGTCGGCGGTGGACGGCACGGCGGTCGTGGCCGTCGTCGGGCTGGCGCTGCCCAACCGGACGCTGCGTGGGCAGGTGTCCGCGTCGCTCACCGGCCTCACCGAGCTCCGGGTGCTCAACCTCTCCGGCAATGCGCTCCGCGGCGCGCTGCCCGCGGGGCTGCTCCGGCTCCGGAGCCTCGAGGTGCTCGACGTCAGCGCCAACGCGCTCGCCGGCGCCCTGCTGGCGGCTGGCGGTCCGATCGACCTCCCGGCGGCGCGCGTGTTCAACGTCTCGTACAACGCGTTCAACGGCACCCACCCCGTGCTCCCCGGCGCGCGCAACCTGACGGCGTACGACGTGTCGGGCAACGGCTTCGCGGGCGCCGTCGACGCCTCCGCGCTGTGCGCCGCATCTCCGGCGTTGCGCGTCCTGCGGCTCTCCATGAACAGGCTCTCCGGCGCGTTCCCTGCCGGGTTCGGGCAATGCCGGTCTCTCGTCGAGCTCTCCCTCGACGGAAACGGCATCGACGGCGCGCTCCCGAACGATCTCTTCGGCGTCACGTCGCTGCAGTTCCTTAGCCTCCACACCAACTCTATCTCCGGCGGCCTGTCGCCTCGCCTGCGTAACCTCAGCAGCCTCATCCGGCTCGACTTCTCCTTCAACGCCTTGTCCGGGCCGCTACCCGACGTGTTCGACGCGCTCGCCGGCCTCCAGGAGCTCTCGGCGCCCAGCAACCGGCTCTCTGGCGAGCTCCCCGCCACGCTCTCGCCGTGCCGCCGGCTCCGAGTGCTCAATCTCCGGAACAACTCGTTTGTCGGGGACATCGGCCTCGACTTCCGCGCGCTCAGGAACCTGGTGTACCTTGACCTCGGCACCAACGGCTTCACGGGGCCCATCCCGGCGAGCCTTCCCGAGTGCAGGGGCATGGCCGCGCTCAACCTCGGTCGGAACAAGCTCACCGGCGAGATACCGGCGTCGTTCGCCAACTTCTCCTCGCTGTCCTTCCTCTCGCTCACCGGCAACAGCTTCTCCAACGTCTCGTCGGCGCTGCGGACGCTGCAGAGCCTCCCCAACCTGACCAGCCTGGTGCTCACCAGGAACTTCCACGGCGGCGAGGAGATGCCGTCGGACGACGCCGGCATCGCGGGTTTCCCCAGCATCCAGATTCTGGTCATCGCTAACTGCGAGCTGCACGGGGCGATACCGTCGTGGATAGCCGGCCTCCGGAAGCTCAGAGTGCTGGACCTGTCGTGGAACCTGCTCGCCGGCCCAGTGCCGCCATGGCTGGGGCAATTCGACCGCCTCTTCTACCTCGACATATCGAACAACTCCCTGCAGGGGGAGATACCGGGTAGCTTGACGCGGATGCCGGGGCTGATCTCCGGCGGCGCTCATGGCAGCCGCGGCGACGACGAGGCGCAGGTGCATGACTTCCCGTTCTTCATGCGCCGGAACACGTCGGTGCAGGGGCTTCAGTACAACCAGGTGGACAGCTTCCCGCCTTCTCTGGTCCTTGGACACAACAACCTCACCGGCGGCGTGCCGGCCGCGCTGGGGGCGTTGACCAGGGTGCACATCGTTGACCTGAGCTGGAACAGGCTGTCGGGGCCCATCCCACCGGACCTGTCGGGGATGACGAGCCTCGAGTCGCTGGACCTGTCCAACAACGCGCTCTCCGGCGCGATCCCGGCGTCGCTGACGCAGCTCAGCTTCCTCTCCCACTTCGACGTCTCGTACAACAACCTCTCTGGCGAGGTCCCCGTGGGCGGGCAGTTCTCCACGTTCTCGCGCGGGGATTTCCAGGGGAACCCGCTGCTGTGCGGCATGCACGTGGCGCGGTGCGCGTGGAAGGACGAGCCGCCGCGCGCGGCGGACGACGGCGGGGGCGGCAAGCAGGAGCGGAGCGCCAGCGCTGGCGTCGTGGCGGCGATCAGTGTCGCCACGGCGCTGCTCGTCGCCGTAGCCGTGGCCGTGACGTGGCGCGTGTGGTCGAAGTGGCAGGAAGACAACGCCAGGGTGGCGGCGGACGACGACGACAGCGGCAGCCTCGAGTCCGCGGCCAAGTCCACGCTGGTGCTGCTCTTCCCCGCCGGCGAAGAGAAAGACAGCGGCGGGGACAGCGGCGAGCGCACGATGACGCTGGAGGACGTGATGAAGGCGACGCGCAACTTCGACGCGTCCCGTATCGTCGGGTGCGGCGGCTTCGGGATGGTGTACCGCGCGACGCTGGCCGACGGGAGCGAGGTGGCGGTGAAGCGGCTGTCCGGCGACTTCTGGCAGATGGAGCGCGAGTTCCGCGCTGAGGTGGAGACGCTGTCGCGCGTCCGGCACCGGAACCTGGTGCCGTTGCAGGGCTACTGCCGCGCCGGCAAGGACCGGCTGCTCATCTACCCGTACATGGAGAACGGCAGCCTGGACCACTGGCTCCACGAGCGGGGCGGCGCGCTGGCGTGGCCGGCGCGGCTCGGCATCGCGCGCGGCGCGGCGCGCGGGCTGGCGCACCTGCACGCCTCGTCGGAGCCGCGCGTCCTGCACCGGGACATCAAGTCGAGCAACATCCTCCTGGACGCGCGGCTGGAGCCCCGGCTGGCGGACTTCGGGCTGGCCAGGCTGGTGCTCCCGACGGACACGCACGTGACGACGGACCTGGTGGGCACGCTGGGGTACATCCCGCCGGAGTACGGCAGCTCGTCGGTGGCCACCTACCGCGGGGACGTGTACAGCCTCGGCGTGGTGCTGCTGGAACTCGTCACGGGGCGGCGGCCGGTGGACATGGCGCGGCCCGTGGGCGGCGGCCGGGACGTGACGTCGTGGGCGGTAAGGATGCGGCGCGAGGCCAGGGGCGACGAGGTGATCGACGCCAGCGTCGGCGTCGGCGTCGGCGAGAGGAGGCACCGGGAGGAGGCGGCGAGGGTGCTGGACGTGGCGTGCGCCTGCGTCAGCGACAACCCCAAGTCGCGGCCCACGGCGCAGCAGGTGGTGGAGTGGCTCGACGCCATCGCCGCCTCTGCCTCGCCGGTGCCGCGGACGACTGACACACAGCACTCCGTGAATAGTTGTAACTGGAGATGAATGGATAATGTAAAATGAAAATTGGAGATGTGCTCTTGTAAAACTAAAGTTTTGGAGTAGTGCATTGATCAATTAACCGTATATATAATCATACATACACAGAGTAACTGCTGACACTGTAACAAATCAGAACATATTCTGCGTCTCCGGTCCTTTGGATGAAAGAAATTGTTACTGTATGATCATTCATTCGCCATACAGTAAAGATAAATATTTATTACTGACAGTGTGCTCATTCATAGAATCACGGAGCTTGGTGCAAATATAAATACTAGAGTATATGTCAATTTTTTTTGTAAGACACTGTTTGGGGCTCTCGAGGGTTCCGGTTCCTCCCACTTACTGTGGTGTTACTGCACCAAGAAGCTATTTTTGGTGCCTGGGGTGAAAAATAACCTAAGAAGAGAAGCCGACGAAGACACTCTACCAGCTCTGTCTTCACTGTAACAATGGCGGATCAAGAGCGGCTCGGAGCTACGCCAAACAACCCCTAAACTGGGCTACACGGATTAACAAACATTGCCTCTCAGTTCCACGCTTTTGTGGCCTACATTTGTGAAGGAATTATCAATAAGGAATGAAAAGAGTTATACAACAAAGATTTCAAATTACCAAAGCTATGTTTTCACCACGAACAAAAAAAAAATGTCCTCGGAGACATATGCCCTCCCCATATGCACCCAAATTGGATGCACATGAGGGCATATGAGGAGAGAGCGTCCGGCTGCTAGCTTGCTGCTAAGGGATGAGGTTAGCGGGCGGCGGCTCAATTGTTTATGACCGGTAACTTTTATATACTAATAAAATGTACTTTTGTAATCCGTCTTCTCTGCAACGGTCGCGGGATCTACAGCGAACAGCGGCACAACGCACACACAAAGTCACCACTAGCACGGTTGGACACACTGACGCTGCGTTGACAGACTAGGATAGGTGAAAAAATATGCTACAGTGAAAAGTGTTTAAGCAGTACATAACACAGTGCATAAACAAATCACGCGACAATTGCCCCACTTGACCATTATATGCGCATCTTAAATGACTCCACAAGTGTGTCAAAACTTAATAGGGACATATGCCCAAGTTTGATTGAGCACCGGTTGGTTCGTGAGGAATCTGAAGGTGGGTAAACTTTGTGAACATTAACTACTCTGTGTAATGGCACACGAGAAATTCTCCTGGCATATAGCATCTCCAGGAGACATTCTAAATTCCATGCTCCATATCTTCATTTGGCTAGCCACTCCATAAATATTCTCTCTATATAATTTCAACACACTCCAACAGGTTAGCCATATCTCATAGTCCATATTCTCTATTGATCTATATTTTATATCAGTATTAAAATTAGTATGGGTTTACATATTTTTTCAAGATTTTTGAGAATTAAATCAATACTCTTAAGTTCAGATATTTTACAAAATAGTCAATTTTGAAGAATTTAAATTTAAATTTCTAAGAGACTTTGAGTTAAATGCAACTAAAATGTGTTCTCTGTTATTTATTCTATTGGCAAAAAATAGACATTAAGTTTGGAGCTTGATATAATCACCTTTTAAATTTATGAGAGGCAAAAGGAATGAAATTTTAGAGCAATACAAACATGGTACTAGCTGTCAGCGTTACATATGCTAATACTAGCTAGCCAAATTCGGCATCCAACCCTCACGAGATAGCGTGTCAAATAACTAAAAAAGAAATAGTAAGTTGAATACAGCTCTCTTGGAGATGCTCTTGGTGCCGAAGACACGCAACTTTTTTCTCTCTTTGTCAAGCTAACACAAACACATACACCCCGCAGAATTATGTAACTACTCGTGACTTACGTAACTATACTATACGGTAATTAGCGCACCACTAGCATCAGGTAGACTATATTCTTGACCTCTTCCTGATACTGTTCCGAGTTTGGTGCGCATCCGCGCCTCCATTCGGTCATCCGCGCATCCGTTCCTAGTCGACCGACACAAGTGAAGCGGCCCAGGAATCGAGATGAGGACCAAGCTATTCACTTTGACGGCGGCGGCGGCGAGTCTGGGACGGCTGCCCATAAGGTGTATGATGTGGCGTTCATCCCTAATTAACAATAGTGCAGAGAAGATGCAAATCTTCGCTAGACTGACGATAGACAAGAGTAGCAGCAAATGCATTTTATTGTTTTCACCGAACGAGGGAAGGAAGAAGAAGGTGTATAGTGTGTCCGTCTAAAGTTATCTACTCGCTCCGTCTAGAAAAAAAAATACAATTCTCGTATTTGGAGAAACCAAATGTTTCTATCAAATTTATATGAAAAATACTAACATTTACGAAACAAAATAAATATTATAGATTAATTATGAAATATACTTTCACAATAAAAAGATTTAGAGACATAAATATGAATACTATTTATTGTAAACTTGATCAAACTTAAATTACTTGATACCATAGTTGCATTCTTTTATAATTGGAGGGAGTACTATATTACTATATTACTATGGAATAAAAAAATATGTGTGAATAGCTTTTTTTTCTTCAGGAAAAAAACTGAAACAATACAAGCAAATCACAAATCCTAACCGCAAGGGCTATAGTTCGATGACAAAAGATATGGTGCATGTAGTTCTAGACGACGATCTACGACACACTTTGATCCGGTGTTGCTGAAAGGTCCTAATGGCTAGAGGGGGGGTGAATAGCCTAATAAAATTCTACAACAACGCTTAACCAAATGGTTAGACAATTATGAGGCGAAGCGAGTGTTGCGCTAGCCTACTTAAAAATACAAGCCACCTACCACAATTCTAGTTTAGATAGTGTCAATTCACACAAGAGCAATGACACTACCCTATGTTAGTGTGCTCTCAAAGGCTAACTAAAGAGCCACACCAACCAAGCATGCAAGCTCTCACAACTAACTACACTAAAGAGCTTGTCAACTAGTTTGCGGTAAAGTAAAGAGAGTGATCAAGAGGGTTATACCGCCGTGTAGATGAATGAACCAATCAATCACGAAGATGAATACCAATGTAGACCAATCACCTCGGAATCAAATGATGAACACAATGATTTTTACCGAGGTTCACTTGCTTCCCGGCAAGCTAGTCCTCGTTGTGGCGATTCACTCACTTGGAGGTTCACGCGCTGATTGGCATCACTCGCCAAACCCTCAATAGGGTGCCGCACAACCAACACAAGATGAGGATCACACAAGCCACAAGCAATTTACTAGAGTACCTTTTGGCGCTCCGCCGGGGAAAGGTTAAGAACCCCTCACAATCACCACGATCGGAGTCGGAGACAATCACCTCCTCCACTCAACGATCCTTGCTGCTCCAAGCCGTCTAGGTGGCGGCAACCACCAAGAGTAACAAGCGAAATCCGCAGCGAAACACAATCACCAAGTGCCTCTAGATGCAATCACTCAAGCAATGCACTTGGATTCACTCCCAATCTCACTATGATGATGAATCAATGATGTAGATGAGTGGGAGGGCTTTAGCTAGGCTCACAAGGTTGCTATGTCAATGAAAATGTGCAAGAGAGCTCCCTTGAGCCGGCCATGGGGCTATAAATAGAGCCCCAATCAAATAGAGCCGTTATACCCCTTCACTGGGCAAAACGCGCTCTGACCGGACGCTCCGGTCATACTGATCGGACGCTGGCCCTCAGCGTCCGGTCGCCCGATGGACGCCACGCGTCACCAGCTTCAAACGCTGTTCGTCAGATTTCAACGGTCGCGAAGCTGACCGGACGCTCCGGTAAAACTGACCGGACGCTGAAGCCCCAGCGTCCGGTCGTTTCCAGTAAGCTCCCCGAGGCATGATTTTTCGACCGGACGCGTCCGGTCCACCTTGACCGGACGCAGCCAGCGTCCGGTGCTCAACCCCTAGCCACTGTACCACCGAGTCAGCGCGACCGGACGCAGGCAGTCAGCGTCCGGTGCTTCTGGATTCAGCGTCCGGTCACTGGACCAACGCCAGCATCATTTCGATCAACTCCATTTCAACTCTTACTTCTTCACCCTTGCTCAAGTGTGCCAACCACCAAGAATTTTGCATCCGGCGCAATAGAAAATAGACATTTCATTTTCCCGAAAGCGCCGAATCCATCTCAACCCTACAAACACCTTGTGCACATGTGGTAGCATATTTACACAAATATTATCAAGGGTGTTAGCACTCCACTAGATCCTAAATGCATATGCAATGAGTTAGAGCATCTAGTGGCACTTTGATAACCGCATTCCGATACGAGTTTCACCCCTCTTAATAGTACGGCTATCAATTCTAAATGTGATCACACTCTCTAAGTGTCTTGATCACTAAAACAAAATAGCTCTTACAAATTATACCTTTGCCTTGAGCTTTTTGTTTTTCTCTTTATTCTTTCCAAGTCGAAGCACTTGATCATCACCATGCCATCATCTTTATTATGCTATGATCTTCATTTGCTTCACCACTTGGAGTGTGCTACCTATCTCATGATCACTTGATAAACTAGGTTAGCACTTAGGGTTTCATCAATTCACCAAAACCAAACTAGAGCTTTCAGTTGCCGAAGCAGCGATGTGTGCCCCACGACCGGATGTAGCCACATAGTTGCCACAGAAGGGCTTGCTTAGCTCAGGGCGCCAGGGGATGCTCACATTTATGGTCGCCTATAGGACCAGACTAAGGGGGTGTTTGGTTACACCTCCTAAACATTAGTCGTTGTCCCATCGGATGTTTGACACATACATGTAGTATTAAATATAGACTATTTACGAAACTAAATGCACAGATTGAAACTAATTTACGAGACGAATCTATTAAGCCTAATTAGTCCATGATTTGACAACGTGGTGCTACAGTAAACATGTGCTAATGACGGATTAATTAGGCTTAATAAATTCGTCTCGCGGATTACTGATGGATTCTGTAATTTGTTTTTTTATTAGTATCCGAACATCCCATGCGACACCCCCATGTGATACCTCCTAAAATTTAGTCACCGGATCCAAACGTCCCCTAACAGCAGAATTGCGATGGATGCTAGACCGCCTTCCAGCCAATCATGCTGCCCATATGTAAGGTTGAACATAAGGGCAGAGCAGGAGGGCCATGCCCCCCCCCCCGACCCACCCACCCACCCAGGCAGCACTTTCTCGCTCCAAACTTGACCATCCGCAACGAGCTCCGCGATCAGCGCCGTCAGCTGGGTGGCGTGGAACAGGGAGCACGTCGTCAAGGAGACCGCGGACAACGTCAAGTACATGGAGTTCAACAACAGACGGCCCGACACAGACACCACCCACCGTGTCAACTAGAAGGGCATCCAAGTCTTCCACGCCGCCGCCGCCCAGGTAGCCAAGTACACCGCTGTCGATAACTTCATTGTGCCTTGGGTATTCTACTGGTGCTTTAGTGTTCCAAGAGTTGCTCTTGAGGTCACTTGCCGTGGTCAACTAAGGCTCTTACAGTATTTAACAGGGGAGCTATCGGTGGTCGTTTTTTGTTTTGTTTTGTGTGTTGCATTTGTGTGTGTGTGTGGTCATTCCACGAGGTAGTTGCAGGCGATGGTAGTGAGTTAGGGCATGCATGGTTTTGGGCAAACTTGGTCTGGCCTCACCTGGCACAAGCAACGTGTCAGGCCCGGAGAGCCAATTTAGCCTAGGATTTTATTATATGGCTACCGTATAAAATTATTCATATGGAATCCTATAAAAAACATTTATTTATGAATTTGGTAAATGATTCTAAAAGTTACAATTTAATTCACTATGCAGGCGCTAGATAATATAATATGTCTTGAACTTACCAGATTACAATATAAATAGTTTAAATCCAATACTGGTAGTTTAAAACATAGATATAAAAGAGACTTACAGTAATACTCATACGACTTGTTTTGGTGAACCATGAAAAACAATATCTCATCTAAATATCATCTGAATAATGTCTCTGATACATAGATAATTATTGCTAAGTAATTATGCAACCAAGCTTTTTTTAGAAAAAAAAAAGATGATTCAGCGGCGCCGCGACAATTACAACCTGTAGTGGTTCGAGAATTTCCGATTGAGCTGCCATATTCATATCAATGGTGTGCAGTTGATTTTTGTATGTCGTCCTGGTTGATTCCTGGGCCGTCGAATCGAGCACCAAGATATGGCCCGCTAAAAGCTTTGGTAGGGCATAGGTGGGCCTGGAAGAACTCAAAGGCACCCATGATTTTTGACGTGGGCCAAGCTTTGGCAGGGCAGTGTCCAAATTAAACGCAAGTAACTAATTTTCCTGTGGGGATCAAGTCCCGTTGCTAATCTCTAGCTGCCAGTGCCGAACAATCGTTGCATCCAAATGCACTGGGAATTGGAATATAATAATGCAGAAAGCGCATGTTATATGCATATTTTTAGTTTACGCTGAGTTATCATGCACGCGGACCACAAAACAATATATGTTTCGTTCTCAAATATCTAGTAGCCTAGTACATTATATATATCATCAAAGGCACACCATAGACATGTACATATATGAAACAAAAAGAGGTATGCACACGGTACGCCACCATAACAAAAACTAGTACCAATAGCAGCAGTAAGCAGTACTTCCTCCATTCCAAATTATAAGACGATGTTCAAGATACATTGTCTTTTGGATCTATTTTTTTAAACAGACTGGGCAGAAGAGTTGCCGATTATATTGTATTTTATTAATAAAGAAAGAGACTCAAATCGGACAAACAACGATCCACAAAGGAGGTTACAAAATAAAACAACACCGACTACAATAGTTTGAACAACTCTGCCAACAGCAAACAACACGTATCACCAACACAACCACAACAACCGAAAAGAAGATAACGTCTAATAATAAAAATAATAAAGAAAAACCAAAAAAAGAAACCTCCTTTGGGGATCTATCCTTCTGTACTAATAACGGCGAGTTGGATTTTATTTTCGCCGTTGTGGATGTTCACGTTGGTGGCGTTGATCGTGATGTCAGTCGTCGTGTTGAAGCAACTGCATGTCCTGTACCTATACGCCCCGTAACCACCACCAAGAATCACTATCAGGCTTCCTATCACACCAAAGATCCACTTGAGAAGGCTCTTAGTAGATGTGGATGTGGGGGCTCTGGTGTGGGTGTCGTCATGCGTCGCAGGCCGGCCGGGCCGCACAACCATGTAGACACCGTCATTGCTGCAGCGAGAGGGCATTCTTATCTCGCATCTTCCGCAAAAGGAGGTAACGCCGCTGCCGCTAGCAAAGTCGTCGCCGCCCAGGGCGGGGAGATGTAGCGATAGGTCGGCGCCGCGTGACCCGGAGGTTCCGAGTGGTGGTGGTGTAGTTAAGCGTCGGGCGGCGCCACCGCCCACCGTAATTCCGAAGCGTTCCATGTAGATATAGTCAGATATATAGTGAGTAGTGAAACACAAGGATGCATGGTGAATGAACCGGTGAGGGAGGGAAATGAATGAATGAACGAAACCAAGTGGAAGTCGGGGCATTACAATACCTTTCGGTGAGGGTGTTGTCTGCGTAACCCCGGTAAAGCAGGCCTCCTACTAGGGATGGCGGCGTTCCTGGAGTGGGCCGTTGGTGGGCCACGACGAGGGAGGTGCTTGGCGGCGTGGCAGAGGGGGATGGACCGTCTGAGGTGAGGTATACAACCTCTTGCTCTTCCTGCGCGTTACGAGTTCCGTTGGTAAATGCATTGGACTCACCACAACACCAACAACCCACACACACAAAAAAAAAACAGCACTTGCAGCAGCAGCGAAATACTGTAGATTTCCTTTTTTTAAAAAAAAAAGCCACAATAACCTCAACGGTTGCGCAGTAGAGGTCGTGAGGCTTGTCGGCATCGAACATGCATCGCCTCGGGACGCCTAAGACCGATGCGTATACTTGGATCTCCATGGAACCGATTCCTGACGCAAATTATGTTGAGATTTGAAGGTGATTTGTGTTTGCGATGAGATGATGAGAAATGAAAAAAAACAAACAAGTAAATCGTACAGCATACCCGACGACGTGTCTTGTCCAACACGGAAGCGCAGGATTTTTGCTTGCAGCTGACCATCGCTCTGGGCCGGGCCAGTGACAAGGTAAAGGAAAGGGTCGGTGGTGGTGGGCCGAAATAGGATCTGACCACCGTAGTAGTCGAGAAGAAAGCCCGATGAAGAGGAGCGGGGCTCCGATTGATCAGGCAAGGTCATCGAGAACACCCTCGTAGTCGTAAGCTGGGCCGGATCGGGCCGGTTCGCTGCGCTGCGCTGCTGTCGAAGTGTCAAAAAAAAAAAAGAGGATGAACTGATCAACTGCCAACAGAGAGACAGGATGAATCGAACTGCACTGACCTCATGCCCCTCGCTCCAGGATGCTGACGAGGATAGTTGGTCGACAACGAGGAAGGCGCTGCCGCCGTCGGGGCCAACGGTGGTGGTGTAGTAGGACACGAACAATTGGGCGCTGGAATGGACCGCGACTCCAGCGAGGCCCCGGCCGCGCGGCGGCGTCCTGGCTGACGAGGCGGCTGCCGAGGTCGACCAACGGCTTGTCGACCACGCGGAGGACGGAGCCGCCGGTGGGGTCCACCACATCCACCGTAGCCAACCATATCTGCCCGTTTCTTCGCCAACAGAGAAGCCGGGCAGATCCGTCATGAAGCGGCACCACACCATCGTACGCCTGCGTCGAAGCCTTGTGCACGCACAGCGTGCTGCTGCTGCCGCCGCCGTCAGTGCTGCCTAGGTCGTCGTCGTGACGGGTAGTGGAGATGGACGACGGCGGGGCCGCGGCGCCGGCGCAACGGAGAGGAAGCGCGGAGGGCGGGTCGTCGTCGGCCGGGGCGGCGGCAGACACGCACACCTGCGCGAGACGAACAGCACAGGCGTATTATGAATTTATGAGCTTCCAGAGGATTTGGGCGAGACTCCAAGTGGAATGATTGCTGGGCTGTTGGGCCAACAAATTACATAGGTATCTTTGGGCTACTTGGGCCATGGCCCTAGGCCTGAGCCCTCCCTTGATTATCAGAAGGAAATCCGCACGCCACCGGCCCACCAGCGGCGGCGGCCACTGCACGAGTAATGAGATGCGGGCGCGCTACCACAGTCCACATGCTGCTTGTTTAATTTGAGGCAACATGGATAATCCACTACCTGTACCCATTTGTATTTGGATAAAAAAAAACACCCGGGTAACGGTACCCGCCAGTCCCCGGCGGCGACGCGCAGCAGCAAGAGTGCAAGCAAGACAGAAAGGAGCACACCCGACCCGCCAGAAAGGAGAGGTGGAACCATGACGGACTTACCGCACAGATGTAGGCCTTCAGCTGGGATCTGCACCGAGCGTCCTCGTAACCGTGGGCTTTCACCTCGGCGAGGAATGCCTCCCGCAGCTTCAGGTCGTCTTCGGCACTGCAGCAGCAAGACCCACAGAAGGGCGTCGTCGTTCCTACAACAAATTAATTAAAGCACATACAAAGATTGTTCAGCAGCCGTACACGCGTGATAAGAAAGCAAACGGCGGATCGGATTGATATGCAAAGGTGATATATGATGCATGTTATGTTAATTACCTGCACACGAAGCAGCAGGAGGAGGTGAACACGACGCATCAAGAGACAAGCAGGCGAGGGAGAGGAAGAGGATGATCCGCATCATCATCATCATGGAGTCGGCGATGCAGTACAGTAGCCTAACAGAGTGGAAGCAGTAGCTACTTATAGGGAGAGGGCGGCGGGGTTAAGGGGAGAATGGGGGAGACCGGAGGGGGGCTTTGAAGAGAAGAGACGGGAAGGGAGGCAGGGGAGGCGTGGGGCACTTGACAGGTGGGGCCGTAGGCCACGCTGGCCGCGGCAGCCAAGTTGGACGGCCACGTCGGCCAAAACCACTAGCTAGCCCAAACCGCCTAGGGGCCAAAGTGAACGGTTTGGCATAGTTTAAAGTTGTAAACATCCGGTTTTGTAGGACGGGGGATTAAGTATGCTAGGTATAATACTTGAGGGGTTATCTAGACTTTTTCTCTTTCAAAAAACAATTTTTTTCTTTCCTGTTGAAGAGAAATGACCGGTACCACTTTCACCCCTATCGGTGTTCCAGCAGTCCCGTGCCGCGGCGTGCGTGAGATTGATTTGCGCGAATCGATTGACCATCGCCGGGATTCGCCGCTTTCTTTCCTGTTGTGAACTCGTCCAGGGAACAGACCGGAAGGGCAGATCGACCGGCACGGGCAGAGAACTGCAGAAGGCAAAGCCCACAGACCGGCAGAGCAAGACAGGGAGACGGACGGGACGAGGCTGCATGCATCGCCGGCTGCCGCGCGCTGTGTCGCTTCGGCGCTACACTCAGGCCTCAGGGTTGATCGAAAGCTTCTGAGGGCACCCTTTACAACATTATGCTAAAATTAGGATTCAGTCGAATTTGGGTGGACAAAATTATGAGGTGTGTTGCATCTGTTTCCTTTTCTGCCCTTTTAATGGAGAGCGTCTACAACAATTCAAGCCAACTCGAGGTATTAGACAAGGTGACCCATTTCCTCTTATCTTTTCTTGATGTGTGCTGAAGGTTTGCCTTGAGCTGCCATATTCATATCAATGGTGTGAAGTTGATTTTTTGTATGTCGTTCTGGTTGATTCCTGGGCCGTCGAATCGAGCACCAAGATTTGGCCCGTTAAAAGCTTTGGTAGGGCATAGCTGGGGCCTGGAACAACTCAAAGGCATCCACGATTTTTGACGTGGGCCAAGCTTTGGCTGGGCAGTGTCCAAATTAAACACACCCATAACTAATTTTTCTGTGGGGATCAAGTCCCGTTGCTAATCTCTAGCTGCCAGTGCCGAACAATCGTTGCATCCAAATGCACCGAGAATTTGAATATAATGCAGAAAGCGTAGGTTATATGCACATTTTTAGTTTACGCTGAGTTATCATGCATGCGGACCACAAAACAATATATGTTTCGTTCTCAAATATCTAGTAGCCTAGTACATTATATATATCATCAAAAGTACACCATAGACAGGTATATATATATATATATATATATATATATATATATATATATATATATGAAACAGCGAGGTAGAGTTTTCCATCGGAGATTAGCGGCGGCGAAGGGAGCGTCCCATCGTCGCCGCTTGCTTGTTCGTCTATGAGAAGGCTGGGGGAAAAAAGTCAGCAAGGAGGGCGTACCTCTTGATTTATCGCTGCAGGGTGTTGCTAGGAGGTGCTCACGCCTTGCTTGCTTATAAACCGTGTTGATACTGATACCGAGAGAAAGCGACGGCCAAAAAGCCCAATTGATCGCAAGCCCTATCTCTCCGCGCCACCGTTGCCGTCCGATCTTTACCATGTGGTCAGGATAACGTGGAGTCACAGGATGTCGTCAGTTTCCATCGGAGAATAGCGGCGACGAAGGGAACGATCTTCGCCACATGCTTTGCTCTGGCCGATTTGAGACCGGAATCATCATTTCGTACACGGTACGCCACCATAACAAATACCAATAGCAGCAGTAAGCAGTACTTTCTCCATTCTAAATTATAAGACGATGTTTAAGATACATTATCTTTGAATCTATTTTTTTTTAAACGGACTGGACAGAAGAGTTGCCGATTATATTGTATTTTATTAATAAAGAAAGAGACTCAAATCAGACAAACAACGATCCACAAAGGAGGTTACAAAATAAAACAACACCGACTATAATAGTTTGAACGACTCTGCCAACAGCAAACAACACGAATCACCAACACAACCACAACGACCGAAAAGAAGATAACGTCTAATAATAAAGAAAAACCAAAAAAAGAAACCTCCTTTGGGGTCTATCCTTCTGTACTAATAACAGCGAGTTGGATTTTATTTTCGCCGTTGTGGATGTTCACGTTGGTGGCGTTGATCGTGATGTCAGTCGTCCTATTGAAGCAGCTGCATGTCCTGTACCTGTACGCCCCGTAACCACCACCAAGAATCGCTATCAGGCTTCCTATCACACCAAAGATCGACTTGAGAAGGCTCTTAGTAGATGTGGATGTGGGGGCTCTGGTGTGGGTGTCGTCGGCGTCGCAGAGGCTGGGCTGCACAACCATGTAGACACCGTCTGTTGCGAGCAGGAGGGCATTCTTGTCTGCATCTTCCGCAAAGGAGGTAACGCTGCCAGCAAAGTCGCCACCGCGGCAGTGAGATGTAGCGGTAGCAGGTGCGGCGCACGTGACCTGGAGGTTCCGAGTGGTGGTGTAGTTGCGCGCCGGCGACGCCACCGTCCACCAGAATTCTGAGCCTTCCATGTAGATATAGCTGTATATAGAGAGAGTACAAACATGCCGATGCCGTACACAGGTAAGAAAAGACCGAGGATGCGTAATGAATGAACCGGTGCTCTGTTCGGCTGATACATAAGCCGGCTGAAGCTATTTTGTTGTGAGAGAAAAATACTGTAAATTCTAGCTGATAAGCCGACAGGGACAATACCTTCCGATGAGGGTGTTGTCCGAGTAACCTCGGTAAAGCAGGCCGCCTACTAGGGATGGCGGCGTTCCTGGCGTGGGCCGTTGGTGGGCCACGATGAGCGAGGCACTTGGCGGCATGGCAGAGGGGGATGGGCCGTCTGAGGTGAGGTATACAACCTCTTGCTCTTCCTGCACGTTATGAGTTCCGTTGGTAAGGCCCACCACACAGGAAAGCAACACTTGCAGCAGCAGCGAAAAAAAGCCAGAATAACCTTAACGATTGCGCAGTAGAGGTCGTGAGGCTTGTCGGCATCGAACGCGCATCGCCTCGGGACGCCTAAGACAGATGCGTATACTTGGACCTCCATGGAACCGATTCCTGACGCAAATTATGTTAAGATTTGAAGGTGATTGGTTTTTGCGATGAGATGATGAGAAATGAAAAAACAAACAAGTAAAATCGTACATACCCGACGGCATGCCTCCAACGCGAAAGCGCAAGATTTTTGCTTGCAGCTGTCCATCGCTCTGGGCCGGGCCAGTGATGAGGTAAAGGAAAGGGTCAGCGTTGGCGGGCCGAAATAGGATCTGGCCACCGTAGTAGTCGAGGAGAAAGCCTGATGAGGAGCGGGGCTCCTCCTCGGCTTGATCAGGCAAGGCCATCGAGAACACCCTCGTCCTCGTAGTCCTAGCCTGGGCCGTGTGGGGCCGGTTCCGGTTAGCCAAACGAAATCAGAGGATGTATGTACGAGCTGCTGAAAAGTGAAAACAGAGGACGTGTCCTGAACTGACCTTGTGCCCGCTCCAGGATGCTGTCGGCAGTTGGTCGACGACGAGGAAGGCGCCGCCATCGTCTGTGGCAACGGCCGTGTAGTAGGAGACGAACAATCGACCGCTGGGATGGACAGCGACCCCAGCGAGGCCCCGGCCCCGCGCGGCGGCGTCCTGGCTGACGAGGAAGGTGCCGAGGTCGACCACCGGCTTGTCGCCCACGCGGAGGACGGAGCCGCCGGTGGGGTCCACCACGTCCGCCGTAGCCAACCATATCTGCCCGTTTCTTCGCCAGCAGAGAAGTCGGCCAGATCCGTCATGAAGTGGCACCACACCATCGTACGCCTGCGTCGAAGCCTTGTGCACGCACAGCGTGCTGCTGCCGCCGCCGCCGTCGGTGCTGCCTAGGTCGTCGTCGTGACGGGTAGTGGAGATGGACGACGGCGGGGCCGCGGCGCCGGCGCAACGGAGAGGAAGCGCGGAGGGCGGGTCGTCGTCGGCCGGGGCGGCGGCAGACACGCGCACCTGCGCGAGACGAACAGCAGAGGCGTATTATGAGCTTCTAGAGGATTTGGGCGAGACTCCAAGTGGAATGATTGCTGGGATGTTGGGCCAACAAATTACATAGGTATCTTTGGGCTACTTGGGCCATGGCCCTAGGCCTGAGCCCTCCCTTGATTATCAGAAGGAAATCCGCACGCCACCGGCCCACCAGCGGCGGCGGCCACTGCACGAGTAACGAGAGTCCACATGCTGCTTGTTTAATTTGAGGCAACATGGATAATCCACTACCTGTACCCATTTGTATTTGGATAAAAAAACAAAAACACCCGGGTAACGGTACCCGCCACCGCCAGTCCCCGGCGGCGACGCGCAGCAGCGAGAGTGCAAGACAGAAAGGAGCACACCCGACCCGCCAGAAAGGAGAGGTGGAACCATGACGGACTTACCGCACAGATGTAGGCCTTCAGCTCGGATCTGCAGGCAGCGTCCTCGTAACCGTGGGCTTTCACCTCGGCGAGGAATGCCTCCCGCAGCTTCAGGTCGTCTTCGGCACTGCAGCTGCAAGACCCACAGAAGGGCGTCGTCGTTCCTACAACAAATTAATTAAAGCACATACAAAGAAAAGATTGTTCAGCAGCAGTACACGCGTGATAAGAAAGCAAACGGCGGATCGGATTGATATGCAAAGATGATAGATGATGCATGTTATGTTAATTACCTGCACACGAAGCAGCAGCAGGAGGAGGTGAACACGACGCATCAAGAGACAAGCAGGCGAGGGAGAGGAAGAGGAAGAGGACGATCCGCATCATCATCATGGAGTCGGCGATGCAGTACCCAGTAGCCTAACAGAGTGGAAGCAGTAGCTACTGCTGTTCGGTAGTAGGGATGCTGTCACAGCTCTAACGAGAAATACTTATAGGGTGTGGGGGGTGGGGGGCTAATCGCATGCATGGGGGGAATCGCATGGGGTGGGGTGGGGAATCGCAGAGAAAGTGAGAGAGAGTTCTTGTCTTTCGTTGGCTAGCTATTATGATAATCGGATCATTTAGTAAGCAAACAGCGCAGGCAGTGATTATGTCTGTGGAGGCAGTTTGTTTGAACTTGCATAATTTTAGAGGTTGTCTGGAACAAGTGCGCGTTAAGCGGCTGGAGTGGGGAGGCCCAACAAGCAGCAGGCGATCTGCATCTGCAGCAGGGCCCACTGTCATGCTGAGGACGTCTTCTCCCAGCACCACAGTTCCTTCCTGCACGCTTTCAAAAGGAAAAAGTCTAGATAACCCCAAGTATTATACCTAGCATACTTAATCCTCCGTCCTACAAAACCGGGTGTTTACAACTTTAAACTATGCCACACCGTTCACTTTGGCCCCTAGGCGGTTTGGGCTAGTGGTTTTGGCCGACGTGGCCGTCCAACCTGGCTGCCGCGGCCAGCGTGGCCTACGGCCCCACCTGTCAGGTGCCCCGTCGGGTGAAATACGCCTCCCCTGCCTCCCTTCCCGTCTCTCTCTCCCGCTTTGGCCGCGTACTCTCACTCGCCCTCGTTCTTTCCTCCCTCTCCGGCGACACGGCCGGCGCGGCGATGATCGGGAGCACGCCACGGTGACTGGACTTCGGCACGTCGACAAGGTCTGCACTTGCTACTCGTAGACCCAATTTGAGGTTTTCATTTGCGCGGTGTCAGATTGCATAGCACTGGTTTTTTTTTGGGGGGGGGGGGGTTCGATTTGCTGTTGATTAGGGTTAAGTGTCGTCATAGGGGTGGTTTCGGCGTAGTGGTTGAGCATGGGGGAAGAATCTGTGATGTTGTTTACCCAGTTGATGAAGTCGATCGTATGTTAGGGTTTGGAAAATTTGATTCTTTGAGTTCTTGTTCCGAGAGGTTGTATGTCGTTGGCAGGATGGATAATATGGACAGAATGTGTATAAGATTTCACTTTGGTGGTACTTTTACCACCGTTGGAAGCGGCCGTGGAGATATTGCTGAATCCTGGATAGATGTGGACAGACTTTCATTTTTTGAGATCAAGGGCCACGTAACTGATCACTATAATGCAACAAGTGTCTTGAGGTTGTACTGGTTGAAGCCTGGGATGCATATAGATAAGGGCCTTGTGTTGTTGCTAGATGATGATTCCTGCCAGGTCATGGCTTCTTATCACAGTGATGGTAGTTGTGTTGACATGTATGTTGAGGAGGTGGCTATGGAGATCAATGCAGATGATCAGGACATATGGCTTGGTGATGATGAGGGAGGAGATGATGCAAATGATGAAGATATGCCTGCTGATGTAATGCCAAGCCCACTGATGGATGACAAAGATTACCAATCTTACATGGCATTCTACAAGTCACCTTCAAAGAACTCAGACAAAGGAAAAAGGCCTGCAGTTACAGAAGATGAAGAAGACTCTGTGCAGATGTCATCTGATGATACATCTGATGAAGAGTACAAGCAGCCATCAGAGGAAGACAGCTCTGCAGATGATGAATTGAGAAATTATGCAAGGCAGATTAAGAGAAACATCAGAGCAAAGAAGCTAGGTATTCATGCCAGTGAAATTGTGGACATTAGAGCAGAGGATCTAGTTGATGAAGTACCAAATTTGGATGAACCTGGCAGTCCTTTCCTTGATTCCAGTGATGAGTATTCTTATGAGGAAAATAGTGATGGGGAAACTGAAAGGTGGAAGACATTGGAGAACAGGTTTGATAGTAAGGCTGAGCTCCCTGCTTTCTCACTTGGGATGGCATTCAGATGCAGCAGGCAGTTCAAGAAGGCACTTGTAAAGTATGGACTAAAGGCACATAAGTCACTCAAATTTGTCAAAGATGAAAAGACTAAGGTTAGGGCTATATGTGACTGGCCTGCTGGATGCAATTGGTTGATATATGGGTCAAAGACTACCAGGTCTCAAGGTGGTAACATTTGATGATGTCCATACTTGTCCACCAAGGAGAGACAACAAGCTAGTTACTTCAACTGTAATTGCTAAACACTACTATTAAAAAATATTAACATTCATGATATAAAATTATTATTATCATTAGATTAGTTACAGAATATATTTCCATAATAAATTTATTTGAAGACATAAATGTTAATAATATTTACTATAAACTTGGTCAAACTTGAGTAAACTTGACCGCACACATCCCATAATTGCATCATTTCATGGATTGAGGAGAACTAGTCTTTAAGCACATAAAGAGAGAGCAGAGTCAGCGCATCAGCTAGCACGGCATGCTAAGCGCTCAAAGCACAGCGCTGTGTGGCGCTTTCATTTTCCTTCCTGTATTGAGCAGCTGATATAGCTCACGATTGTAAAGATATTGCTCAGAATATTAATATATCTCTTAATCCGCCAAAAAAAAAAGCTTCATAAGACGGAACTTCAGCCTTCTTGGCACCTGCTAACCGCTTCAGAGCTCCAAGGTTGCATCAGCAGCATTTAGCTCTCCAATATAATCACTTAAATTTCTCATATTCACCTTAGAGCTGCTTCCTTTTGACTTATCTTTCTCATTGCTGTCTTCATCCTGGTCTGAACCTCCATCCTATGAACCATTTATGCTTTCTTTCAGTTCTTCATCTTTACGGGATATATCAGTATCAGCGTCAGAGTCATTGTCGAGTTCATCATCAGTTCTGACTTGTACCATCTTCCTCTTTGACATCTTCATTATTAGCATCATGTTTGTTTGCATCAGATAAACTCTCCATATTTTCCTCTGTTCCGAGAGGGGCAAATGGCAAATCTGTCTCATCATCGGAACCAAAAGCATCAGAGCCATGTCCAAGTCTTCCTATTCCTGAAATATTTTCATCGAGCAACTCAGCACCTGCTAACTGCTTCAGCTCCAAGGTTGCATCGCCAGCATTTAGCTCTCCAATATAATCACTTAAATTTCTCATATACACCTTAGAACTGCTTCCTTTTGACTTATCTTTCTCATTGCTGTCTTCATCCTGGTCTGAAACTTCATCCTAGTCATTTATGCTTTTATTTCAGTTCTTCATCTTCACCAATATATTATCAGTGTCAGTGTTATGGTGGGCCAAACATATCAGAGGAGGCAGCGCACCAGTGGCTAGAGGCTGACCGCGTGAGGGGCACGACAACGCACTGGGCGCGGTTACCAGGGGAGGCCTCGATGCCACAAGTTCAGGAGCAGCTTAGTTAAAGTTGTTAGATCAATTGAGTTTGTTAGATCGTGTCAACCTTTTCAGGGGTTTGTTAGCCGCATGTGTGAGTTTGGTTGCATGTACTAGTGGCCTATAAGGCACATACTTTGCTTAATGAGAAGGCAGTCAGAGAATTGAGATTATTCTCTCTCGCTCTTTGGCGCTCCCCTATTCGAGTTCTTGTTCACGGTCCGACAATCCAGGCGCCGAGCACGGCGCCGCCGATCCGCCGCCGGGGAACCAAACCTCGGCCTCCCCCTTCACATCCCTATGCCCTGAGATCCCGAGGTCGTAACAACTTGGTATCAGAGACCATGTCTTCCTCGGCCCCCGTCGCTCCCACCGCCGCTGCTTCCTCCGCACCCCTCGCCGCCGCCGCCACCACCGCGCTCACCTCCGCCGCCCTAGTGCCCACCGTGCCGCTTCCCTATTCCCAGCCGCCGACGCCACCGGCCTCTTCCGCGGAGGCGTTTAACGCATTGACGGCGGCCATCTATGGAATGTAGCGCCAGCTCGACGACTTGTCGCTGCGTGTGACGGCGCTCGAGGGTCGTCCATCGCCCTCTTCGTAGCCGTTCCAGTATGGGCTGCCCGGGTACAGAGGCATCCCTGCATTACCGGCGTCCGGGCCGACCGTCTCGGAGTACTTCTCCGTGCCGCCCTACCAGCCACCGTTCCAGCCGGCTCTGCCGTCCTCCAACACCCGGGCGACAACTGCTGGGGCCGTGTTGTCTCCGCCACTGCCATCATCCATGGGTGTTCCAATTACTCACATCTCGTTTCCCCCTCACCTTCACCCGTGCCGTCCCTGTCGTCAATCATGCAGGGTGCTTCGTTCCCGTCGCCGTCCGCTGCCATGCCCACCGCACCCATGCACTTTGCACCACCGCCGCCAAGACATACCGCCCGAAACCGGTGGCTCGGCCGCCCCGCTTCCATAAACTCTCGTTCCCCACCTCTGACGGCAAAGAAGACCCGCTTTCGGCTGGTTGAATAAATGTGAATAGTTCTTCTATGGCGGCAGACGCGCCATCTTGACCGAAATCGTGGTGGCGTCCTACCACCTCACGGCACATTAAAAAGTGGTACCTCGTCCTCGAGAACGATGCCGGTCGACCGTCGTGGCCGAAGTTCAGTTGTTGTTGCGCGGCGGCGCTTCGGGCCGCCGCTCGACTAACCATTTGGCGGACTGGCGGCGGCTACCCTTCACGTCCCACGGTGGACACCTACATGGAGCGTTCGAGCCCGTGCGCGCGGCGCGCGGCCGTCGTCGCCACTCCGAAGGCACAACTCTTCACCGGTGGGTTGCCGGACCACATCCGCGTCGATGTGGAGCTTCATGATCCGCAGAGACCTTGGTAGCGCCATGCGATCGGGCGCGGCGTCTGAAGCGGCGTAACGCGCTGCTCTACTCGCTTATCGGTGGCGCCGCCATGCAAGCGCGCGCGTGCCCCTGAGTGGATAGCACGCTATTGCTTGTACCGGCGCCTTCCCGTGGAGCACGTCATCTCGCATCCTCTTCATCGGCACAACCACCACGCGCCTTCAAACGCTTGACACCGGACGAGATGGCGGGCGCCGCAAACAAGGGCTCTGTTATAATTGTGACGAGCCCTATGTCCACGGTTACAAATGCGCCCGCTCTTTCTATCTTGAGGCATCCGACTACATCGTTGAGGGACGAGAGGAGGACGACGTCGCCCCGGCAGCAGTAGCGTCGTCCCCAGCGGCCGTTCGATCTAGAAGAGCCACTGATCTCTCTCTCCGCGATCACGGGCATCCGAACGGAGGACACCATGCAGCTCCGCGTCCAAATCAGCGCGCATGAGTTCACGGCGTTACTGGACTCTGGCTCGACCCACAACTTCATCAGCACTACAGCAGCTCGGCGCGCTGGCCTCCATTTCCAAGACAGCCGCGGCACCCACGTCGTGGTGGCGAACGGTGACCGCGTGGCGTGCTGCGGTCTCACGCGCGACGTCGCCATCCGGATCGGGGAGGAGTACTTCACGGTGGACTGCTACTCCATCCCCCTTGACTGCCACGACATGGTTCTTGGGGTCGCGTGGCTGTGCACCCTGGGGCCTATCCTCTGGGACTTCGACGACCTTTGCATGGCCTTCACACACCAAGGCCGGCGCGTGCTCTAGAAGGGCATAGGCTCCACCCGCACCGACATTCCTCCGACGGGCCGTCTTCACGCCACCCGTGTCCACGCTGCGCGTGGGACTGAGCTGGCGCTCCTAGAGCGCTTACTGGACGCCTACGAGGTCATCTTCGTCTCACCGTCTGGTTCGCGCCCCGCGCCTGCGATGATCATCGCATTCATCTCAAGTCGGCGACCGAGCCTGTGGCTGTACGTCCCTACAGATACCCTCAGTTGCAAAAGGATGAGCTGGAGGCACAGTGTGAGCAGATGCTTCAGCAGGGCATCATCCGCCCTAGCACCTCACCCTTCTCGGCGCCGGTCCTGCTGGTAAAAAAACAGGACGCCACCTAGAGATTTTGTGTCGACTATCGGGCGCTCAACACAGCCACAGTCAAGGATAAGTTTCCCATCCCGGTTGTTGAAGAACTACTGGACGAGCTGCACGGTGCCCGCTTCTTCACAAAGCTGGACCTTCGGTCCGGGTACCATCAGGTCCGCGTCCACCCCGAAGATGTGGCCAAGACGGCGTTCCGCACTCACCATGGCCATTTTGAGTTTTTGGTCATGCCGTTCGGCTTGTCCAACGCGCCCTCGACGTTCCAGGCACTAATGAATTTCGTCCTCAAGCCGTTCTTGCGCCGCTGCGTCCTCGTCTTCTTCGACGACATCCTCATCTACAGCGCCTCATGGACCGAACACTTGCAGCACCTCCGCACCGTCCTTGACGTCCTTCGTGAACACACCACGCACATCAAGCGTTCCCAAGTGCGCTTCGCCACCTCTTCTTGGTCGATGACAGGGCCACGTGATCTCCGCCGAGGGTGTGGCCATGGACGAGGCCAAGGTGGAGGCAGTCCAGGCCTGGCCACAGCCACGATCGGCGTGTGGCCTGCGCGGCTTCCTGGGCTTAGCAGGCTACTACCGGCGCTTTATACAAGGCTTCGGCACCATTGCAGCCCCGCTCACCACCCAAATTCTCAAGAAAGATGCGTTCCATTGGTCCGACGCGGCTACCTCGGCGTTTGCGATACGAAGAGCGCCTGTCTGCTTTCCCATCCCCCGCACCCGCCAGATTTCAAAGAAGGACTTTGTGGTGGACTGTGATGCTTCAGGCTCAAGGTTCGGTGCGGTGTTACATCAAGGCGCCGGACCGCTGGTCTTTTTCAGCAAGCCGTTCGCCGTGCGCCACCTCAAAGTGGCCCCCTACGAGCGCGAGCTCATCGGCCTCGTGCAAGCTGTTTGTCACTGGCATCCATATCTGTGGGGGAGCGCCTTCATCGTGCGCACCAATCACTACGCGTTGAAATACATGCTGGATCAGCGGTTGTCAACGATCCCACAACATTAGTGGATCAGCAAGCTTTTTGGTTTTGATTTCAGGGTCGAATATCATCCAGGCAGGCTCAACACCGTGGCAGACGCTCTGTCACGCCGCGACGGCGACGAGCCTCTCCTGGCGCCACTCCTGGAAGCTATTTTGTTACCTGCATTCAGCCTCTACGACGAGCTGCGCCAGGAGCTCACCATCGACGACATGCTACGCGCCCGGCGTGACGCCGTCGCTGCAGGTGACCACGGTGACACCTAGAGCGTCCGTGATGGCCTCATCATCCACAAAGGCCGTGTCTTTGTCCCCAGCACCTCGGCTGTCCTCCCCGACATCCTACAGCTCGCCCACACAGCTGGCCACGAGGGCGTCCATAAAACGCTCCAACGCCTCCGCGCCGACTTCGCCCTCGACCACGATCGCCGCACCGTCAGCGACTTTGTTCGCTCCTGTGCCACTTGTCAGTGGAACAAAACGGAGGCGCTGCACCCAGCCGGCCTTCTCCAACCATTGCCGGTGCCGTCCCGTGTCTGGGCGGACATTGCGATGGACTTCGTGGAGGCATTGCCCAAGGTACACGGCAAGAGCGTCATTCTCACCGTGGTTGATAGGTTCTCGGCATCCCCATTTCATCCCGCTCGGCCACCCCTACACGGTGTCGTCAGTCGCACGCGCATTCTTCCACGACATTGTGCGCCTGCACGGCTTCCCTGAGTCCATTGTCAGCGACCGTGATCTGGTGTTCACCGGTCACGTTTGGCGTGATCTCTTCCGGAGGGCCGGCGTCTAGTTGCGGATGAGCACCGCCTTCCACCCGCAAACCGACGGCCAGTCCGAGGCCGTGAACAAGACAATCGACATGTACCTTCGCTGCATCACCGGGGACCGGCCTCAGGACTGGCTCGACTGGCTTTCGTGGGCAGAGTACTGCTACAACGCGGCGTTCCACTCGGCGCTCCGCACAACGCCGTTCACGGTGGTCTATGGCCGGGCTCCACCAGCTCTGCTGCTCTATGAGCCGGGCTCGCACGCATGGACACCGTTGACGCCCTCTTGTCCCGTACCGCGACGAGTTTCTCCGAAAAGTACGCTTCGCTTGCTCTAGGCGTGGGAGTACGCCCGTCGTCACTCGACGCTCATCATCGCCTGCTGGAGTTCTCCGTGGGTGGCCCAGGTGTAACCCGCCGCAGCAGATCGCCCCTACCCAGTCACTTGTTCCTGGCAGCCGTAGCAAGCTTGGACCCAAGTATGCTGGGCCCTATCAAGTGTTGGAGCACATCGGCTCGGTGGCCTACCTGCTCCAGCTGCCGGACGGTGCACGTGTACATGATGTGTTCCATGTGGGAGTCTTGAAGCCGTTCGTGGGGATCCTCCGGCGTCCACCCCACCTCATGTCACCTCTTCAAAGACGACCGTCTTTTTGCGGCAGCCTGAGAATGGGTATTGCGCTCCGACCTCGGCGTGGAGCTTGGCACATTCTCGTCCAAACAAACATGCCGGCCTCCAAAGCTACTTGGGAACCAAGTGGGCGCCTTCCAGCGTCACAAGACACCCTCCTTCCACTCGAGGGCGAGCTGTTTCCCGAGGGGGGAGATGTTATGGTGGGCCAAACATATCGGAGGAGGCAGCGCACCAGTGGCTAGAGGCTGACCGCGTGAGGGGCACGACAACGCACTGGGCGCGGTTACCAGGGGAGGCCTCGACGCCACAAGTTCAGGAGCAGCTTAGTTAAAGTTGTTAGATCAATTGAGTTTGTTAGATCGTGTCAACCTTTTCAGGGGTTTGTTAGCCGCATGTGTGAGTTTGGTTGCATGTACTAGTGGCCTATAAGGCACATACTTTGCTTAATGAGAAGACAGCCAGGGAATTGAGATTATTCTCTCTCGCTCTTTGGCGCTCCCCTGTTCGAGTTCTTGTTCACAGTCCGACAATCCAGGCGCCGAAAGCACGGCACCGCCGATCCGCCGCCGGGGAACCAAACCTCGGCCTTCCCCTTCACATCCCTATGCCCTGAGATCCCGAGGTCGTAACAGTCAGAGTCACGTCTAGTTCATCATCAGTTTCATCGCTATCATCCTTGAAGTATTTCTCTCTTATTATAATGAAATGACACACAACTCTCATACATCGTTTGTGAAAATAAAAAAAAAATAGTTGGAGACATCTTGACCTGTATCATATTCATCAGATGCTTCAACTTCCTCTTTGACATCTTCATTAGCATCATGTTTGTTTGCATCAGATAAACTCTCCATATTTTCTTCTTTTCCAAGAGGGGCAGATGGCAAATCTGTCTCATCATCAGAACCAAAAGCATCAGAGTCATCGTCCAAGTCTTCCTATTCCTGAAATATTTTCATCTAGCAACTCAGCACCTTGCACATTGTTAGCAACAGTGACTTCTCCAGATGCTTTGGGCCGAGCTTTTGGATCATCAGGGCGGCCACGATCTTTCACTAACAATAAAGGACAGATCTGAACTTCAATTAAAAGAGGTTTAGCGATAAGGAATTTCAACATGTTGAAAAACATTAAAAAACTTGCAAGGAAAGACCTGATCACCTGACCTCTCAGAACAAAGTGATTAGTGAACGAGCAGCAATGGAAACAGCTTTCTCATCAGACTTTTTGAGGAGATCCTAATTCATCATCTGCAGGTTTCCCGGATGAGTGGATGAAGTAGCAGCATGAGCGCAACACAGAAACTGAACATCTCCCAGATATTCCAGAATGCACAAGAATGTCAGAAACTGTATCAGCAGTAGCACCGATAAAAAATTGGCAATAATGTCTGACAGCCACAAACTAAAACTGTTCACGAGTTTATTCCTATTCAGTCATTTAATATACAAAAACAAACAAAAACTAGTGAAAAAGATGGCCAATATTAACTCTGCTTACATCACATACAAAACACAACTTGTCAAAAGAAAAACTAACAAGAGCACGACATTTCAACAAATCCAGTGGGTTAAGGGGACGTCCGGCCTAGTAGCATTACAGACAAGAGTACAGTTTGAGCATCCAAAAAGATTAGGGTACCTACCAAAGGCATTCTCATGCGACAAGAGTACAATTTGAGGCATCGAATTGGGAAAACTCATAACTATAGCAAAGCATGATTAACATACAAATGTTGTGCAGAGTTAACTGGCCAAGATGGTACCCCAGAACTGTAAACCACAGGAGCTATATCCATATGAAGTTTTCGCACCTGTGACCAGGCCCCAGAACTGTAAACCACAGGAGCTATATCCATATGAAGTTTTCGCACCTGTGACCAGGGCGGGGGCATAGGTGATCACCCACAGCCAGATCACTGGTGTTGAAGTGTGGCGCTGTGGCATTGATGCCCAAAGCCGCCTGTGAAGAAGTCGCACATATGGGTGGCTGCCGGCTTCATGAGGTCAACGATATATTTTTTTTATTTGATACAACTTTTGGAGCAATTAACCCCTCAAAAAAAAAACTTTTGGAGCAATTAAAAGTTTGTTTATCTGATACAATAATCACACCAGCAATGATCATGCATCTAAGAGCTTATTTGATCCAAGAGTGCTAGGGATAGCATAAGAATGTCCTAATCCTGGAACAACTCAAGTACTGGATACAAGATTCTGCTAGGGTTAGGAGAAGAATACCCTGTACTGATCTTGGAATAATTCAATAAGTGAATCTAAACAGCTGTAGTGCAGGTAAGCCATTTTCTAAAAGTATGGTACAACATCTCCTTGAAATAGGTTGAGTCCTCGGAATACTTGGAGACCTCGCCCACCAACCTCAACTTTGAAGCAGCGATAACCATGAGATTCGAGCTCTGTGGTGACTTTCTCCAGAACAATATTGGCCGATACTGATAATCATGTCAAGGAAACATTGACACCATTGAAGGGTCAGACAGATGAAAAACTTGCAGGACTATTCTCTAAGTAGATACAGAACAGAAACTCAGATATGATGAAATCAAAGGATATTTAGAAATTTGAATAGCTACAGTTCCTGTCCTTCCACATTGATAGATTTATTCACAAAAAAAAACTTGTCTATATTAGATGGAATGGAACCCAGAATCATTCTAAATATTATTAAGTAATGAACACTCCATTCCAAGTTAAAGAAATTTGACTTAGGACAAAGCCAAAATGAACTACGATGTCAAACGGAGGGAGTACAAGACAGGCCATTGTAGTTCTGAATCTGAAGTTCCTATACTGTCAGATTCTTTATTAATGCATATCAAGACCCAGATTTCTGAAAAGCTTTGAGTTGAAATGTTAAAGATTAACAGAAATCACACATAAGTTGTATGGTGTTTATTTTGTAAAACCATGAAGGAAAAGATGCAATTAGGGGATATATAAAAGGATACACGTCGGTATTAGAGTCAACACACAGCCTCCACCACCAGCTCCAGTTAGCTTTGAGACCAAGCTATATTTCAGAGTGGTTCGTAACACAGTTTCTATAGAAGAATGGCTGACTCCCATGCACTGAAGCAAACCTTGGTTCATCTCCATAAGCTCTGCTAGCTTATCCTCCTTAGAGGTGATGGCTATTTCATCCTCGGCCGCTAACTCAACAATGCTTGAAAGCTCTTCACTAATAGAGTTCACTGCATGGAAGACAGAAGCCATAGCATCTGGATGCCTAGATGCTCTTTCAGACACACCAGCAACCAGGGCCTTTGTGTTCCTACCAATTCTTGTGTCAGTAATAAGCATTTTGACTGGGTTCCTGGACTCAAGGTTTGTCAGTTCCCCCTTCTTGAATTTGATCATTTTTCCTAGTTTCAAACATAAGATTTAGTGAACCAAAACAAACTTAGGAGAAATGATAAGAAGGCAATTAACATTCATATGATCTTATGATTATTAATAAATTACTTAAGTTCACCCATTTGCAAAGGTTTCCATGCCTTAGACCTAAAACTAACAAGAGTACAAGACTTCTTTGGTTAAATTACTTATCTCAATACATAGATACATCATCTATAAGTAGGTGCAAGTCAAGAACATATATAACTAACATACCATAAATAAACTAGGGGAGTTGTTTGAAAAAATAAATAAGTGAACTAGAAGCAATCCTGACTGCGACAAGAGTGGCGGTGCCATTAAGCAATCAACCATTAAGTTATTGCGGACAACCTCAATACGAATTCCACTAGAGGTCAACCCTGAATGCAAAGGCATTTCAATACTACCAGTTTTAAATAAAGGTTTAAGAACTCATCAATTTCATAGCATACCGAAAGTGCTGACGGAATTGTCGATGCCAGAAGGCTTGCCATGAATGATCTTTTCCCCTTGGAACGCCCATTGGTTGACCAGCTCAAGATCACCCTTCTCCAACACCTCCCACCCCTCAGCACCCGTGTGTGCTCCAACACTGACTGCGCCAGCAGCCGTCAATAGAGCCCCTGACATGGACACACAGAATGCCGCCGACGAGCCGAGCCCTGCACCCATGGGCAGGTCCGAGGTCACCACTGCCTTGCCAGGCCTGCATCTGCACAAGAACACAGCGAACAACCACATGTGTGAAAAAAACGTGATGTGAGCACACAGACTGCAAACGGGAAGGGAGAAGCAACCAACCCCAGAATGGAGGTGTAGAGGAAAAGGAAAGCGGACAGGCCGGCAGAGAGCCAGATCTTGGCCTCAGGGATCTCCTGGTCCTCCAAGAGCCTGGCAATGGTGGCCAGTTGGTCAGGGGAGCACGGCGCCGGAACCCCGGGGTTGGCGCTGATCTCCTCGCCTAGCGCCCCGCGGAGGCGTGAGCACGGCCACGAGAAGGTGAGGCCCGAGTCCCTGAGGTACAGCTCCACCGCGCCGGAGTCAGCGCCGCCACCCTCTCCTGCGTGGCACCGGGAGAGAGGAGCTGTGAGAAGGGTACCAGCGGCGGCGACGCGACAAAACGAAGAACCAGAAGAAGCCAGGGTGGGCGGGAGCACCTGTGGGGCGGAGGAGGAGGGAGGACCTGGTGTAGAGATCGATGGCGGCGGCGACGGCGGCGGAGCCGTGGACGACGGCGTGCTCGCCCGCGAGGATGATCTTGCCGGGCGCGCGGGCGCGCACTTCCGCTGGTCCCCGATACCCCGCCGTGCCGGCGACTGCATCCATGGCACCGAAGGCGACGAGATCCGCGGCCAAAGAAAACGGAACTGGAGGAGGACGGACTGGGAGGGTGTGTGAGCCGCGCGACCCCTGTCCTGCCCTCACGGCCTCGCGGCGTCCTTGGCTCTGGAGCTCGAGGTGGCCGGTAGCGTCAGTAGTGCATCTACTGGCGTCGTCGCTGTCGGTCCTCCGAAGGTCAAACGGGCGGAGCTGCCAAGAAATAGGAACAGCGACGGCCGGACACGGCCAACGGGGAGGCGAGGCGCGTGCCCAGAGGCTGAGACCGAGACTGAGAGAGAGCGTTGGCCGCTGGCAGCTGTGCTTTAAACACGCCGCAGCTGTCGATGACGGAGGTCGTGGTGGTGGCGACCGGACGCCCTCAGAAATCTGAAGTGCGGCTCGCTCGGCGACGCGCGTGGTAGATGGCAGATCCGCACTTGTTTTGCGGATGAAAAGTACGGAACCATCTAGGTTTGGTGCCTTTTTCACTTTTCTTTATTACTAGCAAATGTTGCAACGGGGCTTGTTATACGGTCATCTAGATGACTCGGGGTCAGAAAACTATTTAACACTTGCGTCATATATCACAGTACATCTTGGAATCGAACTATATTACATGGTTGTCTACAAACAATACCCATGCAAATTCAAGACTCTAGTCTCTAATTTATCATATACTACTGCTCTTAGTAAAGACGGCTAGAACTTTTATGCTCGAGGAGGGAGTGAAGGGACACATGAATCTTGAGTGAAGGATAAAAAGATGAAGGAACAAAAATTCTCCTTTTAATATTAGAAAAATATTCATATAGAGAGATCAATTTTATATTGTCTTACTGGTCCAAAGTTTGGATATTCGTCTTTCGCTTGGCTTATAAGCCGTACTTTTTCAGCCAACAAACAATATTTTTCTCTCACAACAAATCAGCCAACGGTACTTTAACAGGGCAATTGTGTTTAATTTGAAATTAGCAACCTGGTAGATTGTGATTAAGTCAGCGAGAACCAGCTACATATATTTTGACCTATTTTTTATTTTTCTGACATTTACTACTTTATTATTATTATTTTATTTTTCTGTCTCATAATGTAGTCACGTTAAATCAGGGCTGAACTCCTTGACATCTTCGCAAATGGACTAAACTTTATAAAATGAACCAATATAGATTGAATTTCTATAAAAAATTTATTAAAAAGGCAGTACATGTCCTAACTCTTGGAACCGTACACCAGGCCCAATACTACGGCCCAACGCACCACGACAGTCGTTCCCATTGGCCATCCATCGCACTCCTTCCTGTCCTCGGCAGCGACGGAAACACGGAGGTCACATCGGCAGGCAACAGGAGCGGAATAACGCGGCAGCAGCGGTGAGGTCGTGGCCACCAGCTAGCGACGCAGCAGCGGCCAGGTCCAGTGGCGTCCGAGCGAGGGGCCTGGCCAGCAACGCAGCGGCGTCTTGCGTCCGTGCGAGCAGGCCGGCAATGGCGTCCATGTGAGCGCCCGAGGCTGGGATGGCGGTTGTGCGTGCCGTCAGCAGCATCGTCTCCTCTATTTCTCTGTCTGCGCCATGGTCGCAGCAACGCCCGAGCAGCCTTCTCCTATCCCCGTCGATCTGTACATACGCCGTGGCCAAGGTACGAACCTCATGCCCTCCGCAAGCGTTGCCGGTGCCATCGCCGATTGGGAGGTGCTCATGGAATTAAATAATCTGATGGGGCAATAAATCTGGGGCTGATGTCAGACTCTGCAGATGCCTCGACGCGGACTCGATGGTGGAGAGGAGCGGGGCGATTAAGGTCCCATATATATATATATATATATATATAGAGAGTATTAAGTATAAACTAATTACGAAACTAATTACATAACTTATGGTTAATTTACGAGACGAATCTTTTAAGCCTAATTAGTTCATGATTTGACAACGTGGTGCTACAGTAAACATATGCTAACGACAGATTAATTAGGCTTAGAAAATCGCACTACTACAGGAATCAATTTGCGCAGCGTGGCCAAAATAGGCTCCGTGGCGGGCACCTCTTTTGCCCGCCACGGTTAACTAATGGTGACCAATGAGGCCGATCACCGAGGCGCTCTTCTGCGAAAAAGGGAGTTTACCACGGCGGGCCACCTTACTTGCCCGCCATGAGAAAATCGTTATTTACCACGGTAGGCGGTATGAATGAATCGCCTGCCATGTTATTATCGATTCTGAAATGGCGAGCTATTTAAACTGTCACTTGCCATGCAGAAGAGTTGATTCTACCGAGGCGGGCGCTTTATCTTGCCCACCGCGGTAAAGCCTGTACAAATACACAGCACCACCTCTTCGTCTTCTCCACGGGTCTTCCTCTCTCAAACTCATGGAGGAATGTGCCCTAAAATTTGAGGAAACTTTTGATTTGAGTTGAAGGGCTTGGATTTGAGGGAGGAGGACATCATAAGAGGTTCATAAAGGCTCTCCCTCTCTCCTTTCATCCTCTCTCTCTCTTTCCATCACCTAGAGTTCTCTCTAGATCTAGATCAATTTTAATGGAAAAAATGATGTCATGTATTTCTTTAACTTTAGATTCATCATAGATGCATGCTTCATCTTTCACATCGTCATTTCCTCTCTTTTTCATGATTTTGGACGTAAAAATCATCAATTTCTCCTAATTCTTATTTATTTAATGTTGATTGTGACGGATAATATTCGCAGGTATGATGGATAGGTCGGAATTGATGTACTGGGATCGATAGAGTGAATGATCCACGGTACCTCTTTGAATTAAGAAAGTTTATTGTTTGCTTTGGTAAAGCTCACCGTGAGAGGCCGAAGCGGATGACAACCATATGTCCATGTTCTCGTTGCAAGAACACGAAAGCCCACCGAGAGACAAAGTGAGGTGCAAACTCATTTGATCATGTATGGTTTCGCCGAGAGCTACACAAATCTGGACATTTCACGGCGAAAAGAGTTGGTGCGAGTGGCGGTGCATCCGGAGTGAGCTCTTCGACGCCGACAACGACAAAAGCCACCGGTGAATAAAGATCCTTTAAGAGCACCCGGCTCCTCATCATCTTCAAAGAAGAATGCGCCAAATGACCATCGTGACAACAGTTTGTCGTGATTACATCACGGTGGATGATCTAATGAAGACATGGCCGACGGCCGATGGTGGGGAAATGTCGGGATATTGTGAGCCAACCCGAGGATGTGCAGCTTGTTGAAGATCTAGTCAAACACTTCGATGAAAACGACGTTGTGTTGGGTTGCCCAAAGTGGTTGGAGAATTTCAGAGTTGAAGCAGGCGGCCGTTGATCCTCTCTATAAGGACGGCGGTGATTGTCCGAAGGAGTGCACGGCGCTCCGTTTTAACCTCCATATGTTGATGTTGAAGGCTCGTCATGGTTGGTCTGACACTAGCTTCAATGAGTTGTTAAGCTACCTTGCCACCACGTACCCAATGGCTAACAAGGTGCCCGCCAATACTTATCGGGCCAAGAAGCTGATCCGGCCAGTGGCGATGAAGCTTAGAAAGTTTGATGCATGCCCTAACCATTGCATCCTGTATCGGGGCAATGAGTATGAGAAATTGACGAGTTGTCCGTACTGCGACTTTAGTCGGTACAAGAAAAATGTTGGTTGTCGCGTGGATGCAGAAGACGAGGGAGGCTTGCGGGGTGGTCGGAAGAAGAACAAGAAGGGGGCAAAGAAGAGCAATGCGGCCAAACAGATCTCGGCTCAGTAGGACGATGAAGAAGAGGGTTACACGCACAGGAAAAGTCCAGCACTGTCGGTGTGGTACTTGCCCATGACCGATCGCCTGCGTGCAATATTCGGGAACCCGGACGATGCCAAGCTCATGTCCTGGCATGCATCAGCTGACCGCCTGAAAGACGATGGCAAGCTACGGCACCCATCCGATGGCAAGCAGTGGAAGGATTTCGACGAGGCCTACCCGGAGTTTGGCAAGGAGCCCAGGCATGTTAGGTTCACGTTGAGTACCGACAGGATGAACTCGTTCGGTGAGCTTAGCAGCTCGCACAGCACTTGGCCCGTCGTGCTCACCATGTACAACCTACCTCTCTATCTATGTCAGAAGCGTAGGTACCTTATGCTGACCATGCTTATCTCCGGACCGAAGCAGCCCGGCAATGATATAGATGTGTTCCTGGAGCCGTTCATGGAGGAAATGAAGATACTATTTGATGTTGGGGTCCAGATGGTGGATGCATCCCGCAAGGAGAAGTTCACACTAAAAGCAATCATCTTTGTCACCATCATTGATTACCCCGGTCTCTTCTCACTGTCGGGGCAGATCAAAGGGAAGACCGGCTGCGTAATTTGCATCGATGGGACATGCTACACTTACCTTAAGGGATCCAATAAGATGGTGTACATGAGGCACGGATGGTTCCTCGTCAAAAATCATAGGTATAGAAGAAGTATTATGAACAAATACTTTGACAATCAGGACGAGCCGCAGCGTGATCAACCAACGCAGACTAGTTGGGGGACAAAGGTGTATGAGATGGTCAAGGACATGGATCAGGTGGAGTTTGGAAAGAAGAAGAAGCCGCCTAAAGAGGGGGCCAAGCAGACAAGGAAGCGAAAGCAGGACCAGACGGAGGAAGTCCCCGCCGCCGTTCCTTTCAAGAAGAAGTCAATTTTCTTCAAGTACCTCTCGTATTGGAAAACACTGAATACACCCCATGCCATCGACTGCATGCACCTAGAGAAAAATGTCTTCGAAAGCACGATCGGTGTCCTGCTGGACATCAAGGGCAAGACAAAGGATGGTATCAAGTCACGGACGGATCTTGTCAATCTGGGCATCAGGCCGGACCTTCACCCGGGACCGCCTCAGAACGGTAAAGTCGATATCCCAGGTGCGGCCTGTAACCTAACGCAAGATGAGAGGATGGCTTTTCTTAAGTTGCTTAGGGGTATCAAGGTGCCGACTGGTTTCTCTTCCAACATCAAGAGCCTGGTCTCCATGAAAGACCTCATAATGACCGGCTACAACTCACACGACTGCCACGTCATCTTGTGGCGGTGTTCCTACCAATTGCGATTAGGGCTATCCATCCAGAGTACATGAAGATGGTCATCACACGGATGTCATACTTCTTTAACCACATCACCTAGAAGGTCATTGATAAGGCCGAGTCAATTGCACACTCAAGGAGTTCATCGCGAGACCCTTTGCTAGCTCGAGATGTGCTTTCCACCATCTTACTTTGATATTATGCCACACCTAATGATGCATATGGTTGATCGGATCCATCAATCGGGCCCCGTGTACCTACACCCAGATGTGGACGTCTGAGCGGTTCATGTCCACCCTCATGAGATCGTCCATAACCGCGCTTACCCGAGGGCTCTATGATCGAGGCATACACAATGAGAGGAGGTCGTGAAATCTGGTGTATGAGGTACATAAGAGATGGGAGGGTGATTGGGCTGCTGTCCATCACCACGAAGGCAAAACCTCGGGGATGGGGTGCACAGGCCAAAAAAATGCACGCACCGATGTGGCAAACCGAACGGTGCAAGAAGCTCATTACAAACATCCTTCATCGCTTAGTGAGCATGGAGAAATACATTGAAAAGCACTTGGAAGAGATCCGCGCCGCTAATGACGGATAGCGCACGGAGGCATGGGTCCAGAACCATCACAAGAACAATTTCATAGAGTGGCTCAAAGTGCAACACATACCCCTTGAAGGATGCCCTGATGAAGATACGAAAGATCGTTAAGAGGCTTGTGTTAGGCCCATCCACCAAATCACCACGTGGCAAGGGTATGACGTCCGTGGCTACGTGTTCCACACGAAAAGATAAGGACAAGAAGAGCTCGACGCATCATGCGGTGTTCGATCACGAGGCGAAAGAAGAGTCCACGGGCGGAGGAGGCAATACTATGGGCAAGTCGAAGAAATATGGGAACTTGACTATGGCCAAAACCTACGCATAACCGTCTTCCGTTGCCAGTGGGTCAAACCGAATGCGGTTGCAGAGGACAGTTATGGGCTAACCACCGTGGACCTCAAAAGTATCGGCTACAAAGATGACCCGTGGGTACTAGCAACCAATGTCGCGCAAGTGGCCTACTATATATATATGTAGAGGACCCAAAAATTCATGTGGTTGTGTCCAGAAAGCAGCAGATTATGGGAGCTGATGGGGTGCAGAGTCCCGAACATTACAACAACTACGCAGAGCTCGAGCTTTTTATCGATCATCCAAAGAAGATCAAGACCGTCGAGGACCGATTCAACAAGTCCAGGATGATGCCGTGGGCCCGCCCCGACGGTGAGAAGAGGACGGTGAAAGCACCTGCACCAAAATGATATATGTATCCCAGAGACATATGTAATAATATAGCTCGATCTATTGAAGATAAGTTTTGTAACTTTTTATTAATATCATGGAACCATACTACTCTACTAGTACTACTGAATCTACTGATGTGCAAGCTCTACGTTATTAACAACCAAAGAGCGTATATGCACCATGGATGGATCAACCTCTACATCTACCAGTGAAATAATGCCTGCCAATGCTTCTAGTGCAATACCTGTGATAGTACATTATTATTAAATAAACATCGGTGCGCGTGCATTAATTTTGCGGTCAAATTCTCTTGCAAATGAAACGAGCTACGAGAAAGAGATGGACTAACTAGGAATGTGCGTAATGCAAGCAAAATATCAATGCCTTTTACTTATATTATATAAGTTTTTTGTTATTTGCTGGTGGCTCATGTAGGGTTGCATCTCTAGCCTACCCTGACTTTCCTGCAACTAGGCTTTTATATTGTGTCATATTGCCAATCTACAAGTAATTATCTATTTTTTTTCCAATTTTCCAACAGAGGAGGTCACCAAGAAGGCAAGAACACTTACCAAAGAAGAAAATATTAACCGTGGCGGACACGTAACAAAGCCCGCCACGGTTAATAGAATTAATCACTGGCCAGGCGATATAAGGTGCCCGCTGCGATGAACATTTACTGCTGGCGGCAGCTTATATTGCCCGCCGTGGTTAATCCGTATTTATATATATGCCGCTGCTAGCCCAAAATTCCTAAGTATTTCGCGCCCTCGAATTCGACCCCATCCTCCTCCTCTCCCCCTTGCCATCATCCCCGGCCCAGCCAGCTCCTCCATGGTGACCCCGCCCAAATCCTCCTCCCGTGCCCGTGCCCTCGACACCGAGGGCCACCGCCGTCGCCTCACGACTTTGGTCGACCACCACCGACGCCAAGGGCCGCCTCTCTCGAGGTTTTTTCCTCTCGCCTCCCCTGAATTGGGATGAATTTTGATAAATTGGGATGGATTTGGGATCTATTTTTGACAACATGTTTATACTACTTGCTTGATGCAAAATGGTACTTGTATTACCTATTTCTCTGTCACATACTATCGCTGCTACTCAATTCAATCGAATCTGCTATACTACACTTGGTGAATTTTGAACTGCTATACTATTGATCTATGATGCTTTTGGTGAACCGTAGCATTTGAATTCAATTCTTTTGTTGCCTATGATGCCAAAGAAATTTGTGACAAAATTACGAGCATATGCCACTTGCCTATGATGCACCTTGCCTTTAAACCCGATCACATGCTAAATTTGTAAGAATTTTGAGATGAATTAGTCACTCTCTGCAATTTTGCCAAATTTGATATAATTTTGGTGGTGGTGCTACCTATTTCTCTACTTAATATATTCATATCTTTATCTGCTTACTCTTGTCCTCCTATACTACTCCTATACTCTTGCTATACTACTCACTACTACTAGTAGTATACTACTACTAGTATACTACTTTCTAGTAGTATACTACTACTACTACTGCCTACTACTCTCTAGTAGTATACTACTACTGCCTACTACTACTCCCTCCTCCTCTACTGCCTACTCCTCTACTATGCCTACTACTATACACCCCTATACTGCTCCTATACTACTCGCTATACTATCACTTGTATACTACTACTAGTATACTACTTTCTAGTAGTATACTACTACTACGCTACTACTTTCTAGTAGTATACTACTACTACTACTACTCCCTCCTCTACTCCCTCCTCCTCTCGCTTTACTACTCTACTATGCCTACTACTATACACCTACTATACTACTCTATTGCTCTATGTGCTCTACTACTACCGCCTACATTATTGTACTCACGCCTACACTCTCATGTGATTTTTTCAACTTGCACTACTACATGATGCCTACACAGCTCTTACTCTACTCCTCTTACTCTACTCTACTCTACTCTCACCTCCTCTAGTCTTCTACTCTATCTTGATGGTCAAGGACTTAGCCCTTTGGGGCAATTTTGAAACTATCTTGATGGCTTTTGTTTGGTATTTGCAATGATGATTCTTTTCACACTTCTAAGTCAAGCGGTGGCATATGCAATGATGTGAACCCTTTTATCTTTGAGGCAAGCGAGCGATGATGATCGAGTGCCCTGCTAAACTAGGATGGCTTGTATACCAGATACAAGCAACCAGTTTAAAAGCGATGTGATGACAACGGGGCAAATCTGAGCCAACTACTACTACTTTACTACTCTAGTACTACTCTACTTTACTACTCTAGTACTATTGTACTTTACTACTCTATAACTGTGTCTATACAACTGAAATAGGTATTCATTGTAGCTTTCCAATGGTGGAGGAACCGATAAGCGGATGGCGCGACCCTACCCCTAGTGCATCATCATCAACTAGCCTCGAGAGCCAAGTGTCCGTGACCCCGAGGCCAACAAAGAAACGTCGTATAGAGGACGAAGATGATCCGACCTACCAACTGAGGGACGACGAAGTTGAAAGTGCGCGGTCTCCAAACCCTGAACAGATGCCGGTGGTGCCTCGAGAATTGAATTTTGAGGAGGAACAAGTCAGGGACAAAGAACCCCCCGCTCCATCTCCAACCACTTCAAGCAAGTCTAGGGGTTAGAGGACAAAGCTGAGAAGGGGGGAACACGGGAGGCACCGGAGGGAAACCCACGGCGAAGTCCATGTGATCCATGAGGTGGGACCAGAGGGAAACCTGTTGTCGCCACCCACGGTCCTTGCCAAGTTCAAGAACTGTGTGGCATGTATAGTCAAGGACAAGGTGGAGATCACTTGGGAGGAGTGGAACAATGTCCCGGGCCGACTACAAGACACATATCTGGGGTGAGGTGACGAGGAGCTTCCATTATCCGGAGGACATCGATCGAACAAGTGTAGGGAGTGGGTCATGCACGTGGTAGGAAGAGCCTTTAGAAACTTCAAGTCCATGCCGACTGTGTACTACCCGAAGCTAGGCAAGTCACCACAATGTCAAATACACTATGGTGAAGGAACATCACTTTGGGAAGAGTTCTGCAAACAAAGAACAATAGAAGAAGCAAAGGCAAAGAGCGCCAAGTTCAACAAGACTCACTCAAGAAGAACCTGCAACCCCACCACTTGGGCATGACTGGGTTTGTTGGGTAAGAGGCCCCAGATGGCGGGGAGGAAGAAAGGGCTAGAGCTGTCATTGGGCTTCCCCGGTCCCGTCTGACGGTGTAGACTTGAGGGCTATGGACTTCATCTATGCCCGCAAGTCAAGAAGCTCAAGGAGGGCGCGAGCAAGTTCAATGAGCCCAAGTTCGAGGAGGTGGAGAGGGCTCTCATCGAGGTCACTAAATCCAAGGACAACTTGAGGTTCGCGGGAGGGCGGTGACTTGTGACCTCAAGGCGCTGAACCCCGAGCACCGTGGCGCGTCCATGGCATGTCATCAAGATGAGCTAGAACTCAGTGGAGTCATGGCAATCCGACACCGCCACATACCGGGTCAAGGCAGAGGTACAAGGAGAGCATCTTCGGAAGGGCTATGATCAAGGCGTGGCCAAAATGATCGTACCGGGTCCATAAAAGAAGCCTTCACGAGCAATGACCCGATATGGTGTCGATGAGGTCACAGATGCTTCGCCAGTCGGCATGGCCGTGCCTCAAGTTCCACAAGGGCGTACACAAGGCGCAGCCACTTGCCGATGATTGAGGATTGCCCAAGGCACCCGTCGACGACATCACGGGAACCCATGCGCGTCCACCTCATGATCCCGCTCGGCAGGCGAAAAAAAGTTGACCGTGGGTGAGGGTTACATGCACCCCAAAGAAGATATCAAAGATTTCAACCAAGACCGGATCCTCGCCAACTATGCTTTGCCATTATACTTACATGGTATGCAATCGAATCTGAAGAATTTGAAATGGAATATCCAAGCTGCGAAAGGGTAACGATCCTTGAGCTGCCTTGGGTTCCAAGTCCTATGGAACAAGGACGACATAGAGATCATTCTCTCGACACGACTTCTCTGTTGACGGCGACACCAAAGATCACAACCATCCGTTGCCGGATCTTGTCCCCCCGATGATCTGGATCACGGCGACGGCGATGACGAAGGCAATGGTGGGGATGACAAGGGAAGGAACTCACCCCGAGGCACAAGCCCTCACCCTCGTTCTCCTCCTCCAACAACAAGTCCACCTCCACCTCCCGGCAGTCCATCTTTGGGCATGAGCAAAGGACCGAGAGGCACAAGCCCTCACCCTCGTTCTCCTCCTCCAACAACAGGTTCACCTCCACCCCCCCGACAGTCCGTCTAAGGGCACGAGCAAAGGACCGGGAGGCATGGAGGAACCGGGGGCAAAGACACCGCCTTTGCGCCATTACGAGCACAAGCCACTTTGTCCTCCACCATGGCGAAGACTAAAAGGCGCGACCAAGGGCAGCTCACACACTCACTTGAGTTCGAAAGGTATGGTAGCGGCGAGGATAATTTGCTAATAACTTTTCTTTGCCATAATATGGTACTAACATTTTTATCCCAGGCCGAGATCACCTTTCCATCTATTTCCTGAATCGGATGACAGCCCCGGCCATTACGAGCATGGGAAGTTCATGATAACCAAGGCCCAACTCGTCGACGAGGAAAGGTGGGAGACAAGGAGGTTTCATCTCTGGTATATGGAAGCGGCAAAAGCTGGTCTGCATGGTTTTGTAGTCAAGGTTGTGGCGGAGTACTTCCACTTGCCCGGCAACGATGTAGAACTCCCCGTGGACTTCCACGACATGTACAGACTACTGCGGGAACAAGACCTTGACATCGCCCAAGTCACCTTGTTCTCTATGTAAGTGATGAATTGCGAGTTTCACATATCACCTGCCTTTGAATCGGTCAAGACTACTTATATATGTCATGATGGCTTGTCCTTGCAGGTTGATGGCCTATATATCCAAGGAACTAAAACTTGATGTTATCTATCTATCTCCAATGCATATTGCTCAAAGAATCATCATTGGTTACCACCTAGATGACAATCATCCAACCATAAAAGACTTGACCAAGCGACAGAGAGAGGCGTACAGGAAGAAACTAATGAACAATGAGAAGTTGAACATTTCAAGGTACATACTAGGAGCAATGAAGAAGATCAAGGGACATGGGTGTATCCTAGCTGCCTACCAGTTTGGGTAAGTCGAAGACATGCCTGTAGAGATAAGTGGGTAGCTAGCTAGAATTATTATTTCTCGTTGTAACCTGTATTTTATTTCAATGGCGCAGCCAACGCCTCGAGGGTCACTGGGTTGCATTTATCATCTACCCTCAGGATGGCAGGGCCTACGTATTTGATTCGTTGATAGTGCCAAACTTAAAAGGGTACAAGGCCTTTGAAGATTGCCTCAAAGTGTAAGTGACTGAACTGTCTTCTCATATGCGTTCTAATGCCCTGCCTAATACTAGTACATTTCGTATAGCGCTTATAAGGAGTACGTGAAGGATCCTGAATGCTATGATCGAAGAACAGAGAATTTTAAGGCTAAGCATAAGAACCACATCAAAATCAGACGCAACTTTCCGGTAAGTATTTGAAAGGTTTAATTGTGCTTTCCGTTCATATGCGTTCTAATGCCTGTGTTGTAATGCTTGTGTATCGATCATGCAGTGTGCCAAACAACCGGTAGGATCACAAACCTGTGGCTTCTACGCCTGTGAGTTTCTGAGGGTGTGCAAGCAGTACAGCAGCAGTTGGAGGGTGCTCAAGAATGGATTGAACTGGTCGAGAGACGTGCAGAGCATCCAACACAGCTTCAAGCAGACAAAGGCGGACATATGTAAGTTTTCCTAGACAAATGCGTGCTTGAAGGGGGCACGTTCTTCAATGAGAACAGCTCGCTAGTGATTTTACCGGAGTACGAGAGGCTGAGGAAATGGCCCACGATGATGCGTCTGTAGGATTACACCTTAGCGCATGTATAACGACTTTAATATGTAAATGTAATAAATTAACGATGACAAGAACGACTAAGTAAATGTATATATATGTATATTATCTCATGTGTAATGCCTGTATACTTTTTAAGTTTAATCTGTGAAATCTGGATGTGATTTGAATTTGAATTAGAATTTATATGCCTGCTGTATTTTTTTTTAATTCAGAAAATAATTTACCGAGGTGGGCAAATAATAATGCCCGCCACGGTTAATGAACATAACCGCGGTGGGCCACAAAAGTTGTCCGCCGCGGTAAAATAATTTACCGCGGCGAACGGTGTAACGTGCCCACCGTGGTAAAAATATATTTACCGCAGCGGGCACGTTACACCGCCCGCCGCGGTAAATCGGTTAACCGCGGCGGGCAAAGCCATCAGCCGCGGTTAAGCCATGATTTACCGTGGCCTCTAGACCGCGACGGACGGCTTTGCCCGCCGCGGGAAACCGAAAAAGCCCACCTCCAGTAAAGTTTGTGTAGTAGTGTCGTCTCCTAAATTAGCCTCCATCTATATAATTGGTTTTGTAATTAATCTATATTTAATGCTTTTTATTAGTATCTAAATATTCGATGTGACATGAATTTTAGAAATGACCATGGAACCAAACACCCCCTAAAGATCGGGACTCTGTAGACGCCGTGTTGTGGTCTGATCGGACTCTGACTCCTCCGATTTGGAAAACTCCTTTACCTGTGTCGGTCTCTAACTCTCTGACCACGCATACGTACCTAGAAGTGAAATCACAGTCGGTCTCCCAACTCTACATACGACGACGCGACACATACGGGAGGAGGGGGTGGCCCGGGCTAATAAATAGGGCAGACCATAAACGTCAGCGGAAATTTTACCTCTTTATTAATAAATATAGATATATTCCTTTAATGTGATCATTATATGTTACAGCGACTTTAGATATAGAAGTCATTATATATGTAATCTTTTAGGTAACTATATGAGTTTTTAGCTAAGGGAAAATGGAATACATACAAAAATCAGAAAACGAACACCTTTTTTTAAGGCAATCTACATTTTTGTTCATAGTTAGAACCAAATAGTACATATCTATTTATGTTTGTTTGGCTGATAAGTCATGGCTGAAAGTACTATTGGCTGATTTGTTGTGAGAGAAAAACAATGGCCCCGTTCGGCTTACCAAAAAACCGGCTTGTTTGGCTTGTTTTTTTTAGCCGAAACAGTGTTTTTCTCTCACAACAATTCAGCCAGAACAGTGTTTTCAGCCAGTTTCAGCAAGCCAAACGGGGCTAATGTTCGTTCGCTAAAGAAATACGGATTATAAGATAAGCGAACAGAGAATATTATCGGCCTTTTGTTGCAATGCATAAGCTATTCATAGCTAGTCAGATTGGATTAATTATTGGTGGAGTGTTGTTAACTATTAGTTTCATTAGCAGGTTTAGAGATACTAAGGCATGTTTGATTGACTAGGACTAATGATTAGCTAGTACTAGTGATTAGTTGCCTAGTAGTTAGCTAACTAAAGTTTAGCCTAGTCCTACTTGGATCCTTAGCTAATTGTTAGTCTATGATTGCTGGGTTCTACGGACCAGTGATCTAACAACTAGTTAATGCTTTGATGAAACTTTAGCCCACCCATTAATCCTCATATTTGGATCTTCAAGGGCTAACTTTAGCGACTAGTTGCTAGTCCAAGGAATCTAAACAGAGCCTTAGTCGCATTAGTAACGCGTTACACTAGAGGTTAATCTGGATTAGATGATACAATTTGTTGTTGTTTGGTTTGCCTGAATAAGAAGTTGTATAATATTATGGTTGTAATTGGTTTACTGCATAATTGGCCATACCGTCTATTGAATTGCGGAGCGAGTGTAAGAGAAAATGTGCATAGTTGGATACACATGATTTAGCCGAACTGTGGGATGCAAGGTAAGCTTGCTTTGAAGATCTACATAGCCTAAACATGTACGAGCTGAACTCAGGGCCTAGTTAAGAAGATGTATTTCATAATTAATATGATCTATACTAATACTTATTTAATATAAAAAAATATTAGTATTGTTTAAAAAATACTAGTATTGTTTTTATAGATATGATTAAAACTAGGCAAAATTTGCCGGCGGACATGCCAAGTGATGGCTCTTTGCTGGCGGACACCCATTTTTGAGCGCTTTGCCAGCAGACACTCTGGTTTGTTGAAATTTGGCCATTGGACACCGCGCCCTAGTTTCAACCGGTTTTGGAGAGAGAAAATTTCGTTTTGGACATCAGGTGCCCCTGAGCCACACTTGGGTCCGTCTCCAACCTGGTCTGGTTGGACCAGTTTATAACGGCCGTCCCGGACCAAGTCAGTTAGGGTTTAGTCACACGCCACTTTCCCTAATCCCATCGCCGCCCACTCGACTCCAGTGCCCGCTGCGCCGTTGTCCACTCCAGTGCCCGCCGCCGCTGACACCTCGAGCCTCGGTCGTCATCCGCCATGGGGGGCTGAGGATCTGGAGCATCCCCGTGACCCGAAGATGAAGTCCCCCAGCAAGAAGGACGCGTATTGCCCTGGTTCTCCGCCTAGGGTTCCTCAGTTCAAATGGATTAAGAAAGGGAGAGTTTTTGAACCCGTACTCTTTGGATTTGGTGGTTTAAAATCGTTTAGTTTCGTTCTTTTCCTTTGTTTTGATTTAGGATGGATCCGACATCCACGTGTAGGCTAGCGATTAGAGTCCCTACCTATGTAGAGCAAAGACCAGATGGGCTCGATGATTATCATGTAACTGCTAACTACATGCGTATGGTAGACAAGGATACATTCAATTAGATGGGTTTTCATGAGTTGCTTGGTCAGGAGATAGTACATGGGGAGGATCAAGAACTACAGGTTGCTTTCTTTGACAAAACCAAGGATGAGACAGTGCCCATAGATTCTGATTCTGCTCTGTTACATGCATTTGATGTGTATTGGGAGAGTAGGAAGCTGCCACTGGCAGTACATGTTGTTGACACTGGTCCTCGTTTGGTACAGTCTGAGTTTTCTAATGCCAATGCCTTTGGTGATACTCAGTCTCTTATTAGCACACAGCAGAGTCAGATTAATTGTCTGCCACTAGCTATGATTTTGCCTGATGATAGTGTAGTGCCTAATCCAGTAGATGATCACAATGGTGAAGCTGTTGATAATGCAGAATGTGTTAGTAGTCCTCATGTTGATGCTAATCTCGATGGTGATGGTAATTGTGAGGTTGATGCTAATCCTGATGTGGCTCCTAATCCAGAAGGTGTGGCTAATCCTGATGTGGCTCCTAATCCAGAAGGTGCTGCTAATCCTGATGTGGCTCCTAATCTTGATGGTGATGGTAATCCTGAGGTTGATGATGATGATGCTAATGAGGATCATGCTAATGCTGATGATGACTAGGGAGAGGTTGATGAAATTGAGTATGTAGGAGTAGATGATGAGAATGAGAAGTACAAGGATGTGCTCAATGATGATGATGATGCTGACTGTGATTACTATCCTGACACTGACCCAGAAGATGATGACCCACTAGTTGTGGATGATGAGAGGGATTGTGAGGGTGTGGTTTATGTCACTGACATAGATAACCCTAAAATAGCTCTTGGTGTTACTTTTGAAGATGGTTTCTGCTTTAAGAGATGTATTGACAATATGCAGTGCTTAATGGAGTTGAACTTGCAGTTCCTTATAGTGAGTCACGGCGGTACAGAGCATATTGTAAGGCCAAGAGGTGTAGGTGGAGGATTCATGCATCTCAGTGTGCAGATGGCAAGACATGGCAGGTATGTGTTCATTTTAGTGCTTCATTTAGTTTTGGATTCAGTGTTCAATTGTTGTATGCTAACTGTTTATTGATGGGAGCAGATTAAGAAGTTACCACATAAGCATAACTGTGCCAGCACAAGCAAAGTCTAGAAGAATTGTATGGCTACCAATCACTGGGTCAAGGACAGAGTGATAAACTGGCTTAGGGAAGATCCAACTCTTGGAGCTAAAGTTTTGAAGGATAAGTTGGAGGAGAAGTATTGTATCCAGGTAAGCTACTACGTTGTTTGGGACGGCAAGCAAATGGCCTTAGATGAGGTAATGGGTGGTTGGGAGGATAGCTTTGTACATGTGTTTTCTTGGAAGAGGGAGATTGAGAAGAGGAGTCCTGACAGTGTTGTAGAGATTGAGTGGGAGGTTGTGAATAAGAAGAGAAGATTTAGTAGGATGTTTGTAGCACTGAAGCCATGTATAGATGGATTCCTCAAAGGTTGCAGACTATTTAGGGATTGATTCCATAGTTTTGACAGCAAAGTGGAAGGGGCAGTTAGCAGCTGCTGTAGGGATTGATGGCCACAACTGGATGTTCCCAGTGGCCTATGGAGTATTTGGTAGTGAGACCAAGGAGAATTGGGAATGGTTCATGAAGATGTTGCACAAGGCTATTAGTTCCCCACCTGGTCTTGTTATTTCAACTGATGTAGGTATGTTTCATTCAGTGTTACATGATATGTTTCATTCAGTGTAGCCCTGACATTGTTTCCTTGGTTAATAAATGTAGGTAAAGGAATAGATAAGGCAATTACCAAAGTCTTCACAAATGGTGTAGAGCACAGAGAATGCATGAGGCATCTTGTCAAGAATTTCTAGAAGAGATTTAGGGGAGAAGTGTTTGAAAGGAACTTGTGGCCTGCATCAAGGTGCTACAGACAGACAACCCATGATAGGCACTGGAATGAGATGCACAAGGCATGCCCAAAGGCAACTACATGGCTGTTGGACAATCACAAATAGCTATGAGCAAGGTCAAAGTTCAGCACAATAAGCAAATGTGACTATGTCACCAACAACATAATTGAGACCTTCAACAGTTGAATCAGGGAGGAGAAGTCCTTACCCATTGTAGAACTCATGGACAAGATAAGGCAATTGATCATGGAAAGGTTTTGCACAAGGAGGCAGCTGGTGTCCAAGTTGTTTGGTGTTGGTATTTCTTAGCATCACCTTAATACTAGGTTGTCATCCCTAGCAGCAATGCCAGAAATACATGTTTGGTATTTATGATCATAACACTTGAAAAGTATATATATATATATAAGAAGGAATCCGCAAGCGCATAGATTGAAATACCATTGTAGCATTTCACCGGGAGTATTCAGGTATCGTTATTTATATTTTTACCATAGGGAGGAGCTACGGGGTTGGCTAGAGATATGTATACTTATGATAAAATCAATCACATAGCACATACTCCAACAGGGGTGAAAGCTCTAGTTTGGTTTTGGTGAATTAATAAAACCCTAAGTGCTAACCTAGTTTATCAAGTGATCATAAGATAGGTAGCACATTTCAAGTGAGCAAATGAAGATCATGACATGATGATGGTGATGCCATGGTGATGATCAAGTGCTTGGACTTGAAAAGAAGAAAGAGAAAAATAAAAGGTTCAAGGCAAAGGTATAAATGGTAGAAGCCATTTTTGTTTTGGTGATCGAGACACTTAGTGAGTATGATCACATTTAGGATCGATAGCCGTACTATTAAGAGGGGTGAAACTCGTATCGAAATGCGGTTATCAAAGTGCCACTAGATGCTCTAACTCATTGCATATGCATTTAGGATCTAATAGAGTGCTAATACCCTTGAAAATGTTTGTGAGAATATGCTAACACATGTGCACGAGGTGATACACTTGGTGGTTGGCACATTTGAGCAAGGGTAAGATACTTCACCGGCGGAGTGTCCACCCGTAGAGTGCGGACGGTCCGACGGTGCCACCGGCGTCCTAGACAGAAAAGACAGAGGTCACTGTAAGTGACCGGACGCTGGTCTCGGTAGGACCAGCGCGTCCGGTCAGTAGAAGCTACAGAGACGCTAGTGTTGGTCTCTGACCGGACGCCGGGTCACTTAGTGACCGGACGGTGAAGGGGTGTGTCTGGTCCTGCTGACGTGGCAGCACACAGAGGGTCGCCATGTGACTGGACGCTGGGTGTGTCCGGTCGAGCACGACCGGACACGTCCGGTCGTGAAAAGTCGTTTCTGGATGCTTACTGGAAATGACCGGACGCTGGGGTTCAGTGTCCGGTCACTTTGAGCTGGTGCGTCCGGTCGTCACTTGATCGTTGAGATCGGGCAATCAACATTTGAAGAGAGGGGACACGTGGCACGCATCGCGTGACTGGACGCTGAGGTCCAGCGTCCGGTCAATATGACCGGAGTGTCCGGTCACCCCGCATTGTGCCTAGTGAAGGGGTACAACAGCTCTATTTTATGGGGGCTTCTATTTAAGCCCCATGGCCAGCTCAAGCTCACTCTGTTGGCCATTTGCATTGACATAGCAACCTTATGAGTTTAGCCAAAGCCCTCCCACTCATCTCCATCATAGATTCAACATCTTTGTGAGATTGGGAGTGAATCCAAGCGCATTGCTTGAGTGTTTGCATCTAGAGGCACTTGGTATTCGTATTTCACTGCGGGATTCACTTGTTACTCTTGGTGGTTGCCGCCACCTAGATGGCTTGGAGCAGCGAGGATCGTCGAGCGGAGGTTGGTGATTGTCTCCGGCTCCAATCAAGGTGATTGTGAGGGGTTCTTGACCTTTCCCCGGCGGAGAGCCAAAAGATACTCTAGTGGATTGCTCGTATGATGCACTCTATTGAGGGTTTGGCGTGTGATGTCAATTAGCGCGTGAACCTCCAAGTGAGTGAATCGCCACAACAAGGAGTAGCTTGCCAGCAAGCAAGTGAACCTCGGTAAAAAATTATTGTGTTCATCATTTGATTCCGAGGTGATTGGTCTTTATTGATATTGATTCTTGTGATTGATTGGTTCACTCCTCGACACGGCGGTATAACTATCTTGCTCTCTCTCTTTACATTACCGCAAACTAGTTGTCAAGCTCTTTAGTGTAGCTAGTTGTGAGAGCTTGCTAGTTTGGTTAGTGTGGCTCTTTAGTTAGCCTTTGAGCACACTAACTTAGTGTAGTGACATAGCTATTGTGTGGATAGAAACTATATAAACTAGAATTGTGGTAGGTGGCTTACAATTTTAGTAGGCTAGCGCAACACTTGCTTCGCCTCTTAATTGTCTAACCGTTTTGTTAAGTGCTGTTGTAGAAATTTTTAATAGGCTATTCACCCCCCTCTAGCTATTAGGACCTTTCAAGGGGTAAGCCAATAATAAATATATGATAATTGTAAGCATTGATAACACCTAGAGATAGAAATAGACTACTCATTAATATAGTAAGACTAAATAGGAGATTAGTTAAGAGATTGAATTCTTATGTCATTTCTTATTTACTAAGTCTTTCGTATACCCTAGCACATATACAATCATGTATAACATAATGACTCTTCATCTATGCATAAGGAACATTACTAAGGAAAATCAAGAACAGAGCAAGCCTTTCTTCGCAACCAGGTTCTACTTGTTCTACATATGGGGAGTGGACTACAAAAAACTCAACGGGAGTGTCACATCCACGATCTATCACATGACCCGACATATAGAGTGCATCTGTAGGCAAACAATATCTAAGCACCATGCTCACATAATGTCGACCACTTAACTCACTCGAGTACTGAATTAAGCGCTTTGCGATCTTATGCATAAACTAATTATCAATCATGACTATATCAAATATACTACTAGAGCAAACTAGGAACATAATAAACAGAAACATAATATTGAAGTAGAATAAAGTCATAACAAGAGGGATACAATGGCTATACCAGCCTCCAGATGATGATGAATCCAGAATCCTGAGCCGAAGCCCGAACTCTACGAAAACCATGCTAGCTAGCCTATACTAGAACTTTGAGTAGCTATTCTAATTCTCTGGTGGAGAAGAGGACCTTCTGATCTTCTAGATCCTTGGCTAATGGCTTCTCCCTCAGGAGGGGGTGGGGCTGACTTAGATAGGCCGATGGGATAAACCACAGCCCTTGGATCAAACCGACCTTGATCAACGGTGTAGATGCAAACCCTAAGGCGGTGGAGGAACCGATGTTGAAGCAGGAGCTGACAGGGGTGGCGCACTAGTTGACCGGCCAAACCCTATGGCTGGTCGGCCAAGGTCCCTGCCAGGTGGGCCCCTCCTTTGGGGGTTTGCCTTCTCATGATCTCTAGAACCTTCTCAAGTTGGTTCCCGCGTGGAATATGCTTTTTAGCCCGACGTATTAGGTTTCTTGCCCCCCTTTTTCTGTTTACTCCCTGTAAAACACAGATTTACCAAAACTCGTGGAAACTGTCAGTTAAAACCCTAATTTTATGTTTGGTGACCATTTTTACAAGTTAAGTTGATGGTTCTTGATGAATGATAACTACCGTCAACATCTGGCTACAAGATTTTGCCTCATGTCATGAAGGAACTGCACAACAAGAGCATGAATCTGAGGTACACCATTCATAAGAGTGGCCCAATGGTGGGAGAAGTAGGAGAAGTCAATAAGGACCTAGTCCCTTGGAGGTTCATTGTTGATCTAGACAAGAAAGAGTGCACCTATAGAGAATGGCAGTTAACTGATCTGCCTTGTGTGCATGCCATAGCTTTCATTGGTACAAGAAGAGTTGATTTGGAGGACTTTGTTCACCATTACTACTCTGTAGAAATGTTCAAAGCAGCTTATGCAAGTGTTGTGCCTCCTATGCCAAGCAAGGAAGAATGGGAAAAGGTGGACATTGGCTTCAAGCTCCTTCCTCCTAAATGCAACAGAGCAGCAGGAAGGCTAAGGAAGAGAAGGATAGTTGGAGTTGAAGAAGGTGGGTCAACCAACAAGGGCAAGAGAAGGTGTAAAAGGTGTGGTGGATTTGGTCACCTGCAAAAACCCTGCAATGAAACTATTGCAAACCCTGATGCACCACCACCTGCACCTCCAAAGAAGAAGAAAAGGACCTACAAGCCAAAAGTGGTTGAGATTATAGAAACCACAGATGATGCATCAAAGAAGAAGAGAAAGGCCTCCTACAAGGGGAAACAACTCAACAAGAAGAAGACAACTCCTGCTGAGCCTACACCTCCTGATCAATCTGAGCAGTACGTGATCTATCTGTTGCCACCATTTTTCTTAGTTTAAAGGCATGTGTAGTTGAAAATATGTTCACATGTTTCATCTTGCAGGGTTCCAAGCTCCCTGGTCACTAGGAGGCAGGCCAAACAGCAAGTGGCAGGTAGCCCAAGGGCACTGACTACGAGTCAGGCTTCCTCAATGCTGACATCCAGTCCAAGCGCCTACACTAGGAGCAAGAGGGGAGGGGCCTGATGCAATAGGAGCAACACCCAAACAGAAGAAAGCTTTTGACTTCTGTCCTTTTGAGCCACCTGTGCTTTGGTGTTATTCTGTGTGCTTTTGAGCCACCTGTGCTTTTGTAATCTGGCATATGAACTTGGCCTACACTTGGTATTGTAATGTATTATAAACATGGTATTGTAATCTGGGATATGAACTTGATAGATGTTGGTAATGTAGTGAACTTGAAGGCTTGGTAATGTAGTCAATTGAAGGCTATTATTGTTACTGCCTGTATTCAAGTTTGTCATGCTGACCTTATTCAAGTTTGTCATGCTAAAGCCTGTATTAAACTGTTGCTGACCTTATTCAAGTTTGTCGTGCTGAAAATTTAACTGGGCAACAGAAGCATAAGTGCATTTCATTCATTTGACAAACATCACAAAGCAAAGTTCATGCTTGGTTATACAATACCATGCACATGGCAACAAAGCAAACAACACCTACAAACACACTGGCCCCAATCATCCTCCTAACAACTCTATGCTCTCCACCTATTCTAATCACAGCATCCCTCTGAGCACATACAACATTCTTCAGGTTCAACAGAGAATTCTCCAAAGCCTTCAAGGCGGCCATCACAGCTGCAGCATCTACGCCATCTCCAACGCTCAATGGCTTCCACATGAAGAAGCTGCAGTTCCCCTTGCCCTGTTCACGCCGAAGACCACAACAATGGGATGAACCCTAGATCCGATTTCAAAATGCCAAAATGGACCAACAAGAAATGCAAAAAAACTCACCCAGTCACGATTCCTGCAAGTGTAGAACTGCTTCTCTGGGTTATTTTGGGTTCTCGACGTGCGCTCCACAACCGTCACCGTGCAGCAGAACACAGCGGCTGCCTCTCTCTCGCTCCACGCGAACCTGTTGAGGACGAAGCGCCTGAGGCTATCGCCATCTTCTACAGGCCTCTGCCTGCGCTCTCCTGTCAACAACGCCCGCCCGCCTACGCCGCGCCCGCCCACCCGAACGCCCGCCACCGCCGCCGCAGCCTTTAGCGTGGAGACGAGGAAGGCGAAAGAGACCGTTGGAGAGTGTCGTCGGGTCTAGGCCGGCCGTTATAAACTGGTCCAACCAGACCAGGTTGGGGACGGACCCAAGTGTGGCTCAGGGCACCTGATGTTCAAAACAAAATTTTCTCTCTCCAAAACCGGTTCAAACTGGGGTGCGGCGTCCAGTGGCCAAATTTCAACAAACCAGAGTGTCTGCTGGCAAAGCGCTCGAAAATGGGTGTCCGCTAGCAAAGAGCCATCACTTGGCATGTCCGCCAGCAAATTTTGCCTTAAAATTAAGATTGTTTGACTTCTCGATAAGCGACAATCATATTCTTTGGGAGAGTAGTTATTTAAATTCAAAATAATTGCAAAGACATGTGCTGAAATTTACGCAGAATCTATCACCCAAGCAATAGAAACAAAACAAAATTTCACTTCTTTGGGAGAGTAGTTATTTAAATTCAAAATAATTGCAAAGACATGTGCTGAAATTTATGCAGAATCTATCACCCAAGCAATAGAAACAAAACAAAATTTAAAAAAAAAACGCGCCAGGTAGGGGTCGAACCTACGGCCTTCTGCTTAGGAAACAGACGCTCTATCCACTGAGCTACAGGCGCCTGTGTGGCTGTGTTTGATAGTGTTTGTACTGACAAGTGATCACTCTCTGTCTATTTCTCAACACTATAGAAAATAAAAGTTACCATACCACTTTCATTGCTGAGCAGGAAATAAATGATGTGCACTAACGACAGCAAAATGGCAAAAACTTCTAAAACCTAGATCGTTAACTTGTAAAGTTTGAGGAAATGCCAGAGAAGATGTGCATTAACAGTAGGAAAATGACAAATATTTCAAAAACCTGGATCATTTCTTAACTTGTAAGGTTTCAGCATCAAAATAAAAAGGAATTCTTGCAAAAAAAAAGGACAAAAGAGGATTTCAACAAAAAAATGAGAAAAGCTTGTTGTGGAAAGATATGCATTTAGCTCGTTGTTTCGAATATATGAATAATAAAAAAGGACATGTGTGCACCTTTTTTAAGGCAACCAACATATTCTTTACAGTTGGAACAAAAGAGTACATATCTGCTAACATTTTCCTGTTTTTTCTTGTATGGATAGGCTATTCATAGTACAATGCTCCCCATGAGTTTTTTCTAATTAAAAGAACATCGTTGTGATGACAGTCCAAATGGATGAATTCACATGGAGTCTCTCCTGCATGTATGCAGTCATGCAGAGGACCAAATATGCCATTCCATTTCTCTGCGCCTTTTGTCAACTCCTGTAAAACTGTAACCCACGAAACATGAGCTATTGTTCGCATACGCTTGTAGTTTTTTCTGATCCAGGAAAAAAGTTACCTCACCTCAAGTCATTTATGTTTTTCCTTGTCAAGCACAATTTCAACAAGCTGAATGTTCCCCTGAAGCGAAGCAGCCTTGCATGGTGGCAGGAAGGAGAAACCATCCAGCAGTTTCAAACACTTCAAACCCCACTTGACCATCAAAAACTCAATCAGATGATGACCACTGCGTAGACAAATCCAATAGGTGAGGTAATTTATCAGAAACGGTGCTTGCCACACTTCTTCCAAGTGCAACAGGGGTGTGAAATGATTCGTTGGTACCTGCGGTTGTGGTATGTAGTTATGAAAACCGCCCCAGAAGAATTTTCGAGAAGAAAGGTCACCGTCGCGAACAGATCATCAAAATCTTGCCAAATGGACGCAGTGGTATGTCAGTCAGCCAAAACAATAACAATACAAATGGAAATGGGTAGGTAGTCAGTGAATGGATGGGACACAAAATGATCATTCACATTTGAGAAATAATAGTAATACAGTAATAGATAGACTGAACACGGTAGAGTAGAATGGTAGCTCACTTGCTGAGTCGTAAAGTACATCAGCTCCAAGAATAATGTCAGGATGTAAATCAAATAGTGGTTCATCCCATTCTCCCCACGTAAGTCCTGAAACCTGCATGGTATGGACTAATCCTAAGTTCTCTGAATTGATAGGATGCAACATGTAAAGCTCTGTAGGTGAAATGAAACCATACAGTACAGCTGGCGTTATTGAGAGCACATATGCTTCTGATGTTGTTTAGTACCTATAATAGTCAGTAAAAACAAGGAGGAAATCAACCATACTGAAGCTCTGACAAGGATCAAATGATAAGGATTCCTAAGATGGATTGGAGCTCACTTCTGAATTCTGTGCAATGTCTGTTAGTGTTACATCTGCTCCAACCTTTGCAGCTACTAATCCCGGCAGTGAGGTCCCAGCACCAAGCTGCAGATGATATGTGCAAATTAGACAAGAGCGTAACTGTAATATTGTTCCGTCAAACAATAATGTATGTATAGAGGAATGCAGGATTCCATAAAGAGAGGATTTTTCGGCCTCAGACATGGAGAATAAATACCAAGCCCTTGGGACACAGGAGCAAGTACTCCTATTGACCCAAGATTGTTCAGTGAACTGACAACTGACATTTACAATTGGTCACAGTAGCAAGTGGACCACATTGGTGATCGGTGGATGGGAAGTTGAACGAACACAAAGATGAGAAGTAGTGGTAGTACCTCAACAACTCTGGAAGCAGAGAACCGTGACCTCTGCTGCCACACATACTCTGCAAGAATGACACTGCACGGCCACACAAACATGCCGTAGTCCTCTTCGATGTTCTGTATGTAAACCCAACCAAAAGGATGTCAGGACACAAGAGCACAGCAAGAGAAGCGTGGGTAAAACTAATAAAGGATCGAAGCCAAGCGCGTGTGCTTCGTGTAGCGCCACGAGGCAGCAAACGCCTTGGCGGCAAATTATCAAGCACTTGCTCGGCGTTCCAGCATGCACCAGCATGGCAACCGCCGCATTGGATCGCCGCCTAGACGCGACGCGATCGAGGTTTAAAGACGCCGCAACGACTGTCCGGATGAAACACCCGGCCCCAGGCCCCCAGCATATGAGCAAAGCAGTGGCTCTCGGCTAGCTATCCGACGCGAGCGTGGGGAGGTACGAGATGGCACGGATGCGCGTACCTCGATGATGTCGACACGGAGGTCGTGGTGATGCTCGGACGCGCTGCCGCCGAAGTAGTGGCGCGAGACGGTGGTCATACGCGCGGGGGCAATGGCAGCGGCCCGGCAACCGGAGCCGCCGCCTTCCATCGCGACGCCTCTAGAGTGTAGAATGTCCATCTACCGGCAAACCGCAGTGAGGACGAGGCCAATCATTGCAGTGTCTCATTACAAAATTAATTATATTTGGATCGCTAACATCTTTGGGGATGTAGCTCAGATGGTAGATCGCTCGCTTAGCATGCGAGAGGTACGGGGATCGATACCCCGCTTCTCAATTTTAACCATTCTATTTTTTATGTACTTTTTTATTTCCACTACCATTCTATTTTTTTATTTTTTTATTACTTCAAGTGCATCTCCATTCTATTTTTTTATCTTCCATTCTATTTTTATGTCCTTCTTTCTATGGCAGCTCTTTTTATTCCCTTTTCATCAATAATGATACAATTAAAACGTACAATCTGTCCGGGCGCCTTGCTCCGCTCACTCCTGCATGCATCGCTCGCCCAACGACCCTCTCCATTATCCGCTCGTCCGTTTCTAAAAGAATCACTCCCGCACGTGGCGCTCGACTGCTAGCCCTACCAGGTGCGGCGTGTGGCTGCCCTCTCCTAGTCTCGACACGCGGTCGCCGGCGAGTCGCTGTGCTCGGCTGTCAGCTCTGCCAGGCGCGGTGCGCGGGCGATGTCTCCCTGCTGCATTGCGCAGCCGCCGCCCTGTCAAGCTGCTGCCTGCGGCAAACTTCACACGCCGACGAGGCTCCATTCTCCCAAGCAGCAAGGAGATGTTGCGATGTGCTGAAAACGCATGTATGTTGCAAGTGTTTTAGTGAGATGTTGCTAAGTAGATCAGGATGTAGCAATTGTTTATACATATGTTGCAAATGTCTGTTCCCAATGTTTCATCTGTGTTTTCGGACGTATTGTTGCAAGTGTGTTTCTTTGGACGTTGCATACGTTTCACATATATGTTGCAGATGCTTTATTTGGATATTACGTGTGTTTGCAACGGTTTTCAAGTATTTTTAGATGTTTTTGCAAGTGTTTAAGCATGCTTCGAGTGTTTCATCTGTCTTTTTTTTTGTTGCAAGTGTTGTATCTTAATGTTTTAAAAGTAGATCAGCCGAGTGCAACGGATCTCCATCCGATCGGTGTGGATTAGATTTTCAGCGGTGTTTCTCGCCTCCACAGCGGTTAGAGTGGCGGTGGGCACACCACGCAATGCAGCAATGGTCAGGGGCAGCTTGAGGCAGCTCTGGACGGTGCCAGGTGGCACGGGCTCCGTGTTGGCGTGGTAAGCGAACTACAGGTCCGGACGCCCGTCCGTCCGAACATCTAGGCTTTTCCTACTGCAGCTCTTTCCATTACCATTCTAAATTTTTTATTTTTTTCTTCGGTGCATCTCCATTCTATTTTTTTTATTTTCCATTCTATTTTTTATTCCCTTTTTTCCTGTCCTCAAGTCAGTTCAATGGGGTCTTCCAGTTGAGGTAAAAATTATAAGATCTAAACAAAAAAGTGGTCTGGTGTCCATATATGTACAGATTTGTGTGGGATCATGCATGGCTTGTGTGAGATCAATAGAACTTTGTGACTGAAAATATATATCCAGTGTTCATTTTTATTTTCCACTGTGTTTTAATTTCGGTACGTCACCCAACGCTTGCTTAGCTCTCTCCCTGAAACTGTACTACCACTACCAGATACAGTATATGTTTTGTCAACTTATTAGTGATTGTCAAGATATTTGTATTTTCATTTTGTAGAGAATGGATGTGACATGCATGTGACTATGTGTTCCGGTTGGAATTCCAAGTCCTTCCGAGCCACTCATCTCTGGTGCGCTCTATTTCTCCGTCAACCTATGTAAGTTGTACTTGCTTCATCCCTTATTTAGTTGGGTGAATTTGGATTTTGGGTTATTGTAGCACGTTCGTTTTTATTTGGTAAATAGTGTTCAAACATGGACTAATTAGGCTTAAAACGTTCGTCTCGCAATTTCCCACCAAACTGTATAATTAGTTTTTATTTTCGTCTACATTTAATACTCCATGCACGGGCCGCAAATATTCGATGTGACAGGTACTATAGCAACTTTTTAGATTTTAGGGTCCAACTAAACACGGCGTCGGTTGAAAACTGAAAAAGAAAAGACGATAAACTGCACTGGACTCGTAACGTGATGGCAATAAGTTTACATATAGAAAATGTGGGAATATTTTTATGGTCTAGACTAGAATAGGCAAAAAGGCAATCTTGCGGTCTACGCTGAAACCACAAAATTTACATGACCTATTCATATTTGGCTTATAATCCGTACTTTTTTAGCGAACGAACGGTATTTTTCTCTTACGATAAATCAGCCAACAATACTTTTAATTATGGCTTATCAACTAAGCAAGCAGAGTAATGGATGGGACGTAATAGCTGCAGTAGCAGTAGTACGTCGCGCCCCTTGCAGGAGGAGCAGAACAACTACGACCCGTCTTCCTCCTTCTCCTTGCTTGTTGCTAAGCTCGGCCAGACTCTCCTTGAGCTTTTTGATTCGCTTGTTCTGTCTAGAAGAAGAGTAGCCCCAGGACAGGTAGCACTCTCCAGGTTAACTAGTCGTAGCGCTCCGTGCATTGTCTGTAGTGATTTTTTTTATTTTAACATCTTTTATAAACTAATTTTAAATCTAACACTGTTTTTTTTTAAAACTAACACTTTTGGCCGTCTCTATTAACATGGCGCGGCGAAACGTCTATGTCGCACCATGTATGGTGGCGCGGCGGGAGGATGACGTGGCGACGACCGGGGCTGCTGACCGGTGACGTGGCAGGTCTGCCGCGCCATCAATCTTGGCGCGGCAGTGCCGCGCTATCCCTAACGGCGCGGCAGTCCTAGGTAAATATCGCCCGCAAGCCACCCTCTCTCTGTCTGTTTGCCCGTCGCCGTGCAGCGCCCGCCGCCCCGACGGCCGCCCGCCCGCGCCGGCCGCGTCACAGCCGCCGACCGCCCGCTCATATCAAGGTAGCTCCCTCTCTCGATTTCATGTTATTATGATTATTATTTTAGTTAGGGTTAGTGATTTATGATAGTTAGGTTAATGAATTTATTTATTTAGGTAGGTAGTTTTTAGGATTTAGGTTGTGTGTTGTAGTATAGTTAAGGTTTGGTTACGTAGTTTGGGTTTAGGTTACTGTTAGTTATGATTTTAGGTTTAGAGATTGATTAGGTACTTATTATTTAGTTAGTTTATAGTAGTAAAGTTTGTCAGTATAGATACTAGTTTTCAAGTGTCGATACTTAATAGTGCGTGATACGGCGATTTAGATGACTTGATGAAGTTTCGTCAAATGCTTATTTTCTTAGTGAAGTTATTTAATATGTTTGTTAATGTTACTTTGAATATATCCATGTGCTTTCATATTGTGTTCGTATTGCATAACAAATAGTTCAAATTTTACAATGCTACATAATGTTCATTTGAATATTGTTAATTTGAATACTCTAACCCTTTGTTTATCAATTTGTAACAGGATGGCCCCTCCCACGCAGCACCCGTTGTATCTCCTTCTTGAGGCGGTGTACGACGATCAGCACCGAGCACACATCTTGAGTGACACCGACGCAGAGGTGGCCTTGCCTCCTTTGAGGCCCCGCACGCACACCAGGGTGCACCAGTGGGACGAGCGTTACGCGCCGTACATATGGCGTGCCAGCTTCCTCGAGCTCGTTCGTGTTGTCAACTACGGTCTTCCACCCCTTGACCCAGCACTACTACTGTAGCTGTAGACAGGTGCGATTGCCTTCTTTGTACATAAACATTCTTATAACAAATTTGAGGCAACTAACGGTCGTTCTATTCTTATAATAGATGGAGGCCTGAGACCCACACGTTCTACCTGCCTTGCGGCGAGATGACTTTGACCATGCAGGACGTGAAGGCTATCTTTGGCCTTCGGTTGGGGGGACTTCTAGTGACAGGTATAGTTGACAACGATCACTGGAGAGAGCTAGTGGCTCAGTTCACTGGCTTTCTTTCACTGAACGACGAGGTTTCTAAGAAAAATAAGTGAGCAATTCAAGACTATTTAATACTTGCATTGCTTTTCAGCAGCCATCGGGTCTAATTTTCTTTGGTGAATTTCAAGAAAAGTTCTGGTGTTTCGTTGTCCTGGATCACAGAGCGCTTTGATTACTTGGACCTACAGGCTGATGAGGCTCAGATCGACAGGTTCGCTAGAGTGTGGCTCTGTCACTTCCTTGGTGCTTTTCTATTCCCAGACGCCTCGGGCAACACCATCAACTGGATCTTTCTTGACATACTACGCCAGCCGTGGGAGAACATAGTGGTGTACACCTAGGGCAGCGCAGTCCTGGCATGGACGTATCGACAGCTATGCGTTGCCTATCGTTGCACCTCAGGGTATGCGAACCTTGGGGGTTGCTCCTACCTACTCCAGGTTTGGTGTTGGGAACGATTGCCCGTTGGGAGGCCCCTTGCTACTGGTTTACCGGTAAGTATTTCGGTTCACTATATTCTTCGAGGCAGTTACATATGATGAAATTATTAATAGCTAATTCATTATCGTGTTCAATGCTGCAATAGAATGGGCATGATACACTTCCTACAACTCTGTATATCTGGACGCAAGCAGAGTTAGTTAGAGGGAATATGAGGCGCAAGTATAGGGAGTACACGGATGGTCTCGACGTCCTGACACGGTACCAGGATACGCTCTCTTTATTATCATACATGTGTCTTGTTCGATATACACTATATCACAACCTAACTCAATTACAAAATGTTCAGGTGCATTGGTGTCCTTGGGATGCTCCGAAGCTCGAGTACTATCTGAGTCCTATCACTAGGGATGAGTCAGACAAGTATCGCTGCAACGTCCCTCTTATTTTCTTCCATGTGGTCGAGATTCACTTGCCCATCAAGGTTTGCAAGCAGTTTGGAAGAATGACAGGCTACCCACCACCGCTTTACTCCACCAACCAAGAATTACATGGGTGCGTTATCGATTAATAACAAAGTTACAATTCAGAGGTGTGTGGTACAACTAACAATCGTTTTGTTGCAGGTATGATCGCAGAAAGAGGTACAAGACCAAGGATTAGTGCGTGACATACAACGCGTACATCCAGTTGTGGCAGAACAGGGATCGGCAGCCGGTCCATGCATGTCCCCCACATGACCAGCACACCTTCGACGAGTACCTGTGGTGGCTTCACAGGTCTATGAGGACACATATCAAGCCCCCATACACTGAGGAGGCGATTGACGAGGACTCCGAGGAAGATGTGATTGAAAATATGTACGACGTTGCCACTAGGGACGACACACAATTACAGAGAGCCCCGCTTCAAAAATACATGGTAAGATACTCGAATGGTACAATTTGTTATCCATTTGGTATTAAGTATGTGTACTAAAACTGTCCAACCGCGTTTTTGTACCCAGGCAACACAATTGTCAAGGATGTCCAACGAAGCAGCGTTTCGGCTTCACGAGTCTAGAGAGCAGGAGCCAGGCGTTCTCGAGGCTTTTGTGGAGGTAAACATAAACTTGTCTGTTCCAAAAATATTTCTTTAGTGTATATGCGTTTGGAAAATGCATTAACTTTAACGTCTATTTATGCAGAAGGTGAAGCGGAGCTGTAGGAAGCTAGCTCAGAAGCTGAGCTGCATGGACACTCCTTGGGTGGAACCGACAGTCCCGGCGTGGTCGGATGGCACGTCTTCTGGCTCTTTGAGTACACCAGCCGGCTCTTCTCAGCCGGTGACAGGTGTCACTTCCGCAGTGCGTATACCACCACATCATAGCGTTGAGAAGGACCCTGCAAACGAGGACGACGACGACGACCCCCCGGGCTTCCGCAGACAGCACCACTAGTGGGACGATTGGCCGCAGGATGAAATCGGCATGTCTCAGCTAGGTGGTGCCCCGCTTGGTACCCAAGGAGCCTCACAGGTAGTAACAAAGGTAGTTTCTTTAAATACGTAGGCTCTATGAACTAACGATCATAAAGATTATAAGTAATCATGCATATCATATACTTGCAGGGTACGAGCCGTACGCACCGGCAACACGACCACACCGACGTTGGCTACACTTCCAATGTGTTGCTAACAAATCCGAAGAGATAGAGACGTCCGAGGGATCCTTACACTCCTGTGTCTTAGTTTGTTACATCGAACGAATATTGTCGTCCGAAACTTACAGGCTTAGTTGGTTATATTGTGTCGAACTTATGTCGAACCAATGAAAATGTTACATGGCAACTTGTCAACTTGCGCACGGGCTTCTTTTATTTGCTTCATATTCGTTTTAATGCGTCGCGGCAGCACTGCCGACGAGATTAACTAGCAACTAGTTCAGGAACCGGCAGTCTCGACGTATCTCGCCGTCGGTGGCCGGCGTCTTGACCCTGATCCTCCCGAGCTTGGTCATCGCCGCCATGAAATCGCCGAAGAAGGCACCCTTGTTGGACGCGCAGCAGTCGACCGTGCTGCGTGACCTCATGTCAGACTAGAGCACCTGGTCGGAGCCCACCGGCGAGGGGTCGAGGAAGGCGAAGGTGTTGGGGTTGGAGTTGCAGGTGCCGTTCAACTGCGACGCGAAGCCGGGGTCCATGGTCGCGTCGCTGCCGATCCTCACCGACAGCAACCGATCTTCTGTCTACGTCTAGGTCCTGCCGTGCCGTTAGGGATGGCGCGGCAGACCCTGCCACGTCACCGGTCAGCAGCCCCGGTCGTCGCCACATCATCCTCCCGCCGCGGCACCATGCATGGCGCGGCACAGGCGTTTCGCCGCGCCATGGCAATAGACGCGACCAAAAGTGTTAGTTTTGAAGAAAAAAAAAACAGTGTTGGATTTAAAATTAGTTTACAAAATGTGTTAAAAATAAATTAAAAAATCTCTGTAGTTGCACAAGTTGTGTCTACTCTGCAGGGAAAAAAACATATATAGAATCATGGTAGGTTGCAAAAACATAGAATGACGGTGATTAACTCGGCTTTTGAAAAAGCCAATAACAAGGTTTTACACACTGGGGTCTCCAGTTTAAAAAGGAAAGAGCAAACTCCACACCTCAGCGCCAGCTTACAGAAACAAAACGAAGAACGTTCTGCTGGCTATTACAGACATATGTTATGATAGAAAACACGGTCTAAAAACCTCTCAAACGTTTTCTACTTTTACATTTGAATACGAAAACGAAAACGAAAGGGGTAAAGCCGGACACGAAAACGAACACGATCTTACGGAATATCGAGAATTTTGAAAACGAACTAATTCGAGCGAAATTACGTCGAACACGGTCGGTATACGAAAAATCAATACAGAGGACGAAGTGCATAACAATTAATAAGTGAATAATAATTAACAAGTTATACAATTTTCTTAAAATGTATCTCCATTCGACAACATGTAAGGAAGACATGATTTTTCTAAGGCAAGTAAGCGATTTAATATACCGCTGAAACTTTGTTTAATTTTTTTTTGAACATCTTAAAGAACTCAAATGAAAAAACTGAAAACTAGAAAGTTGTAGATCTCGTCGAGAGCTATAATTTTCATATAAAAATCATCTTCATCCAAGATCGTATGGAAAAAATACAAATTTTCTAAGGTTGGACTTCTAGTAGGCCAAATTAGGTTTAAACCGAATTTCGAATTCGGGATATTCCGAATTAAAAGTAGAAAGGTAGAAAATGGTCGGAAAAATGTCTAAACCGTTTTCATTCCGATTTCGAATTTGCCGTTCCGAATTTCAAACTAAATTCGAATTTGTCCGAAAATACGAATTCGGTCGGATTAAATATAGAAAACAATACGGTTCGGTACGGGATATTTCCGTACCGTTTTCATCCTTACTACGCCCTATATGACCATAATATCTGAATAGGATCCTTGAAAACTTTTCTTCTGGTTCATCCATCCCGCCAAACGCTGTATTGCCCCCTCCAGCTTGACCTGCTTGTCGGCCTCCTTGGACAAATCTGCCCACATCTGCAGATGATTAATAGCCATATGAATCACAGGATCAGGATTTAGTGGGAAGCATTTTTCAATGGCCATTTTATTACGGTTCTTCCAGAGCCCATGAAAGACCTGCAAATAAAGTAAAGACTATCCTCTTAGGGACCCCAGGCCTCCCTGGCACCCATTGGGATATAAGTTCCTGAATCGACAGAGGAAAACCCTGTAGAATGACGGTATATAGACCGGTACAGTTATTATTGAGATATATACACGTATATCGTTGATTGATACTCGATAATATAATGGTCGACCGGACAAGATTTTCATGAAGGCGAGGCGACGATATATAATTAAGCAGGTCAAACACCGTACTTTTTCAGCGAACGAACAGTATTTTTCTCTCACAACAAATCAGCCAACAGTACTTTCAATCATGTCTTAAGCGAACAGGGAGAATGATTGCTAGTAAGACAAGACATTCAGTAGCTAGGCATTGGTCGATCATCTGTTCTTTCAAAGTTGACCTTAAGATATTTCCTAAAAAAACGACTTTTGGTATTAAAAAAAGAACTCCTTCCAACAGGAGTATACTAACCAACAGGAGTACAAACTCTTGGGAGATGTAGTATATAAGTGCAGGGACGGAATGAAGGTGTGTTGTAGAGAGTTTTTTTTGCACCTTCTGCTAAGATTTGGATCGAGAGATAAGTTGCAAGTCCCATGGCGTGCGATCGATGCAGAGTATGTATTAGCTAGCGCACTGCACGATTCATCATCCACGACCACGAGAGGAGGACCCATCATCATATATACCGAGGAGATTAATACAAGAACGAATTGAATCAGTAAATAAGAGGCCTGCAGGCGGATCGGAGGAGTGTATACACTCACCGGCCTCGTAGCCGTGGCCAGCGTCGCGGCGTTGGGAACAATGCTGCTGCTGCTAGGCGCCGGCGCTGGCGACGACCGCGCCAACAGGTGACGGAGGCAGATCGCGCGCAGCGAGGGCGAGCCGAGGATCGGCGGCATCACGATGAGCTAGGGTGCCTGCTCACCCTGCTGCCTGCTGGCCATCTTCTTCCTCAGGGCTAAGGTTTAGGATCGGAGGGAGGGAGGCAGGGAGGGAGGCCGGCGGCTGCAGCTAGCAGACTACTTGCAGGTGAAGAAAGAAATGGAAGGAAATTACCCCTTATTAAGGGCTCCTTTGGATGAAGGGTGCCCAAAACCACGTGTGTTTAAGCCCCCAAGGGGTTTTCTCCACTGCACTTGCCATCCCTGTCCCCCAGGAGACAGAATCCCCTAGTGGGAAAAATTATTTGCTACCGTTTGGAAAACATGGGGATACAAACCCCGGACGACAAAAAATATTCAGAATAATCAGAAAAACACAGAATTCAGAAATGATGTTTTCTCAAGCTGAAACTTAGCACCACAGATAAATTTAGTGCTGATACGTAATTCATTTGCATAGACTTTCAAGATTATGGAAGTAAAGACAGACATGTCCAGTTCAAGCAAGGAATAAACATAAAAGCGGCATCGTGGAATGCGGCAAATTGGAAATTTCTCAGTGACTGATACGTTCAGTAGCTTTGACACTTCATGAGATGCCTCTTCAAATGTCCTGGACACTCAAACCTGCATCAACGAACATTGTCATTATCACAGATGTAAATATAGGAACTGCAAATACTAATGTTAACTGCACACAAGATCATAGCTAGCAACAGACTATCAGATTAAATTGACGTCAATACCTGTAATTATTATGGTTACTAGTATCTATCAAGCTTGCTATCAAATTGGTAACGGCTTCTAGTCAAATATCATTTGTGAAATTGGTAATTGCACTCAAAACATACTGTATCACCAAAAACGGATTCAGGTTGCATACTTAGGCCCCTTTGAAATGCTAGAGTTTCACGCAATCATACAGTACTCACAGAAAAAATATTGGATTTGTGCAAATGAAAATCTGGTTGACTAACTGAAAAGTTTCCTCAGTTTCTCAATACTAACAAAGAAAAAATCTGGTTCACTATCATTCTTCTTGAGCAATAATTATATCAGCTTTCATTCATACAGGATAACTCAATACTAACAAAGAAAAAATTTGGTGAAATTTAGATTATGAAAAATGTTGCAGCCCCTTAACCATGGTGATTAATTGATTTCTGAATTTAATTGTTCCTATCCTAACTTCCATTTTCTAATCTTCCAAGTAATTAGTTAGTTGATTTCTACTCCTATTGTCTTTTGGTTGATTGACCATTGTCAGGTAGGTGAATCTTGCAAGGAATTGATTAATTCATTTGATTTTTGTAGGAGGTCATCATCACGCTACAGATTTGGGCCATACTTTTGCCAGATTTTTTGGTTTGCCTTCTTCTGCATCAGGCTAAGTTGCCTATGGTTATGTTGTAGTTTCAGATCAAATGGCTATCGGTTGCAAGAAGGAAAAAGGAAGAGCTATATTCCTAAAAAAAGGAAGTGCTATCAGTTGCTGCTAAGGTCTTGGTGGAGAGAACAACAGAGAGGAGGAGGTGTGTTCGCAATTTGACCTGCTGCTTGCCCATTTGGAGGAAGAAAAGAAATAAGCTAGCCATTGGGAATTGCTTGCTTGGTGGAGAGAAGATTATAATTCCTAATATAAAGTTGGCAATACAATAAACTAGAATGGTATGGTTTGTACCCCTGTCTCAATTTATGAATCATTACAGAACTAGGATAAATATATGTGCTTGTCTACACAGGGATATGATTTGCTGAAACCTGAAATGATGGGTCAGGAAAGGCAATGCTCCATTGTTTCACTAAGATCGTTGTTTTTTATGATTTCAGATTCCTATCCTACCATCTGAAAAGCGGAATAGTTTGTCACCTTTTGTCTTCAGAGCACTACCCTTTTAGCAGCAAACGATAAACTAGCCATTGACTTTTGGGGGCATTGATTAAATTGCTATTACTTATTAGTCACCTCAGTAGTTAGTTTAATGGATGCTACTGTTATTTTAGAACTGAACTATGTATCAACTATAATCAAATGGGAGTAAAAAAAGATAGACACTACATCTTCTAATCTTATTAACAGGAGTACAAGTCTTCTGTTCATTATGCCTGTTACAGTGAAATTTACCTCGTGAATAAATCATATGCCTTTATTTTCTCTCATTTTAACTGTTTATGCTTCTCCTTGTTTTAAATAGATAATAATAGTGTGGACTTTGGATCAATGATGTATTGGTGTATATACAAAACAGGTTAGGCTATCAGACATGTCGAGAATCAGAAGAAAGTTTTACTGATAGGCACCGAGTTTTCTTACCAGAGATTCAGACAAGCTGTTTCAGCGTCCCATCGTAGTGTCACAGTGCCAGAACGGCATGTTGAGAGGCGGGGGAGCTGCCCACGTTGCACGCCCGTAATGACCAGGAATCACACCAGGTGGGAACGGGATGGAGTCCGTCTCACCTGAAGCAATGTTGACTGACCAGATCCTCGCAGTGCTGGTTACTCCATCGTCGTCTGCTATGTATATAGTGTTGGCAAGCTGATTCATTGGCACTGCAGCAGGAACGACCAGGGCCTGGTTTGCCCCCAGGTATACTGCAAAGTAGCCTATGTCATATGTGCGGACAAGGGCACATCCACCACCAGGGAGGCGATCCAGAGAGTAAACTATACTGCTCACCACATCTTCATAAGATAGAGAACTCACTTCGTTGGTTTCCTGGTACTGAGGACATACCCATGAGCTCTGTTGGTTTCCTAGACGGAACTCACTTCGTTGCAGTTTCTGCTGATCTTACAGTGGTGATTGGGCCAGTTGAAGTCACATATCCTGGGCCCGTTATACCAGAGCAGTTGGTTTTGCTTGAAATACCGGCAGAGGGGGCTTCAGGGATGGTGTCATGGGGCAGTTATGGTAATCATGTCTTCAAATGTGGTGAAAGAGTTTATGTCTGTGTCATGATACGTTCTGTACCCAGCTCTCTACATTGGGTATAGAACGTTTCATGACACAGACATAAACTCTTTCACCACATTTGAAGACATGATTACCATAACTGCCCCATGGCACCATCCCTGAAGCCCCCTCTGCTGGTATTTCAAGCAAAATCAACTGCTCTGATATAACGGGCCCAGGATATGTGACTTCAACTGGCCCAATCACCACTGTAAGATCAGCAGAAACTGCAACGAAGTGAATTCCGTCTAGGAAACCAACAGAGCTCATGGGTATGTCCTCAGTACCAGGATAAAAATCCCAGCAGCGGCGCCCATAATCATCAATATGTTGATCAGTAAACATAGTTGGGTGGCCCGTGAACAGGATGGCCAACGGCGTGGTTGGAAGCTCATGGAAGAAAATACCACCATTTGTGATGCCATCCACTTCTGATGCCATCCCCCATCGACAACCGGTAGTGCATCCAAACGGCAGACGTGGGAGACGCACATTGTTCTAGCCACAGTTGAGGCAGAACAGGTAGACATTGAAGGTGCCCTCCTGCTGGAACGCCACGAGGCCGTGCGCGGCTCCCCACACTGAAGCATGAGGCAGGAGGCCGCGCGTGGCTCCCCATGGTGCATCGGGAGGAGGAGGAGGCCGGCAGAAACAAGGGCAACGAACGAGCGAGGTAGCGCCTCCTTCAGTAGCAACCATTTGCAGAGCAAGCATCTTGTCTATCCCGAACCGCACTACCTCATCATCCAAGCGCGACATTATCAGCATCGGTCCATTTGTATTTGGGACCCCGGCTCTCCACGCCGGGCAAGTAGAACGCATCGCTTGCACATTGCGCCTTGGAGGACCAAGACGACACGGGGAAGGTGTGTCGCCCTAGTCCCAACGGCATCTGAGGAGAGCTTGTGCTGCCCAGGAGAGAAGCCGAGGAAGGCGAGCGCGCCGTTGAACGCCCGTGCGCCGTGTCGCAGGGTGCCCAGGACGACGCCCATTCCGCCCGCGATCACGTCGAAGGGCAGGTTTACCACCTTCCAGGCGACGCCAGCCAGGTGACGTAGAGCAGGCGGCGCGGGCCTGACCAGATCCGCCCCAAGCGGCAGAGCTGGAGCTGCCAGATCAGTCGAGTCGGGGTCGACGGGGGCCGAGGCGACGGCGAGGCTGAGGTCCAAGCCGAAGGTGGAGAGGATCCGGACACACCTGTCCTCATCGGTCTCCTCCTCGAAGGCGGGGACAGCGGCCACCGCCGAGGATGGGCTGCCCTTGTAGTCGACTGCCTCGGCCATGGCGGCCGGTGGCGAGGATGGGCTCTAGGGTTTCGGGTGGGGATCGGGCGCGGCGGTGGGTAGGATGGAGACGAGTGGTGCGAGCGGGTGGGTGACTGTGTGGAACAAGATCCTCGGAAGTCGACCAAATGACTTATCTCTGCAGTCGCTGTGCATCTAGCCGCTCACTCCCATCCGACGGTGGAGCTTCCCCACTTGTCTTGCTGGGCCGGCCCAACATCAGGCACGAGCACGACGCACGTACTGCATTTTTTCTGGCGCGAATCCTCACTGCTTTGGCGCCGCCGCGCCGGGCTCACGTTTTTGACGCGAGTGGTGCGCCAGGGTCAGGTTTCTGCTTGTGCTCTCCATCGGCAAACTGGTGCCAAAATCTCTACACTCGTGTCATCTATTGCTCTCTATTGGCAAACAGGCAAACTACTTCTTCTAATTTGATTTTTTTTTGTCCTCCCTTATTGGATTGTGCTTGAATTGATCAATTGAAGGAAGACCGGTATAAAGCTCGAAGGAAACATCAAATTGCAGTAATATGCATCATTGTGTGCATCTTAATGAAATTGCAGTAACCAACAACATCTTTTGTGCAGCCATATGAAATTACAGTAACCAGTGACATCTTTTGTGCATTGCATTCACAATAGCATTTCAAATCAATTTACAACACAATGACGATATTTACGGCTTCTATAGTCACAATTTGTTTGCTAGCACCTGAACAATTTACAGAAGGGATTCCCTTTACAGAACTGATAGCAATTACGGTCTCCTTCCATCAATCTTTTACAGGATCTTGTTCCGACTGTGTGGGGGATTTTCCCCTTCTATTAGATTAGATAGATAAAGGCTCCGTTCGCGTGTCTTTAAACCCAGCTTAATCCGCTTCTTTTTTCATCTGGAACAGTATTTTCCCCTCACAGATTTCTCCAGAATTCCTTCAAACCATCCAAATTCCTTCATAACCATACCATCCGAAGGGGGCCAAAACAAGTTGGAAGCTGACCTGTGGCCCCTAGACCTAGAGAGCCCTGGAGCCGCCGGGCCACCTCGCTGGGCTAGTAGTTAGTGGGCCTCCATTAAGGGGCCCGTTTGTCAGAGAAAACGTTTCTCTATTGCATCGCACTAGAAGGGGAAAAAACTGAGCAAGCATATGTTATACTTGAGTCTGGCGGCCGTTTTTCTTCTCCAGCAAAACATTATCCATCCTACATCATTGTCAAGTATCTGTAGTCTACACCTGCATTAGATGCTGTTTCCATGAAGGCTTGTTTTCATGCAAATTTGACAGAATCAGCTGGAATTGTTGACTGAGCCGAGGAATGTACACTGAAGTTTGGCCAGATACATTGCTGGCTCTCAAGAATCCAAGATCCGAGGCTGTCAGGAGAATTGTTTATCACGGACCTGCTGTCGGGTTTGGTCGCCTCATCGGAACGATCGTCCGTCCTTAATTTCCACATTGCACGTGGATATGCTTTCACAGTTTGCGCTATGGAGTTTTAGCCAAACTTGTACATATGAGATTTGCTCAGAGCAAGATTAGTTTAGCAATATTGCCTCGGCCTAGGTGTCTGTTCCATCGTTTTATCGGAGTATCGCTACTGGAGCTTTGCCTAATCTGGTAGCGCTGGCCTGCTCGTAATCCAACTACCTAATTCACCTCGTAATCTAAGCTGCCGCATGGACTTTTGAACCTCGTCACATCAGTTTCTCTTTCCATACACGAAAGATTTTTTTCCAAGTGGTGGTGGGCGACATGTGTGTGTGTGGAGAGGATGGAATGGAACTGGAACGGATGCAGTCTCGAGGTCGCCGGTCCACGGCCACCACGGGCGAGGCGGCGGACGCCCGAGCCGTGAGCACAACGCGAGGGCGAGGGCGATCTTTACTGGGCCGTGTGGGAACGGGCGCCAGCGAGCCGGCAGATGTTCCTCGACACGACCCCGGGGAGGAATGCGAATTTGCGCCGCGCAAGGAGCTAGGAGCCCCCAAAAAAGCTAGAGAAGACAGCAGCCGCGGCGGCAAGCGCAACTGTCCAAGGGCCAAACCAAAGATCGCCGCCTCTTGTCCAAAGCTACGCCCCCCGCGGCAGCGTGTTTGACTAGATGAGACGCCGCACTCGCCGGCCTCTCCTTCCATGCGGGATGCGGACCGCGGTGGTGGCGATGGCGCTGATGCTCCTCCTACCGTGGATGGTGCCGGGGCATCATGCGGCAGGCAGCTGTTGGCCTAGAGGGTTCGTCTTTTTTCGTTTTAGAGGGGTTGGTTTGAACTGTCGTTCAGAGGGCTGTGCCTTGGGCATTCTGAACTTAATCTCTGTAATAGCTGGTATCCCAGCAAACCTTCTATTGCTTTATATAAAGCGGGACCAATGGTCTTCGGTCTAACGGGAGCTGCGAGCGGACCTGGACCTGCGGGGGCTTGACAGTGCAGCACCCGTTCGGCTTCTCCCCCGACCAGGCGGACGGCACCGCTTGTGGCTCCGGGCGGCGCCGGCGCACAACCTGAGCCTGCCTGTGCGCAACGTCACCCCGGCGCGCGCGCTCGGACTGCTCCCGCCGGCTCAACGCCTCCGTCGACGCGCTCTTCTCGGACAGCTACGCGCCCGGCCTGCAGAACGCGCTCGTCGTGAGCAACTGCAGCCACGGCGCCCGGGCCGCCCACACCAGCAACTGCATCGTCTCTACTCCGTCCGCTGCGTCGTCCCGCCGCCTCCAGCGTCCTCCACTGTTTCTTGAACAAAACCGGGATTCGATTCAGGAGCTAGGCTCGGAATGCATGCGGCGAGCTGGTGTCAGCGTCGGCAGTGAGCTACTGGTCGGGCCGACGCGCAGGCGCCCGCGTTGCTGCTGGAAGCGTTGGAGCTGAGCGGGCCGCATTTGGCCAACGTCGTCGGCTATGGCACCTGCCGATGTCGCTGCCGTCATCACCGCCAGAGTGCCCCACCATGTCGGGCTCCGCCCCATGTCCTGGGGCTGTCGAATCCGGACGCCAGGTCCCGAATCCGGCGCCCCCTACCGACGCCGACGCCTCCGTCTTGACCATTGCAGACACCGTTCGCCTTGGCCGCCAGACCAGCCGCCGCGGGCAGGCTGGCCGGCAGAGGTCGCTGCCCCGGGCACAGCCAGCCCCTGAGCCGCAGCAGCCAAGGCCATGAGGGGAGGGACGACAGAGAAGAAAGCACCGCCCCCAGCGCATGCATGGGCCCCGGCCACCGCCGCCGGCCGCCAAGACAGATCCGGCAGCCTGGGGTCCAAATCTAGCCCCCCGGGCACCGGATCTGGCCGACTGGGCCTCGGACCGGCGGCCTCAGCCAGCGCCGCCGCCGCCATCAAGAGAGGAGAAGGGGAACACACGGAGAAGAAGAAGACCTCGCCGTCGTCCCCTGCGTCTGCACGGACACCAGCCGGCGCTGCAGCAGCCGCGGCAGCCACCTCGTCAACCTCCACGCCGGTCACGCGGGGCTGGACCGCCGGCCTGCTGCAGGTGCGCCTCCAACACGAGGAGGGAGAGCCCCGCCGCCACCATCACAGCCGCCCGGGCGGCCATGCCGGCAGCCAGCTCCGGTGGCGGCGCGGCAGGCGAGGAGGAGAGGGGTGAGAGGGAGGTGGCGCGGCAGGGGCCGCCCGAGTCGCCCCGCATGGGGGAGCGACGCGGGCGTATGTGGGGAGTAAGCCGGTGGCTTCTAGCATGGCGGTTTTGGTGGTTGAGGATACAATGCGCACCATGAAGGTTTCGGTGGTGGTTGCCGGGGAAGAAAATAGTGTGCCTCGTCAAGGCAGTTCAGCGCCTTCTAAAAGCCAAGCCAATGTTTTCACTACCCCAAATGCAAGATCAGCGGGCAAAGGTCGTCAATCGGCTGCTGGAGAAGTCCTAGGAGGTCTAGATCCAACTCAGGAGAATCCTGAACAATTTTCAACTCAAGAAACCAGTCCAGATGACAAACATTGGTCTGATCCTGATGAACCTAACTTTGTTGATGATGTTGAAATGCCTCACCCAGATGATATAGAGGATCCTGTTGGAGATTATTCTGATGATGAGGATCCATGGAAACCTTTGAATCCACATGAACCTGGCAACCTAAAGATTCGGCCTTACATGAGAGGTACAGGAAGTTGTTCTTTATGGATATATATCTTTTATTTAGTGCCTTGAAAAGCTATTTTGATGACCTATGTATTGAACTATATTTACTGATCTGTTTTGGAGCAGTGAAAGGTTCTCCATGGGGGGTTATTGGCACTTCGAAAAAAGAAAACTCTCAAATTTCTATTTCCTATGGCAAAGATGGAAGGTGTCATACCTCAACATGCTAAATCTTTTGAAGCACAGCCGTCTCAGCCGCAGGAGGAACATTATTGTTTCTAATCACCCCCTCGTTTTGAAAAGGTACTCAACATTGTTACAGTGTCCAATAAATTAAATAAGTCATAGGAATTGTACTCAACATTTTATATGAATTTGCTAAATTATGCATATTTATATATTGTTAGATAGCCAAATTAGCACTAAAATTCATAATGACATTGTTAAATTTTATGTTCTCTAGATTTATGCTTGATTGATGTCCTTTGTCTTTTTGTTTCCAACCATGATATGGTTGTGCAGATGGAAGTGAAGGAGCGTAACCATTTCTTCCTCGAAAAAGGCATGCTTTTATATTTCCAAAAAACATGATGTCCACGCGCTCATCAGACCTTGAAGTAGAATATCTGAAACCCACCATTGAAACGAGCCTCAAGATTTCCTGTGAGCTTCCTCCCATGGCCACCAAATGCAGGTCGTATCCGATTCACACATGAGAAAGTTTCATCATCTTCGTTCTGCTGTTTCCAATCTGAAGTTTCTCCTGGGTAACAAAGTTGGTTGCCCTTTCAGCTCTCTCCGACTCCCCTGAAGCAACTAGCCTCCCCAACGTTGTGATCTGCTGAACAACTTCACTGCTATGCCGTGGATGTGTTTGAGTGGGATGTAATTTCTTTCGGGTAGATAACACCTTTTTTCTACTGTCAAGGCCTGCTAGTTGTAGCTGTAGCGAATGGGAGGTTTGTCAGCATTGCTGCTCATGTGCATCTGCTTGTGCTTAATACTGGCCTTTAATTAATTAACCACGTGTCGTGAAGACAAGCATGCGACTATGCGAATTAGAGGGGGGTGTTTGGACGGAAGAACTAAAGTTTGAGGATGTGTCTATATAGGATGTTGTACAGGGTGTTCCGATACTAACAATTTTTTTTATAGATTCCCTCAGTAATCCGCGAGACGAATTTATTAATCATAATTAATCCGTCATTAGAACATGTTTACTGTAGCACTCGTTGTCAAATCATGGACCAATTAGGCTTAAAAAAATCGTCTCGTAAATTAATCTCAATCTGTGTATTTAGTTTCGCAAATAGTCTATATTTAATACTCCATGTATGTGTCCAAACTGATAACGGAGACTGCGTCGCTGAGGAACTGATCGCCAACGGCCTCGCGCGGAGCGCGCACAGCAGGACGAAGTCGCCGCTGCACGCGCGCAGAGCGCGCTCACGACGAGCCCACGACGAGCATGTGCTCGAGTAACGGCAGAAGCTGGCCTAGTCTCCCTTGTATGTAGGATCCGCTCCTTGTATGTAGGATCAGGGAGATCACGAGCTGAGCCTCGCCTGTTGTATAAATGTACATGCCAGTGAATTAATACAGAGTGTGGCTTGAGTCTATTCTTCTTTACAAACAACAGCGACTAAAGTTTAGTAGAGGAAACCAGCCGTTGGTGATGAAGCCACGGTGATGACCACTTCGGAGAAGAACTGCCATATACAGTTTTTTTTCTCTCACAGCAAAATAGCATTAGCCGACTTTAAAACCACGAGCCAAACACTCCTGGAGATCCAGCCGTCAACAAGTAGCAAAACCTTGGATCAGATGGCTCTGAACTTCTGAATGACCTGTTCTTGTGGTCGGACCCCGTCAGTCATGTTGCATTGCATCGCCATCAGTGGTCCTCACTGAACAGACACCTGCTCTAATGCATAATAAAGCACCGGCACAAACGGATGATCTCACCCACTAATCTGCAGCTAAGCTGCTTCAGTTCACTAACCAATCACCACATAGGCTGGCTAGTGACAACTGACAAGAACAAGAGCAGCATGATTGGAACGGTTTGGCCCACAGGCAGCGAGCACACCTCAGCCAGTCCCCGCGCCACGACGATGCTTCCCTTCCCTTCCGTACCCCTCGCCACATCACCCACCTCCATGTGGGGCCGACAAGCGGGGTCCCCAGGCGCGCGTGGCTGGGGCGGCCCGACGACGAGGAGAGAGAGACGGGGGGCGGCCGGGAGTGGCCGTTGCCGGTGAGGTTGTAATCACCACCTCACGTCTCGTCCTGCGCCCCAGCGATTTACTGTCCTGCCCTCGGGCTCGGCGTCTGGGACAGTGTGGCACGGGGGGTAAATTTTCGCCAACCTGGGAGGGCAGAAGAGTCATCCTGGGGGTCCCGTCCGTCAAAGGGCGGTCAAAACTACACTCACCTCATCACTTCCGTCCCTTCGATCTCCTCCCCCCCTCCCCTCTCTCTCTCTCTCTTCTCGCCACCCACGCGCCACGCCGCCGCCGACGCAGATCTCCGCCGCCATGGAGTACGAGCGCATTGAGAAGCCGTTCCCCGTCCAGGTCCCTCCGCCCCCCTACCTCCCTGCTGCTGCTACATGCCTACATGCCTTTTCTTCCCCATACAGATTCTCTCTGTCCGTTGGGCTCGGTCTGGTACCAGGATGAGTAATGCGGGAGCGCTGCTGTGTCTCTCTGCCTCTGTGTGTGTCGCTTGCTTTGCTGCAGCAGGGCGGCGGGTTCTCGCCCAAGCGCCTGCGCGCGATGCTGCTGGGGGTGGACAAGCGCCGCAAGGGGCAGCAGGACGGCGGCGCCGACGAGGAGGAGGACGACGGCGGCGGCGACTATGGCGTCGTGCCCAAGGACCACGCCAGATCCGACGCCGGCGACGGTGGGTGCTTCTGCTTCGTTCCGCCTGCCTCCCCCGTTTTGATTTTCCCATTCCCACTCCCACCCCTCGCGTTGCTGCCTGCTGCTGTTGCCGATCTCGTCCTTTGCTTCGTCTCGGATTATTGTGGGTTCCTTGGATGGGCTGCTGCATTGGCATTGCTTCTTGGAATTGGATAGGGCAAATTGATTCCGTGGACAGTGCCAATGCGGGGAGCAGTTTAGGTCGTCATTGTTCATCATGATTTTTTCCTCACCATAATATACACATCTACCGGTAATTGCTAGTGTACTAGTCTGGATATGCAGAGCCATCTTTTTTCTGTCAAGTAGAGGCACCTCTGTACCCAAAGGGGAAGGGGAATGGAGAATCTTCTCATACTCTGTTGTCTTCACTTAAGAGTGCGATAGCCATGTACTAGTGTACTTCAGAGGGTAGCTGAACTCAAATTGTGGGACAAGACAATGTGCTTGCCTGAACCTTCGGTTGATTTCAGAGTCTGAGACTGCATGACTGTATTCTCATGTAGGTGGCGGAGGCACTGTGTGCGAAGAATACAAGGACGTCGACGTGGTGAGCACCATCTCAGAGTCCTCATCCTCCCTGGAGACAGGGGGCGGGCACCGGTCCCGAGACGCCCACCCCGTCCCCATGGGCTCTAGGATCAGGGTGCCCGAAGAGGACTCGTGCGACTCCGAGAGCGTGGCGTCCAACTTTGAGTTCCACAAGGAGCGGGGGGCCACCGCCCGGTCAGCGGCGGCATCGGTCGTCCCTCCATTCTCAAAGCCTGCACCATCAAAGTGGGACGATGCACAGAAATGGATCGCCAGCCCGACGACAAACCGTCCTAGCAGGGGTGGCGGTGGGGCTCCTGTACCTAAGAAGATAGAGAAGCCTAGCGCTGGCATCGGGAGGTTGCCAGCGACCAAGGTTGTGTTGGAGGCCACAGAGGAGATAGATACTAAGAGGATTGATCCAAGCCAAGAGAAGAGGGAAATTGGGTGGCAGAAAGCGGTGAGTTGGGCGCCGCCCGACCCCTGTCCGGAAGTGGAGCCTTGTCCAAAGACTACACTTGCTGCAGAAAGTACAATGGCTGCTTCGGCTGGTAAGCGTTGTATTGCTCACTTAGCCCTCCCCTCATAATATGATTTTGTTCCCCACGGTCTCTTCTAACTGGAAAAGTAGCACTCATAGATGCAAACTTTTTTAATGAATGCAGTTACTTTTAACCGTCATGATGCATCCACCACGCTTCAAAGTGCAACAACATGCATACCTCCTCCATCGACAGTTCGGTCAGTGTCAATGAGGGATATGGGCACAGAAATGACTCCTATTGCAAGCCAAGAACCATCTCGGACAGGAACACCGGTGAGAGCAACGAGTCCAAATTGTTCTCGGCCAACAACTCCACGAAGGACGTTAGGCCCCAATGCAATTAGTGCTGTTATCAGCCACGGAGAATATAGCAATTCGGAATTAAGTGAACAGGAACTGCAAACAAAAACTAGGAGGGAGATAATGCTTCTTGGCACACAGCTAGGTAAGACCAATATTGCAGCATGGGCAAGCAAGAAGGAAGAGGAAAAAGATGCATCACTTTCACTGAAAACAGTGCTCGTGGACCAATCAACACAGAACATAACTGCAATCCGTGCAGCTGCATGGGAAGAGGCAGAGAAGGCCAAATATTTAGCAAGGTGCTTATATCTCATTGTCTTTATTATCTATGTTTGAATTCTCTGGTCCTCGGTGACTTAATATGTTTTGCTTTTTACTCTCCAGATTCAAACGAGAAGAGATCAAGATCCAGGCTTGGGAGGATCATCAGAAAGCCCAAATAGAAGCTGAAATGAGAAAAATTGAGGTTAGCAGATTATTTCCTGTCAATTTTGCACGTCAACACAAACATAACAATGACAATAGATCCCTTACAAATTCTGCAAGTTACTAAGATGCATTTTCTACCTCTTGAGTTTTTTAGCAACCTTGTTTTATTCTTTTTGCCACAACATTTGCAAAATGCATATGGATACAACAATCCCTTCATGGGAAGCTTGTTCAAAGTAGTTATCCTAGCTCTGTTAATAGTAAGTGCCTTGGTGCAACTTGTAAAAGCTTAAACACAGAGGCAAAATATTTGCAGCCTCTCACACCTCCTGCAGCTCCTATTTATCTGAATTCAATGTCATTGCCCTTTGGGCTGCAGTTATTTGGTCACTCCCGTGAAGATGTGATGCTTTCTCTAATCTTTGTTTTGAAATTTAGCACGAGATAGTACTTACAGCCAGGACAGCAATTTTCTATTGAATCAGCATAGCAGTTGTGGTATTAGTATCCATTTGGATATGACATAGCAAGTTAAAGTATTGTTTATTCTGATATAGGATGGTAAGTATACTGGTTACTGAACGAGTCAACGTTGTTGTGCTGCTACTCTTATTCAGTTCTTTTGTTCAGTTTGTAATATATGTTCAGGTTCAGAACATGTAAAACCAAGGAGTAAAAGTTCAGATATTTTTGTCACCATTTTTGTGAATACTGCATTGTTTGTATAATCGTATCCATAATTTTAATCATGGCATTGTGATTTGTGTCTTCCTGAAGGTTGAGGTGGAGCGGATGCGTGCCCGTGCACAAGACAAGCTGATGACCCAGCTCGCATCGGCGAGGCACAACGCAGACGAGAAGCGTGCCGCTGCAGAGCTGAAAAGGAACCGTGCAGCTGCAAGGACGGCTGAACAGGCAGAGCACATCAGGAGAACCGGCCGGGTGCCGCCTTCGTTTGGCTGCTGGAACTGGTGCTCGTAGGGAGAAAAAAAAAAGAGCATGGCAAGTGACCTCTCTTTCCTGCCATGAAGCGCCTCCCGCCCATGAAAGAGGAAGCATCCTCACTTGTTACTGTCTTCGAGTACTAGCTAATGATATGAATGAATCATGGCCTCGTACAATCTTCCTTATGGATTGGTTGAGTACATATGTGGCACAAGAATGAGTCACTTGTAACTATATACATACATATGTAAGATGTGAGCTCCATGTGTCCTGAGCTGTTTAGTTACTGTAAGTGTCACAGATGTACCAAATTCAAGGTCAAGTGTGGTTCAGAGCTAGGCTCAGCTTGGATTCCTAGTGCATATATGTGATAAACTTTACATCAAGAGTCCTCCATGCTAGCTGTGCCTGGATAGGATTTGTGTTCTTCTATCTATACTTGATGTTCATACTAACAATCCGCACTGTAATAGAGGTAGCAATGATGATGAACAATATAATATTAGTTTACAGAACAGGAAGCCAAGCACCTCTCTAACCTGAGCACTAATATAAGGTGACAGCAAGCTCAGGAAAGAACCTTTGCTAAACATCAACCATACGTATGGAACTTAACCATGTCTGAGAAGGTAATGAACTTGAGTTATGGACCAACAAGGTTCCGTCCATTAATTTAATTCGTACAACACGATCTGGGAGCAGATGAAGATAACGTCAACCTGAGTACTAGTAAGAAATTTTGTACATTTCTCTCTTAAAGGAGTCCTACAGCTAGAGGAACTGAAGAGCAGAACCTGCCATGGGTAGCAGTTATACTGAATGTGAAGTGTACAGAACAGAATCCAAGCACTTGTCTCGTTCTTCTCACCTAGTACACAGAAGACCAGGAAAGGTTGCTTTCCATCAAAGGCCTTCTATTATTCAGATTGAGTCCGAGGGAGAGGGGTGTTTTATTGGGGCTCGAGAGATTCACATAATGGAGGCGTTTCATGTAGAAAATAGAAACAATTTCAGATATAGCTCAATCACACATGTGCTAGTAAGTAGTAACTTGAATTATCAAGCAACAAGGTTGCATTAATCCATTCATACATGAATACAGAGAGCAGATGAAGATAATATGAACCTGAACAATAGCAAGAGAATCAGTACATTTCGTTTGATCTTTGAACTCTCTCTCTTGATTACAAGAGCCCTACTGGTACAACTGGAGGAACTGAAGAAGAGAACAGGGCATGGCCATGGATTGTAGAATTTCAGACAGATCATCAATCAACCACACATGTATTACTAGTATCTTGAATTATCGACCAACAAGGTTGCATCAATAGATCACGATGGAGATCGAGCAGCACATCAAGTTAACGTGAACCTGAACAAGTAGTAAGAAAAAAATTAGTACGTAGTAATGCTGAATTCTCTCTTGATGATATTCGAAGAGAAGAGGGGGGCACGGACGGACCCTGGGCGCTAGCTAGTCTACTCGAACTTCTTGATGAGGGAGAGGTCGTTGAGCATCTTCTCGATCTTCTCGTCCCCGGCGTCGCCGACGAACCTGCCGCCGGACTTGAGGGAGGGGACGAGCGCGGTGGCCTCGCCACTGGTGTCGGGGCAGAGGTTGCCGAGCGTGCAGAGCTCGAACTCGGCCAGGCCGTAGCGGCTGAGCGTCTCGCGGACCTGGCGCACGGCGTCGGGGTTCTTGTAGCGGCTGAAGCGCTTCACGTACTGCAGCGACTTCTCGAACACCTGGGACACCTGCGACGACGGGTCCGACTCCGACGAGTGCTGCTGGATCTGCTCGTACTTGTGCTCCAGGATGATCGCCACCTCGCAGTTCATCAGGCACTTGGCCTTCAGGAACTCTGCAGCCACAGGCTTACGGGTGAGTCGAGCTCGAGAGGGACGAAACCCTAGCCGCCCGCCCAAGGACTGGACGGTGGTTGAGAGGGGAAGAGGGGGAGGATGGAGGGCGGCGTGGAAGAGAGCGGACCCTCGCCGATCTTGAGCTCCGCAGCGTTCTCCTCCTCCTCGCCGGACATCCTGCCGCCGCCCTGGCGCTAAATCACTCACTGGAGTCGACGAGGTTGGGGGAACTTGGAACTTGGAATTGCGAGGTTGGTGGGTTGAGGAAGGGATGATGGCGGCGCCGGAGCGGGAGGGCTATGCGTTGGGCCGGATCGCCATGGGCTCTGATCGAGAACTTCTAGAGTGGGGTGGGCCTCGGAATAAACTGACCCTCCGTTGGTGCTTTTAACCCACATCAACTTTTACAATAGTCTGATTCCCGCTCATTTATATAATTGGATTGGATTACTGATTCTCAAGTCAAAAAATTATATGTAATTGGATTAGTAACATTCCTTAACTTTTAAACTTATTTGTCCTGCATTCCAAGAGTAACTCCAATAGTATCTTTATAAATACTTTTTAACAAGCATACACCTAAATAAATCTATAACTAAATTATACACGATCCAATGAATATGGAATTTTTACTATAGTTCAAGCATACAATAGTTAGCCTACCATAAAAAAATTTCAACACAATTGGCCCATAAAATTGTTGCTCTGAATTAATTATAGAAAAGCATACATCTAAAGCTATATCAAAAAATTTGTACTAAAGCACACCATATTATATGTTCACTGTGTAGATCTACTCACGTGGAGTCCAACAAAATTGGATTTTCTATTTTATGATTTTTCTATGATTTACTATATTTTTTTTAAAGATTCAACCAAAATAAATAAAAAAGAAAAAAGACAAAACGAACGGTTCTAAAAGTTCAGGAGGTGTTTTACCTGATTTTAGAGTTCTGGGAGGAAAAACAGACTTTCGCAAAACTTGAGGAAGGTAATGTGGACGTTTTCCTAGTCTGATTACCCCTCAACTTTTACAATAGTCTGCTCGGTGTCGATTACTAACATTCCTTAACTTTTAAACTTACTAAGTTCGTGTCCATGCGTGGCTACGAGACAGCTAAACTTTTTTTTATTAAAAACACATGGATCACACGATAAGATAATAATACTGTAAAATTAAATACCGACGTTACATTTAATCTAAAAATCAAAGTTCGTGTAATTAACACAGTCATGAAGAGCGCGACGTCGTAGACTCACAAACTCTACTGTATAGATCTTTTCGTGATGTAGCTAAGACAATATTTTATATTGGCAAAAATAAATCTCATCTGCAAGAACAAAGATAATGTTACCTATCTTTGTTATCTGCAATGTTTTTTCACTGATGAACTTCTATTTGAAGATATCCTTGTTCCATCTAGGACTATGTACATTCACTGTGGCCATGTACTATAAGTTAAATACAAGAGTTTGCCTGACATACATCAGCACTGGTGTACCTTTACATCACTTTTCAACAGGTCTAGAGTCAATCATGATAAGCGTCTTCTTCTACAGGTCGAAAATAGCCCTGTTCGTTTCGCTGAAAATTTGGCTTATGCTAATGCTTATGCTGATTTGTTGTGAGAGGGCTGTTCATTCGCTGAAAAGTTATTGAAGTAGTGTTGAAGAATAGGGCGAAAGAATATTTTTTTCAAACGTGTAGCCATGACAAAAGAAACTATAAACACAGTAGAGATTATAATAATAGGAAACAAATAACAAAAGCAGGAGCAAGTGACTTACGTATCTGCACTGTGGTAAGTTGTATTTTAGATTCTCATATACACCAATCGCAATAGTCATTTCTTTCGCACGGTATCTTTTATGGTATTCTGGGCTTTTTATTTAAGTACACATTTTCTGGAAGAGAAGGATATCGAGAGTCAGGATTAGTATAACTTATCTATTTTATATAATTAGAAAAACAACAAATAAGGCAATATAATATACCATGATAATAATTATAAAAATGTGTTAACCGAAGCGCAGGTCCGTGTGATGCTTCATAATATTTTTGGATTAACATTTTAAAAACGGTAATATTTTTAGGATAAAAATGAGAAAAGATCAAACTACGCATAACCCACAATCACAAATACATTATCCTCAGCAGGCACTTCAGCTGTTGAGCAGCAGCTACCAGTGAGGGTGAGGGGAGATGGGAGTAGAGTCCACTTCCACCATAACCAAACGCGCAGTGATACTCTCGATCTAGTCCTCTCTTCTACTCCGCTTTTCCCCCGTGGCACGGATGCACGTGCGCTCATCGGATTCGGTCGTGTGCCGGCGAGAACTGGGCTGCTGCAGACGAAAAACATAATAATCACGATAACATATGTATGAGCGTGTTATATTGTTATACTATTACTACAAAAAGATATTATAATCCTGATGTTTGGAGATTCATTATACTGTTATACATATGTATGAGCGTGTGTTATACTATTAGGTTCCATACAAAAATGATGATTTTACCCTCTGAGTAACAGTAAAATTTTACTATATTCCATTATGTCATTGCACGATATTTTCATCCATTCCCCTAGATATCATTGTTTTTAATATTTATTCATTCCAAATCTCCCACCGAAAGTATATACATATATATGACAAGAAAAGAATGAACAAAAATACATGGATAACACATATATGTTTACATAGACAACAAGCCAGCCATTTAATTGGTCACTGGATACACATGGATGACATATATTTTAGCGAGCTGCTCATTAAATCAAGGCTACACTTAGGTGCTCCTGATAGTAGTATCATCATCTAAGTTTTGTGTCGTGAAACATCACGACACCACTTTTGCTGCACATAGTAATGAGAACACACTACAGTAGGCGAGGAGAAAGCTTGCTTTGTACCTTAAAGGAGCCTCCCAAAAGAAGCAAAAACAGGGGATGTTTAAGTTTCAGTAAGTCTAATACCTAGTACCAATATGAATAAGAGCAAAAATCATAGGAAAAGATAAGCATCAATTACCTTTTGATATCGTCGATAGGCATCGCGGCCAGTAAACTGTTGCTCATTTTTTTGAGACATAAACCTGTAGCAAAACTTCAACAAAGCAAAATTATAATTGAATATGTTTTCTTCAAGAGGATAAAAGAATAATCTTAAAAAACATTGAAATGCAACTAATATATGCATCCATACGGACAAGTTATATAATTCTTACTACACACGATTGAGGGTCCTCATATCGATCAGTCAGACCATGCTCTTAAGGGCTACGACGCTGTCCTTGACCATGCTCGGCCTATGCAAGTGCATCACGTAGGCGCACTGTGGCAGAACCGCCTAATCTAATGCCTCCCAGTATTACTCATCTTCTATTAGACACTAAGTACCTAAGGAGGATACCAAATTACGCAGTTCTATCGGGCACACCCCAGGGGAGAACCTGAAAATCCATATTTTTCCATCAGGATCACAAATGAGAGAATAAAGCTTATATCATTCTTAACCATTTCTTACATCACTTTTAATACAACATCAGAGTATAACATTTATTGTTATAACAGCGGAATGTAATCATATTATCAGAGTTCTGAACAATTTAATTGAACAGCGGAATATAAACATGTGAACAGAGTTACAGCGGAATTAAACATCTATTTATGACATGATGAAATATTGATATATAAACTACGAAAACAGATTATAAAACTTCCATTTAATAAAATATTTGGTGAGAGTTATAAATAAAAACTATGATCGTAGCGTAAAGGAAATCCTCTCTGAGCCCACCAGGAGAAATTCACATACAAGGGTTAGCTCTAGCATTCGCCTGTCACCTGCAACAGGGGGAAATAAAACCCTGAGTACTCAATTGTACTCAGCGAGACTTACCCGACTGGAGAAAAGAAAAGACTACAAGGATATGCAAGGCTATCTAGCTTGTGGGTTTATTATATCTGCAGGAGCATTACTAAAAGTGCGTCTTTATATTCGATTTTTACTAGCAGTCGCATTAGTTCATTAACTAAATATTCTATGTAAGCAACAATGCTACTTTCAAGCAGGTGGTAAGCAATCAGAATGTTTTTTACCATCTTTCATCTTCCAGTTCTTACTATGTCCCAGACTCAGTGCGGTGCAAGGACTTCCTACCTAAAAATCATCCTGACAGTCGGTCCGAAAAGAGCCAGAACCCATAACAAGAGAGTAACAAGTCTTTCCTACGCCCATACCTAAGTATGTGCTCGGGATAATAAGTCTGTGACCTGCCTAGAACCCAATGCAACGGTCGGTCCTTAACCGACATAGGTAGGGAAAAACAGTGTAACCAAGCTATGTCATGTTGGCCGCAGGACACAACCTCTTACACCCACCAATACCCAAACCATATCCCTGCCTAATCACCATTTTTCCTTTCCACCATTTATATTTTTCAAGTGATAATAATACAGTAATATATTTTCTATCTCTCACGAGTGATAGACAATCACTCGACTTCTACCGGAATCCTATAACATAGCAATCTACACGATCCTGTCATACTAGTAAGACTCATGGGATATATATATGCAAGTGGGTTTCATTCAACCCCTTAAAACTTAACGCACAAATATAATTTAAAATGCAAAAAAGTAGGGGTTATGCACCGGGACTTGCCTAGGTAAAATATAACCAAAAGTTAGTATTTACATTTTCAGATCATCCATCATCATCTAAATAGAAAACCCATTGCATCATCTTCTAGAGAGAACACCATTACACCATCTTCAGATTCCTACTCATCCTTCACTTGATCCGTTGATCCATCATCGTACCTATATGATATGTAATGCGATGTAATGTAAAGACATAATTAATCGACTGCAATCGTGACTCGTAAAAATACGATTTACACCTCTCAAGTTAACGAGCTAGTTCTAACGATAACCGTACTTAGACTACATATCCATGTTGTCGAATAAGATGTTATTTCCCAATAATTATTTTAGTTATATAAATCCAAGTTGTTTCTTTATTTTATTCTATGGATTTAATCATTATTCCAAATAGGGCATCACTACCTTTCTAGCAAACTAATTATTCCGGAGCTACAAAAATTACAGTGAGCAGCTAATAATATTAGTAATTTACTGTAAAATTCTCAGAGTCAACACTATCACCGATTTATCATAGAAATTCCTATAAGTTTACCTTTTAATAATATTAAGTATGTTAAAATAATTAGAGCAACCCTAAAAACATACCGAATCTATGTGAACAAAATACACTATTGGATAGATCATGATTTTAGGAACTCAACAAAACTAGTTTGGCATTTGTATGATTTTTTTATGATTTACTATGAATTTTAAAAGTTTATTTACAAAACTAAATTAACAATTGCTTTAGAAAACTAAAAGGGCTAGCGGCTTGGCTCGGCCCGCAGACACGCCGCGGCCTGCTGGCCAGACGTGGCCCAGCAGCGCGGTATAGGACGTGGTGGCCCAGGTGGGAGTCCGCGCACACCTAGCCCAGGCGCGGCGTGGCCCAGGCACAGGCGGACCAAGGCCGGCAACGTGACTCGGCCCTAGGCGCGGCGGCCGTAGGCCAGCCCAGCAAGGCGCGTGGCACCAGGCCCAGGCATGGGCCATGAGCAGGCCGCGGCCACAGAGGTGCAGGGTGAGCGGCCCAACAGGCTGGCCCACACGCGGCGAGCGCGACCCAACGCGGGCGGCGGCGGTACCACTTTGCGAATAGGCCCTTGGGTTATCTCGAAACTAACGCACAGTACCAAACACTATTTAGGATAGTCGCTGATATTTGCATTAAGAACCCTGAAGAACTTTATTCCTTACCTTTCTCACCTTTTCTCTCTCCCAAAAATAGAGCACGGAGCAGAGGGCACCGACCGATGGTCAATCCTGGCCGGGGAAGGCACGGCGGCGGCGGAAACCCATAGGTGAGGGCATAGGAGGAGCAACGCCATGAGAGCTATAGACCAATGCGAGGCCACGGGACACGCACGCTCATGTGGGGAGCCAAGCAACGACGCAACAGACGCGAAGGGAGGCGGCATGGTGCTACGGCCGTCACGGCCGCAGGCGCAGGCAGTCGCGGAGCTCGACGCGACGGCGAGCACGCGTGCGTGGGAAGGAGTACGTGGCCAGGCGGTGGCGGCCACGGCGCATCGGGAGGAGGCAGGGCGACGATGGGCATGACCCAGGCGGGTGCCGCAGGGTAGCGGCATGGCGTGCGCCGACTCGCCGAGGCCAGCAGCGGGAGGCGAGTTGGGGAAGAGCAGGAGCTAGGCTGCGGCTCCAGCGCGGGACCAAGGGAGCTTCGCGCATGTTTCCGAGGGATCAGACCACGGACGACGTGGCCATAGTGGCGGTGCTCCAGCGTGGGTGCTCGTGTGAGGCAGCAGGGAGCAGGGAGGCGGGCGCGGCCATTGTCGCAGAACCGACCAATTTATAAGAGTACAAGTACAATGGCGGCCCGCAAGCGGTCGTACTGTCATACTTGAACCCATATAAACCTGGTAGTCCGTCGAGGCCCACAAGCGGTCGCACTGTCATACTTGAACCCATATAAACCCGGTAGTCCGTCGAGTACCACGACGGGTCTCGATAAACGATTTACAATAACCAAGATCGTACATGATTCAACATACATGCCACGTATTACATAAAGTTCACAGATACATTTTCATTATCAGAGTATGAAACCAGTTATTACAAACTGAGTTTGATAGAGAAAAGCGGAAGCAAATTAAGTTTGAAAGTAAAGTTTTCAACATAGTTTAGTACAGTGCCAAGTAGGATCACAGTCCACAAAAGCAAAGATAGGGATTATTAAAGAAGCCTGCCCAAGGCTTACTCCTCATCCACGGTGGGATAGAAGCAACTCTTGCAATAACCATGATACACAGTGCCATCTGCAACAATGGAAAATAAAACCCTGAGTATGAGAAGGTACTCAGCTAGACTTACCCGTCATAAACCAGAAATAAAATAACTCCAAGGATTATGCAAGGCTGTATAAGTAGAGATAGCTTGACAACATTTTGCATAAAAGCGATTAACTTAGTTATACAATTATGATTCCAATATCAGGTTAATTATAACTATCCATCTCTAGATTAGCAACTATCCTGTACCAAACATGTGGTATATCCATTTAATAACATACAATAGTAACCATAGCAGGTATTGTAATTCCATATTCATCCGAACCATCATGTTTCATAACACAGTTACTACGATGTTGGAGCTAGCCAAGTTTCTCACTATCCGGGAGAGACAGCGATTCGAATCAATTTCAACCAGCTGGGAATTTATTCCTAACATAAACCCAGGCATACCGCGCGAAGGCAGCCTTAGGTCACCATTGGTACAACTCAGGTACACATTTCGCGGGTCCGTACCACGCCGCACAATCTAGGACACCAGATGCCAGGACGTTCAGGCCTAGCCTGCCCTTGGGCTCAGTCTGATCGCCCCCCGCAAGGAGCGCGCAACAGAACAGGGCCCGACCTGAGTTGAGCTACTCGACTTCGCGGTCGGAACGAGTTATCCGGCCAGCTAAGTGATAGGCATGCATTCAATCTTGTCAGAAGTTCCAACAACGGTACGGTCCTTGATCGGCACAGACGGAATCTCATGAGTCATCCTACGCATAGACTCCGCCCGGCCTTGATTTTCTTTTACCCCATGGTTCTGTTCCACGATAGCAAATATAGTCAACCGTGCTCCGGTATCCACCCATATCTCGCAGGTGACAGGAAATCACCCGACTTCTACCGGTCTAAGCATGGCTAAGCATATATTCGATCCTGGACCTATACCGGTTAAAGGTATAATATCTGGACAAGAAATTCATGTGCATCGAGGGGTTCTAATCAACTCTTATAACCTAATGCATCAATCACAAGTACTTAAGTAATCATTTATAAAATATTAGGAGACTTATAATGCTCCGGGGCTTGCCTCGCAGAAAGGAAGTAGGGCGGTGGTCAGGACACTCTGGAAGCTCTTCAGGGATCTGCTCCTCGCCTTCGGGAGCTGCGACTTGAGGATTCTCCTGCTGGTACTCTTCCTCTATTTCGTCGAATTTCAGCAACGTTATTTCTTCCTCCGATCCTAAATGCATGAATATGGCATAAGATATTGCGAATGCAAATATGTTAACAAGTGTGGTATGATGATACATGAAGAATGCATTCTTGCAAATATTCTTAACAGCATGTGGTTTAAGTAACAATAGGTGCATCGCGTTTACTGAGTATGTGCATATCTTTTCTTGATTAGGTAATTAATTATTTCAACAATGCATCTACTATTTCACAAACAGCAGCTACTTGTTTTGCTCATTATTGGAGTTCTAATTATCCAAATACAGTGATCCTAAACTTTCTAGAAAGCTTATAAAATTACCTACAACTCTTATTTAATTCACAAAAGCTAAATCACAACTTATCTTAGCCAAAACAGACAATCATATCAGTGCTGTCCAGAAATTCTAGAGAACAAGCAAATTCGGAAAAGCTAACTTTAAACAGTTATAACTCCTAAACCGTTTGACCTATGGTCCTGAAATTTTAACACAAGACATATGATGAAGTTATCTACAACTTTGTTATTAACCATTTTTACAGCAAACATCATTTTTATCATGCAACTTATCAAACTACCGAATCTGTCCAGAAATTATTCCAATTCGTATTATAAAGCAACAATACTTCTACTTCATATAATTATTCAAAGTTTGACAACACAAAGTCTACCAACAGTTTAAACATACCAAATACACTCAAGAAAACCTAATGGTGAAGTCCAAACTATTTCTTTAAATGCCTTTATTATTTTATTTAGATACTTAGGTTAAATAACCAACATATACTAGATGTACTTCATAAATTCTCAAAAATTTACAGTGCCTTACTAATGCTACCAAAAGACTACTGTAAAAGTTTTATGCTATTTTATCAAGTAAAACATTCTATACAAAAATGACAAGGCATAAAGGCTTAAAATAGCATAAATAGAAAACCCTAGTGAAAAAGTGTTAAGAAACAGATTTCCTATTTTTTTATCATCCTTATGGTACTAGGATAACCTCCAACAAATTTCATGAATATTGGATTCCTAAATAATTTATAAAAATTTATACAAGGATTACCTATTTATAAAAGAAAAATCTATAACTACAAATCTATGCATGCACTGGTCCTCAAATTTTTACCAGAGCTCATACATGTCAAGAATAGCTTGCCACAAAAATTTCATAATTTTTGGAGCACAGGAACTCTAGATATAAAATAAACAAGTTTGCATGCATTCAAAAACACATTTCAAATCTCCATTTAAATCTTCCAAAATTTCTACTGTAAGTGTCAAGATCATATTTTTCTTAAATACTTCACTTTCTAAGGAACACTACCAAATTTATTTCATAATTTTTGAAGCTACCAAACTGGAGATCTAAAAATCACAAAACACATGAAATCAGGATTGAAATGAACTATCTTTTGTACTGCTGTCACTGACAACTGGGACCCACTAGACAGTTGGCCCCACCAGCCAGTGACCGAAGCAGAGCAGCGGCACTGCGCGACATTGCGCGGCCACGGCTCGTCGACGGCGAGCTTCGCCGGCGATGACATCAACACTACATGACCCTCGTGACCTAGCGCACCTATTGAGCTACTTGGTTGGGACTCTCGATGAAGCTACGCGCGGCGGCGACACTCATGGTGACACGGCGAGGCGGGACAACAGCGGTATGCCAGCGACGACCTCGGTGGCACAAATACAAGCTCAGACGAGCATCTACGAGCTATGGTGGACCTATTGCACAAACTATCGTAGCAAGAGGTGGACTGTGGCGGCGTGGCCACGACGACGGGCTCGGTGGCGGAGCTCCGGCGATGCCGTGCGCGGTGCTGAGGCCTTACCGGCGCGGCTAGTGAGCACATGCGGTGCGGTGAGACGGTAGGAGTGCGGTGAAGCTTCTACGGTGGCGAAGGAGCAACGCGGGCGAGCTTGGCGCTACAATGGCGATGGCGGAGGCTCTCGGTGCTGCGACTGCTGCGGCGGGTGAAGAAAGAAGGCCGAGGAAATGGAATGGCGAGCGCGGGGCAGTGCGGGCAATAGATGGGAGTGATGTAGTGCGCTGGGGCCTGGCTCTGTCGTGCTGGGCAGGGCGCCGGCGACGCGCGGCTTCGCCAGTGGCTCCACGCGGCGGCTGTTGCCTGATACCGGTCGGCCACTAAACCGATTGATTCAGTTTGTTCAGTTCCTCGAAACTGACTGACGACGCGATTTCAAAGCAATCATACTGCTAAACCGTAACTCCATAGTGCAAACAATCTAAATGAAACTTGTAGACCTATGTACCAGCTCCAATTGTTGTTAAAGAATCATGCTCTAATTCGCAACCTAAATCGAGTTATATCATCTCCAAGTTGGGCTGTCAGCACTGTCAGTAAAACCGACCGAGCAAAATCGCCTAAGTGTAGAAAACAGTGAAATCTTGGTTCTTGTGAGCTAATTTCGACCATGTTAGGAGCTAAACCAGTCTATGACCCAAAAATAAAAGTTGTTCCCTATATCAAATACTACAACTTTGCTTTAGTGACCACCTCCATGCAAGGTCTCTAACACATAGTTCAAACTTGGTCAAACATGTCACATTTAAATGATGATACACTTCAAACTATGGCTTAATGACCTATTTACCCCTAACCATGAATATCAAAGTTGTTCATAATGATACTCTAAACATGTTCAAGCAAATTGCAAGGTCATACAATCATTTCATGTATTAGTCACACATAGTGCTATCTAGGTTAACACATGAAATCTTACTTAAGTGTTTGGTCATGAAAGGTGACCTTCATGAACAATGTCCTATTTGCTAACCTATGTGTTGCTAACATGTTTTTGTGACTCATATCAACCATCTACATGTATTCACTCATGATCATATGCATATATACCAAGAAACATAAAATAACAAGCAATGTTGCATATGTTTCAATCAAATGTTTCAAGTGTAAATGCTTATATATGAATGCTTGATGCTCATGCTCATGCTATGCAAGTCAATTTATGCAAGGATAACACCTAGGGTGTTACAGCCATGGCGTGCCACGAGGCAGCAGGCAGGTCACGGTCCGGCCGGGCGTTGCGGCACGGGCGCGCCGAGGAGCAGCGGGAGGAACTAGGGGTGCAAGGAGGACCGACGACGGCGGTGCTGTCACTGCGGTGGTGTGGGCATGCAGGGCAAGGGAGCGGATGCCCGGGTACCAAGCGCAAGGGGTAGGCAAAGAAGCAAGGACTTGCTACCGCTAGATGGCTCGGCTGGCGCTCCCATTAAAAAAACTTGGACACGACGCAAGCGAGGAAGAGAAGGACAACGACGCTGGCAAACAGACGTGCTGGGGGGTAGAGCACGCGTGGGTTGGCAGTGCATGCAGGGTGAAGCGATGGAATTGGCAGTTGGACGGTGGCGCTTAGCGGGGGCGTGGGCACAACAGAGCCATGTGCTCCCATTAAAATTTAGACAAGACGCTAACGAAGGAGAGAAAGAGTGAAGGACAGTGGCATAGGGAAACATTCGTAGTGCGATGAGATAGCGAAGGCAACCAGCTCCTCCGTGGTAAGGTGGGGTCACGCAGAACGCCGGTTCACGGACAGAGCACCAACGACATGCCCTCAACACGTTCTAACAAAGTTCGGTCAATATTTGCGTGGGCATCGTAACTCTAACGTAACTACGACCTACACCACGTCTTAGTATACACCTAACTGCAACCGACCATGTGAAAATATAGATGTAGTGCTTAACCATTTTTGGTTGGAGACCGAATGCTAAAATGCCATTGTCTACTATCGTTTCCGACTTAGAGAGAATAATAACTTAACTAGAACTAACAACGTTTAGCGCTTTTGCCATAATTTTTAATATGCCTAAATCTAATTAACTCCAACCAATACGCATTTCATACACTAGTCCATACGCCATACTAACTCATAGAAACAAAACATCTAGGAACTAATTAACCCGTTGTTCAATATAATTCGCCAAAATGACACTTTAAAACATAAGTTAAATTTTAAAATCCGAGAAAATCGTTTCGATAAATCCTCTTAGGTCTAAATCTCGGTGCTAAACAAGCTCGTAACACCAGAGGTGTTACACGCATGATGCCACCGCCTCAGGAAGATCCACTCGTCGTCGGTTACTCCAGCACCTTGGAGCTATCCAGCTTCTTCATGATCTCTATCCAGCTTCTTCATGATCTCGCTGCATGGGTTCGCCAGCTTGATCTTAATGAAAGACACACGGAAGAGCACTACGGAATCAGCCAGGGTTCATGCAAGCGGCATGATATGACATTTCAGAACTGTGCTGGAGTTGACAACAAATAAAGGACTAAATCAGCACTAGATGGATGGGAGTGTGTGATTGGTTCTGCTCTTACCTGCATTCCCCTCCGGTCCATGGACTTCCTGAGTTTGGCCAGCATGCTCGTCCCGCTCTTGTCGATGCTACTGACCGCTGCAGCATGAAGAAAATACATATCAAGTTTCTGATGCAGATTGGTTAAGTTTCAGAGTTGAGAGAAAACCATGCAACTGATTACTCACCACCCATGTCGAGGACAACGTACTGCACGCCAATCTCGCCCTTACCCTTGGTGCGCTCCTCCTCGTCGTTCCACCACGAGATCCTGATCAAACCAAACACCGGTAGGTAGGACCCAGATCGTTCTCGTCATCCCTCCATTGAGTTTGAATCCGTTGATCAACCTACCTACATTGCTTACCTCTCTCGCACATAGCTGGCGTTGGCGAAGTAGATGGGCGTGCCTATGCGCAGCACGAGCACGCCGGGCACCGTCTGCGTGGCGGCATACTAGTCCATCCTCCTGTAGACCATGGAGTTGGGATGTTGCCGAGCTAAGCACCATTGTCCGGGGCCGCGTGATGAACAACAAGACGCGGAGGGCGGAGATGGAGACGGCGACGACCAGCCCGATCTTGACGCTGCCAAAGACGACACCCAGGTAGGCGCCGATGCAGAAGCAGAAGTCCACCTTGTCGACCTGCCATAGGTGGAGCACGACATGGTAGTCGATCAGCCGCATCATCGCGGAGATGATGATCGCCGACAGCACCACCAGCGGGGTGTAGTGAACAACGGGGTAAGGAGCAGCAGCGTTACAAACTTACAATCACCGCCAGCGACATGACCACGTTCAACATGGCTGCCTTGCACCCGTCGTTGTAGTTCACGGCGGGCGGTGAGAAGGGGCCAGTGGTGAGGTAGCAAGGCGTGAAGGAGTCGAGGATGTTCATCGTCCCGATGGTGATCGTCTCTCCTCCCTACGGCAATGCCTTCCTGTATTTGGCCTGGTGAGTGGCGATCCTCGGAGGCTTGGCAGGATGTGGGGTGGAAACGGAGTTTATCGCGCGCGCGTGGTGGGCAATCAGGTTTCCCGTAATTTTCAATTTCCTTTTCTCTTCCCTCACGTATTCCCTTCCCTTATTTTCCAATACTTTCCCATTTCATCTTCCCTGCCGTAATCTCTTTCCTTTTTTCCCGTGCGTCGCCGGTGGGTTGTGGAAATTATTTTGCATTAGTTAGACAGAATCGGTTGAATCTTTTTGATCGGTGATTTCCTTTTGCTCGGCAACTGCGTTGATTGCGCGCGGAGCCGAGGCCGGGGGGAGCGCGAGCGGGCGGGCGCGTATTGTTGTGACGAGCCGAGTGAAGCGAGATTGCATGTGGTGCTGTTTTGTTTTGCATGTCCTAAAATTCTGGTGATTGAAGAGCTATTTTTTTGAAAGGAAAATCAGAGGAAGGGGAGGGAATGTGGGATCGCACGGCCGGGGGAGTGTGGGCGACGCGTTTTTTTTCGCACGGGTGAAGCGTAGGTGAGGCAAAGGAAATTGTCGCATCATTCCGTTGTTTTCCTTTTGTTCTTTTTAGTTGTGAGAGATTTATTTTGCATTCCAAGAGTAACTCAAAATAATATCTTTATATCTTTCTTTACTAATATGAATAAATAGTTTGATGAAAAAATACACTCCAACAACTTATTTAACTAGATCTTCAAATATTACCGTTTTCTATTATGGATTTCTCGTCAGCCGAAGATAGAAAAGCAAACCGACGCTCTAGAGCGTACAAGATATAAAAAGACTACTGGATGATAAAAAGATTTAGAAAAAAAAATTCTTATTCAAATAGCTCTCTAAATAACAATTTAGAGGTTGAATTTAGGAAAGTTTTTTTTAAAGATGCCCTAAGTATTTTTAGATGGTGATTTTATGTGATGTGGCACCACGATAACGATAACCTAGAGTGCGTATTTTTTTGGGTCCCCTTCCACGTGGGTTATTCGCTTGTCAGCCATGGTTTTGCCCAAGTCCGCAACCAATCAAATTTAGAGGAATTGTAGTTGTCAAATTGGCGCCACATGAAATAAAAGGATAATTAGGCTCGCTTCGAGCCGAGATCATCCTCCGGGGGTGTAGCTCATATGGTAGAGCGCTCGCTTCGCATGCGAGAGGCACGGGGTTCGATTCCCCGCACCTCCATCACCTATTTATATTTTTATTTTTTTTTGCTCGCTTCACTTTCTAAGCATGGTCCCACCTGCGACTGAGGCGAGAGGTTACTCCTGGGCCCACCTGGCAGTAGACTCGATTGGTCCCGTCGGCGTCGCCCCTTCGCCTCGCGGCAGCGTCAGCGTGCGGCTGTGCCGTCGACCCGTCGTCTCTTTCCCTCCTCCACTCTCTCCTCTCCTCGTCGCAGGCGACAGACGACGCTGCCGCAGGCGACAGACGACGCTGCCGCCCGGCCTGTCGAAGCGCGCGCACGGCCATGGCCATGGCCGCCCTGCCGCCCACGGCTCTCTGCGCCCGCCACTTCCGGCTCCCCTTTCCCTGCTCCTCCCCCTCTCCGCCCCGCCTGTCCACGGCCACCGCCGCCGCCGCCACCTCTGCTTCCTCTTCTTCACCGCTCCGGCGCCGCCGTCGGCTCGCCGTCTCCCCGCGCGCGGAAGCTGGGACGGGGGCCGGGGACGTGGAGGCGCTCAGGGCCGGGGTGTCCGTGTACAGGCCGCGGTCCTACGACGTGCTCGTCACCGACGCCGCGCGCTCCCTCGCCTGCGCCATCGGCGACGGCAAGACCCGGCTCGAGATCGAGTTCCCGTGAGCTAACCTCGCTCCCTTCGCTGCTGCAGTTGCTGCCACCGTTCCTGCATTGTCTCCTCACCGTTCGTTTCATTGTTGCTTCATGCCTTCTTCCTGGTCTGGACGACTCCTGCTTCTGTATTGTGACGATATGTGTTATATACCAAGGCCTCTGCCAAGCAGCATCTCTTCGTACAAGGTTCATCTATCTACTCATCGCTTTATGTCCATGCATCACTCTATCTTTTTTTGTTTAGAGAAAAAGAAAAGGTTTCCCCCGCTTTATATTGATCATAAAGCGTTCAAGACAGTTAAGTTTCAGCGTATTGGCGCGCCAGCCACAAACAGAAAAGGCCTTAAAACCCAACAGCACCACTACCCGAATACATTTTGGTTACTTTGTGTCACCATCGAGTCTTCATTCGTGTGATGAGGAGAATCCAAACAGCCCCGTTGTCAAAAGCGATTTTTTCCCCATTTCGTCCAACCTTCCATTCCAATGCCCGTTTGAGTAGCCTGTATAGCCCACATCACCCCTTTCCAAAAGGGGAAGTCATATTATCAGCACAGCACAGAACATTTGGTCCGTTAGTCCTATACTTATGGTCTCCAATCTTAGTCCAAATAGAATTGGATTGTAAATGATACCTAAAGATCCAGGAATTCAACAACGCCAGACTTTAAATCAGGGATCCCAAGACCCCCAAACTCAACAGTTGCCGAAAGAAAACCAATGGCCATCACTTAATTATTACTGTATTAGGGCGAGGGTTATAGGCCACTGTTCTATTCTCTGTCTATCTCAGCTGCTCTGTTTCTGATCATCCTGCTGGACTCCTGCAGGGCTCCTCAGATGAATTCATCGATGCCAACATCCAACTTGCTCTTGTTGTTGCTAGGAAGCTCAAAGAGCTCAAGGGGACTAGGTCCTGTATAGTAAGTTCAAGCTTCACACACTATCCTCCCTGATGCAGAACTGTGCTCATTTGCTTTCTTCTAGTTGATTTCAGGTGTTTCCTGATCAACCTGAAAAGCGTAGGGCGTCACAGTTGTTCAAGACAGCTATAGACACGGTAAATGATGTGTCAATTTTTTTTTCTTAATCAACCTCTCGTACAATTTTCTTCATTATTACAGTGGCACTTAATTTAATTGACACATCTTTAGATTGAGGGTGTAACTGTCAGTTCCCTGGATGATGTACCCACCGACCCTGTCAACAGCTTCTTCAAATCGATAAGAAATACTCTGGATTTTGACTTCTCAGATGACAATGAAGGTAAAATATATTGATCCAAATGCAGTAATGAAGGCAATAGACATGCGACTCCAAGTCTAAAATGACATTGTTCATTATATTATTTTATCAAAGAGTTCATGACACTCTTTTGCGTGGAATGATGGAAGCCATCTTCTTAGAGGAGCTAACTGTATGGCAAACACTTTATGCCAATTTGCCATGGCCGTGAGCTAACGATACATGTTAATACTTTACAATTTTTTAGTAAATAGCAAGCCTTTTCGTGTTGATGAATTATCACAATTTGAAAATGGAAATTAAATGACCGATTAGTGTGTATAAATCAAGCATAAGTTCCTTTCCACCATCGAATAACAAACATCAGTCAGTTTTGATGCTATTATTATGAGATAATTCTCATATAAATACCCATGAATAATTTCTTCATAACCAGTTGCCTGGTGTGGATACAGATAGATGGAAATCTGATGAACCACCATCATTATATATCTTCATCAACAGCAGCACACGTGACCTTGCTTCTATAGAGAAGTATGTGGTATGTCTAGAATATAATGCTTCATTTGCTGGTGATGTGCATGTAGGTGTTATTTGCACATCCAGTTGATTCTTTCTTCGTGCTTTTGCTAATTTCAGGAAAAGTTTGCCACATCTGTTCCAGCCCTTCTATTCAATCTTGAACTAGATACATTGCGGTATATCTCATATATCCCAAACCATAGCCTGTTGCTTTTACGAGGCAGTGACTTACATAATTCACCGTGCAGTTCTGACTTGGGGCTTCTGGGGTTTCCCCAAAAGATCTGCACTACCGATTCCTTTCTCAATTCACCCCAGTATTTTATATCAGACAGCGTGACTACTCCAAGGTATTCATTTGTCTTACTTTTATCCATCTACACATATCCTTTTTGTTTATGGCTTCCTGTACCATCTGTGACTACTTTCCTTCTTAACCGTGTAGACAATCGTAGTCACTCCATACATAGTGAATTACAGTGGAGCTGTATTCCGCCAATACCCAGGTAAATACTGGAGAGCTTATTTGGATTTCTTCACTAGAAAAGATTACAGTTTGGAAGATAGATCTGGTGTGCTGGGTATGCAATAGAAGATCAAACTAAATAATTAATTATGCAAAGTCAATCTTTTGGCGGGCAATGTCATCCCTATTTATCAGCATCGTCAGCTACTGACCTTCTGGTTTACTGTTTGTTCAGGCCCCTGGCAGGTCATGCTGAAGCAGACTGATGGCTCCTATGCATGTGTTGCAGAGAGCGAAGCTCGGTTCACTTTGGGACAGGTCATACCATTAGTTACTCGAATGCATTTGCTCTACTTCGTTTCTGCTCTCTTGTGTGTTTGGGGGAAAAAATTACTAACTTCGTTCAAGCTTGTTGGGCCTGCCATGCAATTTCTCTTCTTTCAGGCGAAAGAAGAACTATTGAGAGTTATTGGTTTACAAGAAGAAGAGGGAAGCTCACTTGAATTTCTCAGAAGAGGATACAAGGTTCATCTCATCCTAGTCAAACAGTTGGTTGCAGCTTCAAAGCGCCTGCTTGGATAAACTCCATTTCACTATAGCACGTCATGAGGTTTAGTAACTGAGTTTCTGTGATGCAGAATGCTACTTGGTGGGAAGAGAACGTTGATCAGGAGACGTCGGCTGCGTGGCGAACTTGAGATGCTGCAGCTGCTGGTTGAATGCTTTTTCTGACCTTGGAGTGGAAAATAGGCCAAACGAGCGTCCATGTCTTCTTGTATGTAATTGAAAAATCTGAAATTACAGAGAGAGAAGTCCATGTACAGCGTAATAACATTGCTTGTGCTGATATCGTAGCATTATTATCATGTGAGCATGTGAGCACCAAGAATGTTTTTTTTTTCTTAACGGTGACTGTACATTTGTTCTGTTTGTGCTTTGTGTCCTTGGGCTCTTCAGCTTAAAGGTGCTAAAATGCAGGGGACTCAACCAAAACATTTCAGTCTTGCATTTCATTTGCCAAGCTTATGGCTGTGAAATTTTTCTTGGACGCATGCCAAACTGGAGTGGTAGTCGTAAGGAGAGAATTGACCCAATTCCAGAAACTTCTACATTAACTGAAACAGTACGGACGTATTTAAACATGTGCAAGATCTCGAGGTCATATCTGTAAAAAGACCACCACGCCCAGGCGGAAGCGGAGACTGGAAATCGGGAGGGAGACCAGAGACGAGACCTCGCGAGATCGCCGGAGATGGAGCCAAGAGCTGCAATCCACAGATCCGGCGCCCTCCTACTCCTCGCCGCCATCCTCGCAGCGGCCGTCACCTCCGCATCCGCCATCGGTGACAAGTGCGCCGCCTGCAAGGCCGTTGCTGTAAGTTCCTCTTCTCTTCGCCTTTCTCTACTCCCATTATCGGAGCACCCTATTAAGTGTGTCTTGGAAACGTTTTACGTCAGCGAAGTGAAGAAATTAGCTTCGATCTTTTCCGCTCGTCGTGAAGCTGTAGTCCAAGATAGATCGTGGCCTGGATCATGTAGCGTTCTCTGAATAATTTCGATGCTGGTGGAGTCAAAGTTTGAACTTTTGCAGATACAGGGCCCTGACTAGCACTGTTGTGTTGATAAATTGAAATTGCTGAATGGATTAACGAGATGTTGCACTGAGGTAGTGGGAATACACCATTTTGTTGGAAAGACTCAATTTTGAGTTCCAGTGACATATGCTAGTACCTCTTAGTGCCTCTCTACTGTCACCAAATGGGATTTGTGTTTCATATGCTGCATTTTGTTCCAGCAATTTGGGATGTACACTATACATTCTGATGTGTCTCTTTATCTTCTTTCCAGGCAGAGCTAGAGATTGGAATTTCGAGTGTAAGTGAATCAATAGCTTCTCCTTCAGTTGCCTTTAATTTAGTGATCCGAGTTTCCAATCATTCTTTACAATGCTGATTACGGTTTTATTTTTTATTAAATATTATCTCTATTCCAAATTATAAGATGTTTTGGCTTTTATATATTTGTAGGTTTTGTTATGCATTTAGATATACACTATGTCTAGATACATAATAAAAGCAATGTATTTAGAAAAGCTAAAACGTCTTATAATTTGGAATGGAGGGAGTAGTATCTTTATCTTTCTCAAGTGTGAAAATGTATATATATTTTTTTACAATTAACAAAGCAATTAATCCATAATCTTAGTAGTGTATTATCATATTAGTTTTTTGGAACCATTTGGTCAATTTTTTGTTCCTGAATCCTGTAATACAGGAGAAGCCGAGAAATCACTTGGACTTGCGCAACCGCTTAAATTCTAAAGGTCAGAGGGAGGGGAAGGTCATTGATTACAGGTAAAAGAAGACAGCATGAGCACATACATTTTTTAATGACAAAATTGATGCATACTTGAAAAATATTTAGTGGAACAATCCTTGATTTAACATTCCACATGGAGACCATTCAATCTTGACAAGCATCGTTTGGCCTCACATACTTGTAGCAATTTATGGACATATTTTGTCACTTACTTTTGTAATGTTATGTACTTGGTTCTGTATACATGGTGCAGGGTCAGTGAGCTTCGGGTTGTAGAACTTCTGGATGGCCTATGTGATAAGATGCAAGATTATACCTTAAAGAAGGTAGGAAATAAAGATTTATAACTGTTTTAGAATTTGCACTTAACACTATATTATTGATGCTGCATCCCTTTTCTACATCCTCTGCCCCATATTATAGGTAGTTTTGGCTTTTCTAGTTACATAGCTTTTGCTATGCTCCTAGATATACGATATGTCTAGATACATAATAAAAGTTATGTATCTAGAAAAGCCAAAACGACCTATAAATTGGAATGGAGGGAGTATGTATCAAGTGTTATAAACATGACATAAATATGAACTAGGTTTTCACTTTTTAGTATACTTTGAATATGCTAAGCATTTATCCACCTAACATATTTTTTGTATGCAGTTGGAATCAGGTGAAAAGGGATGGGTTAAAGTAACAGACTGGAATAGCTTTCAAACTGGTAATTTTTACCAACTTTGTGGCTCCTGTTTACTCTTCTGATGGCCTGTTACTATATTGAAACTGAGAGCCCGAAGTGCAATGTCAATCCATAGTTTCTCAATTATGCTAATGCATTCTTTCTGCTTAATCGTTCTCTTACATGCATCATCCCAGAAAATGCAGGCACCAGGTTTAGAACTGTGTTTTTGATAGTTACTGTATGTGCTTACGTGATAGTCTTATTACAAGCAATTCTGATTCAGTGATGTAAATATATAATCTTGGAGGATAGTACAAAAAGAAATGGCCCTAGTAATTGATCCAAGACAAGGAAATGAACTTGCATTTTCTTATGGTAAATTAAAATGCTGAATGCTTGCCAAGCAAAGAACAAGCACTGCCTTTGGGTTTGTTTTGCTTCATTGTAATAAAAATTTATCTGTGTATAAGGACTGTTTCTAAATATCTGACCTTTATTGCTTATTGTCGTTCTTTTTGCAGAAAATAAGGCAGCAGCACGAGCGCATTCGAAAAATTTGTCCACCTTCTGTGGAAGGTACAATATTTTCCCAGTTATTTAAAAAAAATTGACGGATAGAATAGTTAGCATATATTGTTTGAAATTTTCATTAATTTTTTTTTTAATATTTAGCTGGCAGAACATAGAATGTACGCATAATCTTGTTCTCATTTGTGTGGATACAAAATTTGTATGTGTCTTGGTCAATTACATCCCCCCACCCTCCCAAACATGTTATGCATGCCTTTTCCTAATTGCTTATTATTTTTTTTATTACCTGTTAAGTTTCACTCTTGATTACTTGACTTAAAGGCAAGGCTAAACAAACTCTTCAGTCACCATGTGCTTTAAAGCATAACTTTATTGGTTGTGTAAAGATAATATTGGCTTTCTGTGATTTCTGTAAGAATCATACCAACTATTTGAGTGGATGAGCTAACCAGCTTCACTTACTACACAGGCTACTGGAGGAAACGGAGGATGAGGTAGGCTTGTGTTGGGTGGAATTGACTACAGTTTTGTTTTAGCAAATACGGAGTTACACCTAATCTTTAGCATGCTTAATAGCTGCATTCAATGTTTTGAATCATATGGTTTTCATGCATTTAGTCGGAACATGATCTTATATGGATTTTGATTCTTTTTTCTGGTTCATCTGCAGCTTGCTGAGTGGATAAAAACAAGCTCCACAGAATCAGAAAATGTAAGCAAGGCCCTTTGTGAAGATATTAGCAAACACTGTCAATCCACAAGGTATTTACAGCTGATAATGGTATTTGTGCCTGCATATAAATAATCGCAATGAGCATGCATGTCAATGTGGTGATTCCAAAAAATGATCCTTTCCTTTCAGCCAAATTTCAAAACAACATTTTGTCACAATGCCATGGCAGCTGCTAGATTCTTTTAACACACTTGTAAAATAACAATGCAGGCATGTTTTACATTCACAGTTCGCACACACTTTTCCTCCTAATTTAGTTGCTCTAAAATATGCCTTTCGGTTTCTTTTTCCTTCCAGTGCTACCATCCAGATCGATGATGAACTATGACATGCCGGGCAGATCGTTGTTTGGCAAAGCAAAACAAGCGACAGGCTGGGAAATGTCAAGGAACAAAGCTCTAGTAGTCCCTGACGCCATTTAGAGAGACATGAAGCTGCCAATTCTGATTGTTTGTGTTTCACTCGTATTTCTTGTAAACGGGACATGTAATTCGTGCCATATGATATTCTTGGTCAAAAGCTTAGACTGATCTGTAGAGAAAGCAACTGGACATCAAATTTTGTTTACTGATGAGCTACAGTTAAAAACGGCCGGTTGAACTATCCTGTCAGGGGCTATCGGAAATCTGAATGTTCTATTCTAAGGTTTTGTTGCCGAGTACGGTTTGATGATGACTGCATGTAGGTCAATGGCATCATCACCGAGGATTATATGCATTATTTTTATGAAAAGATTATATGCATTTTAGATAGAAGATCACCGAAGATCATATGCATTTTAGATCGAAGATCACAGATCATATGCATTTAGATAGAAGATCATCACCAAAGATCATATGCATTTTTGATAGAAGATCACCGAAGATTATATGCATTTTAGTTTGAAGACGCAATTTGTTAATACAGTTGGATTGCCATAAATAACAAGTTAGAAATTTGTGGACGTAATTTGCTAAATAAAGCTGAACTGCCATATCCTTTTTTTTTTCAAGTGCACTTGAAGATCTCAATATCTTCTTTCCAATAAATGAACTTCTTAATACCCTGTGCTCGTCTTCTTTGCTGTACGGTATATCTATGACGACGTCATCAAATGCACCAATTATACCCCAAGATACCCCTTATCCGCAAAGTGTTGTGCGCTCGTTGACATCCCCAATTTGTCATCACAAACCATTCCTTTTAAACTGTTGATTTTCTTTTCTTTCATATACCGCGCACGTTGTTGCGGGGCTTCTTTAAAAATTAAATTACTGCATATATAAGTTGAATATATATGTTCTTATACCCATTCTTATTAAAATTGGACAAGGCAATTGAAAACATCTAATAAAAAACTGATATAATTAGATCAAATTAATGGAATGGCAAAACAAATATCAATATATGGATGTCTTCTATATTTCTTTATATGTTGAAAGTAGTAATTATTCTTACCGATGATACTGATAGGAGTTTGGAAGTTAGTGTGACGATATGACTATTATGGGACATGACATGAATAGCTTGCGTGTTGAGATAAAACTACAATGAAAATTAACTTTATAAGAGATATAGATATAGACATAGAGATAGATAGATAGATAGATAGATAGATAGATAGATACAGATTCATATATCCATATCCACCATAGTCCATAGAACTCTTATTTTCAAAATTGTTACCCTGAAGATAAAAAAAATACACGTAAGTTGTCACATTTTATTTTGCACGATTTTGAAGCATACATTTAACCACTATTTTATTCTACTAGATGTCTAGATAGAACGTATTTTTCAGAATCATTCAAAATTTTGTTATTTAACCAGTATTTTCAATAAAAATTCACACATACAGCTGTATTTTGAAACCAAACAATCTAAAAGTTAAAATTTATTTACTACTCCATCTGTTCTAAATTATAAAAAGTTTTGGATTTTATACGTACACTATTTTTGTCATACATCTAGACATAGCGTATATTTAAGTATATATAGCAATATAAAATGTCTTATGTAATTTAGAATGAGAAAGTAATGTTTTAGCGTGATGGTTTGACAAAACTTTATTCTGAGCTTAGTATACATTTTTTTAATTATAGGAGGTAATTTAATTTTGATCAACTTTACCTGTTCGTCACAAGTACCTCGTGTTGGTGGGCCACACCACACTGAGCCGCAAGAAAAAAAACGCAGACAGACACACCCCCATAACTCCCGCCATTCCCCTCCTCCCTTCCGCTCATCCCCAAATTCTTCCTCCTCCCATCCCGTGCAGCCGGCCTCACCGCCGGCGACGGAACGCAGAGACGGTGCTCCTCCCTTCCTTCGTCGCCCCCGCCAAAACCTTCCTCTGCCGGAGCTGCACGGGGTCAACAGCAGCTCGAGATCCGGTGACTGATCTCTTCGTTCCTCGGTGAGTAAACCCCAGTCGCTCTACGTTTCGTGCGGCGAGATCTCCCCATCATTTCTCTGCCGCGGCTGCGGGTTTCATTCATATTACTGTCTGCGTCTGTACAGTTAGTTTCGTGCTGTGTTTGTTTTGCTGCGGCCTGCCGATTGCTGTGATCACTGTTCGATTATCCTCCTCTACGGCTCGCTGTGTCGATCCCAGTTGCCTCCCTGATGCCTTGAAAATCTCAGTTGACCCCGTAGGACTTGGTAATCCCAGTCGACGGGTCTTATATTCATATATGTTAATAAATAAATAAAAGAAACTATGCCTCTGGGTTTTGCAAACCAGACCTTTGGGAGTCACTTCTCTTAAGTTGATTTTCAGGAGAAATTGATTCGGTTAATCTTGTGGAAAATTTGGTAATTGAGTTGTGAGATGAAAGACATCAGAACCACGACAACTTGCTATTGTATTACTGCATGATTTTACTTAGGAACTTTGTATCCTTTATGCTGTCGGAGGCTCGTAGCTCCCAAGTTTTGCTTGCTGGACTTGTGGGTTTCAGTGTGAATAGCTGAAGCATTCTTTGACATTACATTACTGCTGAACAAAACTCTGAGCTTTTGGATTGTGGAATGCAAATGGAAAACAAATTGGATAAAATTACATCTGTTCTACCGTTAGATATTTCTTCCACCGTTAGCCTTACTGATTATTCGATCAAAAACTTCAACACTGGCTGCTTCAGATCAGAACTTGCTCTGCTAACTCATTATTTGTATGTCGCCGGGGATAACACCTCTTGTGCAGTTTAGAGTTCGGTTAAGTCGTGTTGAGAGTCGAGTTAAACTCTGTGCTCCAATTGTAAGCTGGTATCACCAGCCTCGGATCTTGGGCTTTCGTTAAGCTTTAAATAACGCTGGGTGAATGCCTTCGATCTAAAAAACACCTCTTGTGCATCGTCATCTTCGCAGGTTCAATTTGATATTCCAACAAAGGGCACATTGCTAGTCTCCCAGATTGTTTCCTAACAATGAGGACGCATGAACGTGCTGCCAATTTGGCTCTTGCCGGTATGTTAATTGTGCAGTTGAGCCATGACTGCCTTTACATAGCTCCTTTCCTTCTTCCTTTCCCTTTGATATAATAAGCCCGTGCTGACCTCAGCAGCATATGTATTTTACAATATGCAGGTCTGAGCTTGGCGCCACTTGTTGTTAACGTAAACCCAAATGTGAATGTGGTATTGACAGCATGCCTTACTGTCTATGTGGGTTGCTACCGTTCTGTCAAGCCAACTCCACCCTCTGTAAGTAACACGTCGATGTATCTGCTGGCTATTATTGTGACTTGTAACTCATGTGACCAACTGAATTATTTTTGCATTTGTTATTATGCAGGAGACCATGTCCAAGGAGCATGCTATGCGGTTCCCCTTAGTTGGAAGTGCTATGCTTTTATCACTGTTCCTTCTATTCAAGTTTCTCTCAAAAGACTTGGTCAACGCTGTGCTCACTGCCTACTTTTTCATTCTAGGCATTGTTGCTCTCTCGTAAGTCCATTTTTTCTTCTAATAGCTTTTGCAGACATGTTAAGCTGTTTATGTGCTGTACTTATGAGGCCCTTCTTATGCAGTGCAACGCTCCTTCCTTCTATAAAACATTTTCTTCCAAAAGAGTGGAATGATAATCTCATCGTCTGGCGGGCTCCATTTTTCCACTGTATGATCCCGACTCCATTTCTTTTGTGCTTAGTCGTGTTGATCCTTTGTGCTTAGTCTTGTTGATCCAGTTATGCAGATCTTGAAATATTACTACACCTATGTTTTCAGTGCTATTTTAGAGCACTATTTGATTGTATTTTAAGTACTGCTGCGCATTTTTCATACTGAATGATATATTATCTTTTGTACTGAATGAACTCGAGCTTTTTCACCATTGAATCTTTTAACCTTGCTACGGACAGAATGATATTTCTCCATGTGGATATGTAAGCTTCCATTTTTTGACATTAGAAATCTAAATACTGGCATGGATGTATATTCTTTGTTTACAGCATTTTTGTGGATATGGAAGCTTCCATTTCTCCCTCTGAAACAGACATATTATAAGATTTCAGTTACAATGGCTGTCATCGTGTTAACTTTTAATACAACCTTTGCATTTGATTGACTTCTTATGAGGCTTAGACTCTTAATTCAGAACAAGGACATGGAGTACTGGATTTAACTATGCCAGTAGCCTCCCTTGCAATCTTTATTCTCAAGATGATTTAAGTCCATGAATTTCTTATTTTAGCACTCTCAGTGGAGTTCACAAAGTCCCAGATTGTTGCTTCAATACCTGGATTTTTCTTTTGCTTGTGGTATGCGTCAAAGAAGCATTGGCTTGCAAACAATGTTCTGGGATTGGCTTTCTGTATTCAGGTTTGTTTGTACGGTTAACATTCATATACATTACTAAAGATTATGGAATAAAACCTAAAATCGTTTGATTTGTTTTACGCACCAGTTTTTAGTTGGCCAGAACCTTAACACTTCAATTTTGCAGGGGATTGAGATGCTGTCATTGGGATCATTTAAAACTGGAGCCATTCTCTTGGTAAGGGTTTTCCCAATGTTTGCTTGATTTGGCCTGAACATTATATATTTCTATTTTATGTCATAACTTCTAAGAGAACATCCTCATTGTTTCAGTCACAAACCTGTCCTTATTTTATTATCTCTGCACTATCATAATCACCACTGAAACATTTTATATATCTATGGTTCATTACGGATCATCTGGTCTCAATATATCTTGACTTTATTTGTCTATGAAAGGAATTATCTCCTATGCACCATAGGAAGCTAAAAGTATTGCTTGTTGTCTGTTTGTGGATTCAAATGTGTACAATTTCTTATTCTTGTCAAATTGTATTGTGCTCCAATCTTCATAACAGTTCAATATATTTTCTAACACTTCACTAAGTGTATTTAAGAATCAAAATTCAGATCATGCTTTCTGTTGTCCCCCCCTGTATTGACCAAAACATTTGTTTGACTGCAATATTTGTCCCACCATGTTGGTAAATTTAATTTAATTCGATGCCTTGGGGTGTTTTTAGCTTGCACTTTGTCATATACTTATTAAACTTTGAAAAAAGTAGTTTTTCTTGGCAAGCTTTGAAGTGTGATCATATTAATCATGAATATTAAAATATCGAACCTTTGTCTGATGTATAATAGATTAATAGTTCTGATTTCTGGAGTAATTTGGGCTGGGCCCTTGCATTTTTGACTGCACTATTTCTGAAAATAATTTTTACAACCATTTCATCACTTTTGACTGAATTGATTTCTTCTGTTTGTTTCAACATAGTGCCACTGAATCATTCTCTGTTCTTTTATTACATTCATATCTAAATGCATTTTTCCTTTTCCATTTCCAGGGTGGACTCTTTGTGTATGACATTTTTTGGGTGTTCTTCACTCCAGTTATGGTCAGTGTGGCTAAATCTTTTGATGCTCCGATAAAGGTCAGAGCTCTTTCCTACTGAACTTGGTCTTTGTTAATACCATTGTCAGTTAGTTCCATTTTCTCATCTTGATGCTTCAGCTGATCTGGCTTTGCTTGGTTATGTACAGCTTCTGTTTCCAACTGCAGATGCTGCACGGCCATTCTCCATGCTTGGCCTTGGTGACATTGTAATACCTGGTTAGTAATAAAAATTTCTCTCCTTGTGCTATGTTATATTCTACTTTTGCTGTGACGCAGACTTTAACCCTTATTGAACGGTAATATCAGCCTCTGTAGGAGTGTCAAGTGCCAACTTTGTTCTGCTACATGATTAGGTTATCTGTACAAAACTGCTATATATTGGAACATTGTTAGAATGCCATTTACTGATATGCTGTATCAATGGAGCTCTTTGCTTTGTTGATTCATGGGGATTGATCAGAATTTTAGATTTATGATATGGTTACTTTTGGTATCTATGTATTCTTTTGTAGCACTTGACAGAGAATCAATGTTGTAACTAGAATTGGTCCTGCTGGATTTAGATCATGCTCTGCACCATATTGCTACAACCATGCTCAGACA